>QJNX01000112.1:0-171852 GCA_004155925.1 Monosporascus sp. MG133 | reverse complement strand
AGGGGGGTGCAGTTTGTCCAGCATTGCCTCGACGGCAGCCTTCTCGATCGCCAGCGCACATATCACTCCAACCGCGTAGTCCTTGTACGTTTGAGGTGGCGGAGGGTGCGAAGGTGGCGCCATGCTCGGCGGCTTTGGAGTCGGAGGGGAGGAATCGTCAGAGGTTCGTGATGTCGTAGATGAGGAAGGGAAGATGGTCGGCGTCGAACCACCCCAAAAAGTCAGCACAGCCCCCCAGCCGCTGGAACCCCCTTTGCCAGTAGGCGCGTCTGGCTCATCCTATTCGCCTGCCGCCGTAGGGTGGCTGCGCGCCTTATAGCCGGTTGACGTGGCACTCTGCAGCCACCTAGCGTTCGTGGCATGCAGACGAGAGGCACAATGCGATGCAGCAAGCGGGGATTGCATTGGTACTTAAGGAACCCATGGTCAGCTACTGTAAAGCTCGTAAGATCGGAACGGCCGCTTTTAAGGCCCCCGAGCATCACCACTAGTTTCGGAATTCAGCCTTGACAGCAATATCATCATTCTTGATTTATCGGTCAGTTACATTAGCAAAATATTGTTGGCTGCCAAAAATACCATTTATCGTAATTAGTGCGAGAAGGATAGACCGTGACTTATAGCCGCATATACGGGAGTAAGGTTAATTGGAGGCGTATGACGGTCAATAATGTGTGTGAAAGTTGCGCGACCTGTCTGGACTAGCTGAGCAAGTACTCTCTTGTACTGTTGCAAGTTACGTGCCTATCAGAATAGCGCCTTACTAGATACGTAAGGTGGTGTGCCAAGACTTTTGCTCATAAGCGAGATCGAACTTTGTTGCACCTGCTTTCGAGCGGAAGCCGATTTCGCTGGCAGAGGTACCCTATAACCCAGATGTTCCCCCTTCAGGATCTATCCGTTCACAGTTATCCTGTGCGGCGATGCATCCCCTTCAACGTCGGCACTCTACGTAGAAACCCGCAAAATGGCGATTCCACCGCGGGGTCCTCTTTGAGCTGTCCTAATTCCAACATGACAGTGCTGATTCTGAGGTCATTACTAGAGCCCTCCGTGGCTCCATTATCGACGGCTATCTCGGACGCGCTTGGTGCAATAAAGATCTCTGTCGCCTCATATGGCGAACTTGGTCGACGGGCCGATGGCTGGCTGGTCACTAATAGCGAGTATACCACCGTGTGATACGAGCCCAAGTTCGCTATCCTCAACTGTTCGAATGCAACCATATATAGCTAAATAAGCTCGAACCAACAACGGTTCGACCGCCCACCTTTTGGAGTCCAACATCAACGAGGTAGGTATCGGTGCCCAGGGTCATGCCTAGAATATTGTATCCGTAGTCACTGCTAGCCATCCCAAAGGGGCTCGGGGTTAGCGTGTCCGCCGCAATAAACGAATCCTTCGATCGATGTTGGACAGCAGCCCGGTCGAGGCACCGTAACTGATTTCTAGCAGGGACGATTGTCAAAGTTATATTGAATACCCGTTGGGTTCCATACTAACTGGCATGTCTTGAGGCCTTGGGAATTACCCAACTATATATAGACACAGAACGTGTGGGTCGTTTTCCCGTACTCTAACCCCTATTCCAACGACGAATCGGACGGGTCGTCAGGGAACGCTCAGAGCATCACGGGCGCGCCAAGACTAAAGCTGTAATAATGCATCCGACGTTCTACTCTTGTTGTAATAAGCTAATACGGATGCTATCGCAGGCGTACTGCTTTTGTAGAGCCTAGTAACGGAACCTATATATACTCCGATTAGAAAGATGGCCTTTCTTTATTTGGTGTGCTATAGCACGCCCGGCGCTGACATAACTTCATCCATCCTAAGCAGGACCGAATCTCCCCATCTCAGTTTATTACCTAGCGCTAAACTGCAGATTCTTTTGGCCGTATAGCGGTGTAGTCAAATTTTCAGTTCCCTTATATATTATGTTAATCCGATTATAGCAGAAATTTGTTCTAGGGGGGGTGGGGTATTAAAAAATCCGTAAAGAGTATTTGTATCTAAATTCTAAGCTTTTGTAATTTAAAAACATATAATGAATTTACTATGGGGCTAGAACTATTAAGTTCGCGATACCACCATTTCGCCCTCTTTCTCCCCCTAGAACGACCTTTTCTTTATGCTTAATCAGGTGAAAAACCCAGGTCGATATATTTCGCTTGCATCGAAGCTATATGAAACCACGGAATAGAACTAATATATCCTAACCCCTATTTCCTTCAGCAATCCAGCTCCCGGATGCAAGCAAAGCCCACCTACGCTCCACTTCCTCGGATCCATTATGGGATTTTCCTCAAGACTCTTCACGGTTCGCTTTGAATGGCTCTTGAACTTCGTTGCCACGTGATCGATATCGATATCACGTTCGCTCTTAGTGTCATATAATGCTCTAGTAACACCATGAGCTTTTCTATATCATCCCTCAAAGGGTTCTAATATAACTACACCTATTATCCTAGCCCAACCAAGCACTAAGCAAATCCCTGAATCCATTGGCCATCCACTCATCGTCAATCTTCGCATTCGCATCGAAGCCGTGATCACCCTCTTCAACTGCGAGATGGAATTTCCAGTTCGGATCCACATCGCGTAACTTTTCCGATAGCTTGATGCTCCCCTCAACTGGTACGACAGTATCTCCTTTTCCATGCCACACAAATACACCACCGCGCGGAAACCTAGCACCATCATCCAGCTTATCCAATAGGAACAGCTCCCTCCGATTCTGCGGGAATATATCCTTATATGCCCCGTGCTGTACGAAAGCAAACATCAGTTCAGCGCGCTCCAGTCTAGGGTCTGCCGAGATAATCGATGGGACCAGTCCATTCCTGATCTTATCCCGGTGCTCCTCTATCAGACTGGCAGGTAAATGAGGGAGACCGAACATCGGCTTCTCATATGCCTCCACAAAATGACGGGACTTGCTATCGACGAGGGGGTAGGCGGCTGTAACGGCCCTGATCTCCTCAGGGTGGTTTAGGCCTAGCAGAAGGCTAAAATAGCCACCAGCGCTGTCACCGCCGGTCATGATGCGGGATGTATCCACGCTAACGGTTCCGTTCGTCTTCCTATGGACGAAGGAGGGTAGTTGGACATGGACCCATTTCCAGAAATCTTCGATGTCCTCGATAGCGTCATCGATAGTGGATTCCGGGACTAAACGGTAATCGGGAGTCACGATCACAGCCGAATGTCGAGACGCGAGCTCAAGATACCATGGGGGAAAGAAATCGGGGAACAGGCTAGAGCCGGACACAAAGCCACCGCCGTGGATACGTAGGACGATTGGGCAGGGCCCTGATGAAACGGATTGAGTGGTCAAGCGCTTCGGGATAAGGATATGAGAAGATATCTCATGGTCCGAAACAATTTTGTATGTTGCGCTTATAATATCGAAATCAGAAAAGCGAGAGTAATCATCGGGATTAAAGTTTGCCATCTTATCGAAATTGCTCTTGAGGATTGCGATACTCTGGCCACTAACGGTGGTTCTCGGTGCCTTGTGTTCGGAAACAAACCAACGGTGATGGGCATTGAAGACAGGCCAAGGACGGCTAGGCAGAAAGTCACCAAGAAAAGCCCAACAAACCAGACCACGGAAAGGAAAAACTTGGAAGCGAAGGCGACGCGGTGATGTTGGACCCAGGTCCATCTGCCAAGCCTTTGGTAGTGTCTCCCTTAGTCACCCCATGTAAATGAGTCTCGATAAATTATGTGTCGACTATATGGAACTCAGGAGACAAAACGACACGGTCAACCAGGTTGAGATCATTCCCGTTCTTTTCCTTCTTCAGTCAGCTCTTCAATAGAGTTCGATTCCATATGCTTCGGTCTGTGTGTAAGGTCTAATAAGTGAGCCAAGGGAAGTTAGTCACTGTTAGTGCAGGAAGGACGAAAACCCAAGGAAGGGAATCTCCCAGCTAGATAGTCCTTACTACACACTGATCAACCTAAGCATCTACCCCAACCACGGATGGGACTCAAGTCCTAACGAAGGCTGTACGTGACAAGCCCATCAAGACCATTGCTCAGACATCGACGCTCATAGCCTAGCCTCCTAGTTCAGAACATACACCCTGGGATTATTATTGTGTATCGCTGATGGCAGTTCCCCGCATCGAAGATATCGGAACGAACGCGTGCTTCAGAATCAGAACGTTCCTACATCATCCGCGCCGGACATGTAGGTCTCTTGCCACCATCAACCACGATCCCCCAATCCCGCTGTCATGTCCTCTTAGCGGTTTCGCCCCATATTCTATTGAATCCGCGGACAGTGCAAGCAAGGTCTCAGCTAACCCAAAGGTCGAGATCCAAGTCAGCGAGTATAAGAGCCGGGGTGAGTGTATCGAGTGATCTGTCAGAAAGGTATATGTCTGAAGAAAACCATATGGTACAAGTACGTGAGAGTGATATTGCATTTATTGGCAGCCAGTATGCTGTCAAACACGCAATTAATATAAAAGCCGGCGAGCCTTTGAAGTCTTCCTAGTCAAAATTAGCACCTTCAAGCCCAGGACTGAATACTTTGGTTGCCATGGGCCTAAAAAGTGGCAACTCCTGAATAGAAATCATGGCTTCTTGCGAACTATCATCTGGGGTCAAATCCACTAGAGTTTATTGTCTATAAAGTCCTCTAATATGCAGTATGTGGGTAGCCTGCAACGCATTGATTAAGTCCCGTCCACGAGGCCTCTTACAGCCCGTGGAAGCCATCTTAGCTGAGATAGATGGCCCAGACCCGCACTCGGCGCCGTTATCTTCCCCCCTTGCCTCTATTTGGTCTAACCCCGGGATCGGAAGCAAGGCATTCGAGGCAAACCACCTTTCACTCGGAAATACGCTTAGCCGGAGGGGTTGCCGTTGAAGGCAAGGAGGTTGACGGTGTCGGACGGGATACCGCTGAGAACGTTGGGGGTGGCGAGGTCGCGGATGAGGTCGCACATCGCGGACGCGCCGGGATTGCCCTGGAGACCGGCCAGGTAGGCAGCGAGGCCTACGATGTGAGGGGTAGCCATCGAGGTACCGGAAATGGTGTTCTAAGCCGGTCAGTTTTGATGCCATGATAATGTCATTTGGGGTTAAATAGAAATTGGAGCGGGCGACTTACAGTGCCACCGCCGATCCAGGTGGAGAGAATGTCACTGCCTGGGGCGAAGATGTCGACGAGCGCGCCGTAGTTCGAGTAGTACGCGCGGCTGTCACTGCTGTCAGTGGCGCCGACGGTGCAGGCCTCGGGCGCGGAGGCCGGCGAATAGTACTGGGCATTGTCATTGTTGTTGCCGGCGGCGACTGCCAGGAACACGCCGCTGGCGACCATGTTGGCGGCGGCGGCGTTCACGGCAGCCGAAGAGCCACCACCGAGCGACATGTTGGCGAAGGCGCCGTTGGGACACGCGCGGCTCGTATAGTCAGATGCCACGAAGTCCATGCCGGCAATGACGGCGGCGTAGGTGCCAGAGCCGGAGTCGTCGAGGACCTTGACGCCGAAGATGGTGGTCGCCTTGGCGACGCCGTAGCTGGCTGAACCAATAGTACCAGCGACATGCGTACCGTGACCGTTGCCGTCGGTGTCAGTGCTCGCGAAAGAGGTGAGCATAGAGGCTCGGCCCTCGAACTCCTGGGTTGCTATTAGTCGATAATATCCTTCCGCGCTCTGGATGTAAGGGACCGGTCACGTACGGGGTGGGAATCTTCCACACCGGTGTCAATGATGTACGAGCAAGTACCAGCACCAGAGCTAGTGTCGTAAACGTAGTCAGTGCTTCCCGAGGCACGATGCGAGATGCGGGCGAGGCCCCAAGGAGCATCGCTCTGGGTCGTGTACTCGTTGATGCTCACGACGGCATCCTGCTCGATGAACTCGACCTATGAAACCAGTTAGGATGCTGCGTCTCTAACAGACGGCAATTTTGGTTTTGAACTCACATCAGGGTGAGCCCGAAGAAGCTCAAGCGCAGAGTCGTCCATGGTACCAGCGAAGCCTCTGAAGACAGTGCCATAGTTGTAGTCGGCGCCGGCAGAGAGGATACTGACAGCATCCTCGACCGAGGCGCTGACCGTGCCTTCCTTGAACTTGACAATGTACTTGTTGGGGATGAGCTGCTCGGCGCCTCGAGGCTTCAGGAGAGGAGCAGGCGCCGCCCTTTTGGCCGGAGCGGCGAGTGCCAGGGGAAGCAGCGACAGGAGAAGAGCGGCGTGCATCTTGTGGACGTTGGCCCGATGAACTCGAGAACTGAGAAGTTGCTTGTGAGTGATGGGTGTTCCCCCTCAGAAACGACGTCCGCCACGAACCTATTTATCTTGCTCGGTCACGGCAGAAGCCTGGATGAACCGCGGGTTGGACTCCATCCCTAAAGATCACTACCTTCCCCGTGCGGTAATCCGCCCATGTGACGTGAGGTATCAGGCACCTGTTCACCAGTGAGATAGGTGAAGACCTAATACGCCAAGATGCAGTTAGGGATGAGCCGGTTATGGCAATGAGCTACGCGGGTTGGGAGCTAGGGGGCTGACCCCTGTTTACAAGCGGTACGGGCATTTCGGTACATTGCATTGCCGATGGCCAACGGCGCCAGAACCTAACGGTCAAGCAGCTCGAAGTCTTATTCGCGAAGATCAGGCACACCCAGCCTATTCCGCCCTGCATCTTAGTATGCAAGCCGAGGACTGTCGTGCCACCGTCCGCCGGTTGCGGCTTCTGTGGTGACACTGCAGCATTGGCTCAGCCGCAACAAAAGCCCCGGAACATGTCGTTGTGCTATATCAGAGGAACGAACATTACTGCCAAAAGAGGGACTCGCTAGGGGCCTGGGACGCTTGTTGAGTGCAACCCAAATCGTGGGGGTGATCCCTCGAGTCGATAGAGTAGTCGATAGGGATAAGCTCAGATTAAGCTTATCACGAACTAGGCTCTCAGTCATGCTAGTTCAGCTAAGGCATATCGGCTTCTGCAATCGGTGCCATGAGCGTTGATCGCCCGAGGCGGTCTTCCTACCTGAGTAACATGTCAGCCTGCCGTTCCATGCTTCTCTCGTAGCACACGCAGCACACCAGACTTGGCAAGCAGTGAAGTAGTACGAATTGCGACTCTATTGATGTCGTGCGAGTATGCCTATGATAGGGAAACGACAATTATCGCACCCGAGGGCGGGGAGGTTCAAAGCGCGGCAGATTGTGAAAGTCCGCTTGTGATAAGAGACTGCCGCTTTCGCACGTATGTGTGTAGTTTGTTTTGAATAATAGTAATGATGATGATAATAATATGCTGGTCTCTGATATGGGCAGAATAACATGTGACACTGGCCACGGGATGGACTGCAACACACTATTTACCTAGACGTCCAATTGTGAGGGAGGACTCTCTTCGTCTGTACGAGAACTTTCAGGGGGTCCTCTGCTGACATGTGCGTCGGCTCCACCCTTGACTAGGAGATTAGGTAAGCTTTCGGTAAGGGGCCGGATCAACATGCTTATCAATCTAGTATCGTATATACCCGGACAAAAACATGTAAGTCACCATATAGATATGATACGAAAAGCGCCGAGAAGGAAGTTTCCGGGAAGCCGAGGTATCCGTTACCCACGAACCGATTCGGGAAGTCGAGATGGGCAGCAACGCTGCTAACTACGGACTTAAAGAGTTTCTGGCGAAACATAGGGATGCCACTGGGGCTATGTCAAACATAGAGAAAGACACGGTGATCGTGATTGGTCGTTTATATTGAATTCTCACAATGTGCATTCACTGCGCAAGGGGCACCCATTCCCTGTCAACTCTTGCCTCTTCGTGTCTACAAACGTAGCATTGCTTCTGACGTACATCAACACCCCGGCTCGATACTGTAGCTAATTCTCTTCCGGTCGTGCCTTATCAACCCCCCCATCTTCACTTCTCTCCGCGTCTCCAGGCCGAAGCTAAACTAGAAACCGCAGTTCTGCGGGTGCAAGCGGAGACCGCATACGCACCCGTCATCCTTTATCCCTCCCCGCAGGAGCGCTTGCGGCACGGCAAAGGATTCTTCTCCCGCACCCTGAGCGGATCAGGCCAGCGACCACGGCACTTTCCACAACGGGAGTAAGGCTTAGTCCGCCAGAAAGCGGTCAGAGTGCTCCGATACATCTCGAGCCATGGTCGACTTCTCAGAGGGCCGGGATGCGTACGTGCGTGCATGCAGGCGCCGGAGGGGGCAGCGTGGCAGCGTGGCAGCGTCATAGGCAACCATCTTCAAGCTTGTTGACTCCTAGCCACCGCGAGCCGCAGGGTTCGCGTGCTGCTAGCGACGGGAACGGAAGGAACCCAAGGTAGGCAGGGGTGGGGCAACGGCCGCCCCCCCTCGCCGTTGCAACGTCTTGGCGCCAAACGGGCGCAGGGCAGACTGCGACGCTGCGGCCCGGCGGCGATACCTTCCATATGTGCTGGGATGAAATGGCACACCGTTGTCCGCCGATACGCCTTGCGGCTCTCCTCCCAGGATTTTAGAATTTCAGTCTTTCTCTCCCTGAAAGGGCCTTTTCGAGGGAGGAGGAGAACGAGGCATGTGCGGGGCCTAGAAGCCACGCCGGGTGGTGAAATACTGTATCGCAAGGCGGCTTTCGGGGATTTCTCGGCGCACTGTAACGACGAGATGGCACTCTCGTGCATCCGTCCGACCTCGCGACCACCAGCTGAGGGAGCCGCGGCGAGGAATTCGACGCAGATGCGACCTTGAGAAAGGACCCTGCGGGAAGAGAGGAGCACCTCGGGCGAGCTCGTCTAGAGTGACCCGGATGACGTTGGCGGATATCTCTGCCCTCTCGTCTCTCACGGCGTTAACTACTATGTAGGAGTGGGTGTCTCGCGATAACGCGATAACTAAGTGAAATGGCCAAACACCTAATCCTGCATTGGGTGTAGAAATTACACACGCATTCCTGTGAACCCCTCCGTCCCTATTGACGCCCGAGTAAAAAAACAACACAGTGCAACCCCCCCGCCCCCGGCTGTACGTAGCGATTTACTTACAGGGGCTCGCTCCTCCTGCAGGGAGCGACGACAGCCCCTGCAGGTTGGGCTTGGTCGAGGCTTGATTTCGCATCCATTCTAGAGCCAAGGGCAGTCTTAGTAATGTCTAAATAGAAAGGGCAAAGTCTCCGACCTACGACCTTGTATGCCCTGCACTACTAGGTGGGTAATCCAGCACGTTGGTTCGTGTCGTGAGAGCATCACAAAAGGACCTCGTGTTAGGCGGCTATCTTCAAGGACGGACGACGTCGTGATTCGTGCGAGAGATACGGCATGCATCTTGCGGGCGCTATGACGCAAATGGATAATGAGAAAGAGGGTTCCAAGTTAGCGAGGCACATGGTAGAATGTATCCTTCCTGGATACGAGATGGGACCATCGGGAGGCACTTTAAGGCGAGCGACTTTCTGGTATGCATGTTGCATTATAGACTGTCCTTCCTTATAGGGATTGCGGGGCTATAGAGCCAAAACTGAATACGAGTATTTCAGGACAGAGAATAATGGGTAGTCATTTCATCTCGTCTATCGCGGGACTACGGTGACAATAGACAGCTCCTCGAAGAAGACCCCTCCGCAGATGCCTCAGGGGCTTCGCTGAAGGACTTACCAAGTGGTGCAACCACCCCCTCACCAGCGATGAGGAGTAAGATAATAACTGCCATCGCGCAGATGAAAAAAGGGTTCATTTTCTACGTAAATACCCGAAGACACAATCATAGCTCATCCTTCTCGCTCTTCGTCGGCTCCGACCCGGGGCCCTCAAGTGTCCTGCTCTTCGTGTTCCTCTGCACTGCCTCCTCCTCTGCGCCCCCGCTGCCCTGCAGGACCTTCTGCGCGGGCTGCCCGCCCCCGAACACTATGTGCCCAGCGTCCTCCTGCTTCGTGCCCACCTTGCCACGACGGCGGCGGTCGAGGGCGGCGATCTCATCGTCGTAGGCCGTCCACTCGGGGACCTGGCGGCGGGCGCGGTCGAGCTTGGGTTCCTTGGTCTGGGGGTTATTGCAGAGATCGATGGTGCGGGCACTGGCGAGGCTCTCGTCGCTGCACCACGTCTCGCACCAGAGCCAGTCCTGTGGCAGGCTATGGATGGGGATGACGAACTGCATATGGTTGGGCAGGTCCTGGTCGAGGTTCGACAGCGAGGCCGGGTCCGCCGACAGCGTGTGATAGTGCTGCCGCAGGCGGTCGCCCGCCGCGAGCTCCCGGAACCGCCGCAGGTCCACCACGTATAGAGCCGAGATGTGGTAGGGGAGACCCCGCAGGTAGTTGGCCCAGTACCCCTGCTTCCAGAACCGGAAGCCCTCCATCTCCGTGCGCGAGTCGCACATGGGCGTGAACCCGTACGGCTTGCCCTCGAGGTCGTGGTTCACTAGGTCCATCATGTCCGTCCGCACGACCTGGTCGGCGTCGACGAAGATGACCTTGTCAAGCGAGAGCGGGAAGAGCACATCGAGGAAGAGGATCTTGTAACCCCAAATCTCACGCTGCTTCTCCTTCTGGTGGCGCAGCCAGTGCGGCCATTTGTAAGTCACCATTTCGTACTTGAAGCCGTACTCTTCAGCAAGGTAGGGGATGAACTCCTTGAACGACGGAGAGAGGAATTGTTCGATGAACCAGAACTTTACAGTGTGGTTGGTGTGCTTCATAACGGAAACCATCATGATATTGAGCATGCGTTCGTAGAGGTGACCGCTTGCAACGGAGAAGATGTTGATCTCGGCATGTTCCTCGGCGGAGGGAGAAAGGGCTTTCTTCTTAGAGCCGCCAAGTAGTCCTTCGGCGAACTTGAGACCACGAGATATAATGTCGCCGCCGCTCTCAGGATCGCTCTCCTCGAGTACATCCTCTTCCTCCTTTCCTGGCTTCCGCTTAAGCCTAGGATACAATGTCGTGCCCTGGAAACTCATGAGAGCCACCTCGGTACCCTCATCGCCAGGCACCGCATTGTAACCCTTAGCGCCGATGCTGATGATGTCAAAGATCTCCGAACTTCGTCCCTCCTTTAGCCGAATGCTGTAATATCCAGGATTAGCTTTGAATTGGAAGTAGCCGATATTTGCCATGATGATGGTATCAGCAAAATGAGGATCGCGCACTGTGCCGAGCAGCAGTTGCACGCCTCGTGGCGGCGATGAGCCTTCCCGAGAGTGACCTTCGATGAGGATGTGTTCGAGCTCGTAGACAGCATCAACATCTGACTTGATCGAGCTTAACTTCAGGTTATCCAAGTCGTACACAGATTCTTTCGCCGCGACGAGCCAAGCAGGTGGCACATCCAAACCAAGATTGAGAAGAGCCTCAGAAGGCAAGCCTTTAAAGGTCGCGCCTAGAGAACGGACCCTTCCGCCGTTGTCGAAGGACGGTGCAGAGTCCAGGACGTATCGGTAGAATCTCTTGATAGGAAGTTCCTCCATCTTTTCTTTAGGGTTCAAGAACACGCGCATGTACACCCCCTCAAGCTCGGATAAGACCTTGAGAATTGGAGCCCACTTCTGGCCAACCTCGCTAGTCGGGTTAAGAACGGCAACAAAATGGATGTTCGCGGTAGAAGCATCGCCAACGTCGAACATGGTGTAAGTCGAGTTCCATTCATCGAACATGTTAGTCCTCAAGGAAGGCGCGGACTCGAAGATTCCCTCAGGTAGGTCAGAGATGGTCGATATAGCCGTGATAGATGTAAGTTTAGCTGCTGCAATAGGATTAGAGATCTTCTCTGTCAAGCCTAAGGCTTCCGCCGCTTTGTAGACGGGAAGGATGCGCGTCGACTGCTCGAACTCGAGGAGCTGTTGAAAGTCCTCCTCCTTGAATAGCGACGCTACAGCGATGGGACCAACGACTCGGCCGTTAAGGATGGCCAGGTGATCACCAGACTTGAACGCGTTTTTTGCCAAGAAACCGGACAAGGCAGAGTCGTAGCCGTCATCTTCGTCCGCCACGTCCCCGGCCACAAGGACCTCTAGTGTCTCCAGGTTTTCGACTTCGAGGAGTTTCTCAATGTCTTTCCTCAGAATCGAATTGACACTGTGACCCGTCGTAGATTCTGTTGGATTGTTCACGATATCAAGACGCACGCCAGGGTTGCTGCGACGGAAAGCCAGGGCGGACAGTAGCAGTCTCAATCCTTCTTGCTTGCTCAAATCAGTAACCAGAGAAAGGGTAGCCCACGTCTCCTTGCTAGCGTCTTTGCTCGCCTCGATAACCGGAACAAGACTGAATAAATCCGCATGTTCCGAATACATCTTATTCACGTCCAGTACGGAAAGAGGGTTGTCGTTGTCCGGATAGATATAGACGTTGCGTCGACTTGGGGCACCCTCTAAGAAAAGGCTTGGAACCCACATATCCTCGTCAACCGTACCCATGAAGATACCCTGTTGAACCATCTGCAGGTCACTTGAAAGCTTCATGCTCATAGCTCTGAGCCAGCCTTCATCTCGAGGAATAGCCAAGCCGTTCAGGAAGACCGGAGGCACGGCCGTATCTGCACCTAACCTTTCAGTCCAGTGTCTGGCAAGCTCGATCTGCTTGACATGATGTTCTGATTCGAATACTTCCTTAAAAGGAAGTGGCGTCGCCTCTGCACGGGGTGTACGGGCTTTCGTTACACTATCGAAATTGTCTTCCTGGGGTGGTGAGACGGTCTTTCCTGTTAGGCCGGCTTCCAAGTAAGACATGAGACCGCCTAGGCCATAGTTCTCGAGGAGATGATAGACGATCTTGGCTTGATCTTCAGCCACCTTTGTCGTCGTGGTCGGAACCAATCCAAAGCGGATAGGAAGCTGTCTCTTGATAAGACTTTGGATTTGTTCAACGACCAAGGACAGATCATCTGGCTTGCTGAAATCGACAGGGATAATCAAGTTAAAGATATCCTTCGCGATTGGAGGGATTTGGCCAGGATACGCCCTTTGCATAAGCTAGCTGTCGTTAGCAGTCTGGAACAATCACAGCAAGGTTGGTTCGTGCGGGAACTTACTGCCATGAGACTCTTCGGGTAGTTGGCATATCGCTTATCCTTTTCGAGATTATTAAGCCAGATAATCACTTGACCATCTTCGATCTCATCTCGCCAATCGAACCGCCGGGTTTGGTCTTCGCTAGACTTGGCGAGGGTCACTTCGCCGTTTCCAAGCAGCGCAACAGCTTCTTGTCCAGTTAAGCCCAGATCCGTCACACCTTTTATCAGCTTTCTCTCCCGCCGTATGCTGTCGACAAGACTAAAAGGATCAATCTGTCTCTCGATTAACTGCACGCCATTCATCCAGAGAACATTCATGCCTGGAGGTATCATGGCCATCCGATTGTGGCGATGTTCCTTCGTAAATGCATCGGAGGCGTTGTGTGCAGCAACAGACGCGGAGAATTTAGGAAAGTCCTGGGTGAGTTTAATTAGCGTCTCGAAGGGGTCTTCGCTCTGCATGATAAATGACCCGGCCTTCAGACCCAACGAAGCTAGTTCAGAGCTGGAAAGCGGCTTCAGATCAGCGACATCCTCCTCCTGGTCGAGATTGACCTCAGTAGGTACAGTCGGTTGAATCTCCCCCGCCTCAGCTTCGGCCTCAGCGTCACGATCGTCGATAACGATGTAATCGGTCCGCTTCAGCTGGAGCTCAACTCCATAACCACTAACGGGCAGTGGCGCCAGCTCACCCCTTTTATCGGTACGATATCGTAGCCGATATGAGACGTCGCCTTTCCGAGCCTTCTCAGCTAGGGCTTTATGGAAAGGACCAAATTCTGGTTTTGTAACATCTGCATATAGAATAGCCTCAGACGCACCCGAACCCAAAATGCGATCGAACGGAAGCTCGCGCAGTTGACTGCAACTGGGTAAGCCTAAGACAGCCAAACTGGACATACTCAACTCACGATTCGGCCGTAATAATAGCTCCGGCCCCTTCAAGAGAAGGAGAGCAGTATTGCTTCCCATCTAGCAGTATCCACTCTGGGCATTTCTCCTGCAAATCGTGTGTGCAAGGTTCGACGGCGGTATCATAGTACTGATAGTGGGCTTCAATCCTTGGGGCTGCTGATCTCAGTGAAAGATCGAGTTTGAAGGTCGACAGGGCATCGGGGCTTGATATATGGCCGTCCTTCTGTAAAACTTCAAGGAACTTTTCGTATAACTCCTTGTCTGTGGTAAGACCGGCGAAGGTGCCGTCGGCGATCTGATCGAGGAGGGGGAAATAGGAGGTCGCATTCTCGCCAGCGGCAGTTTCTCTAGATGGCGTTCAGTCACCCGCGTAAGTCAGATAATATCTACATGCACTTACAAGAGCTCGACGAGATACGGTGGCTCTGGGAAAGATGCTTTCATAGCCACATTGACTGCAGGGCCAGCACTGACATGGTCAGAGTGCAAATATATAGAAGCCAGGAGGGCGGCAGCTAGGCCCCCAGGCAACCTAAAAAGTGTTATCATGGCAGTAAAAGTGTACGGGTATGTCTCGGAATCGGTGTCGTAGAGTTTTTACGAATAATACCCTCTAGGGACAGCCTTGACCTTATCACCCTAGGATTGGCTCACAAAGCTATAAATAAACCATGGCAACAAAAGGGAATCAGTCGACAACAATAGGGTATTCGAAGAAGAGACTGAAACATTCAAGACTCCAGTCCTCAGACATACATGCACATGTTTGCCTTTGTGCAAAGTCCCTATCTTTACGGCAAGTGACAGCTGGTCTATCCAGGAAAGTAAGTACATAGAGGAAAGCTGCAGTTGGTGTTTATCGATTGTGAAAGTGAATGTAACAGCAACTGGACACATTGACCAGTTCCTAAAAAATGCGGGAGCTCTACCAATCACGTCAACCCCCCGGCAGCTAAAAGCTAAAGGACAGGCAAGGCAAGGCAAAGCAAGCACTAAAGCTCACTTGGGCAGAAGCTCATGCCTGGTTACAAGAACGGTACTTGTAAGACGTCCTACGATGCCCCTCCAAGTAGGTAGGGGGTTGGGGGCTGCTCCACTACATCTGTACGATTTGGGGTACATCAGGAGGGTGGATTAGGTAGGTACCAAGGAGGTACTTACGAAAGCCAGATACGGGATCGGAACAATAATTTTGCCCGGTGGGGAATTTCAGGCCACCTGGGCAAGCACAACACAACCCACCACGAATAGGCTGCTTGACGAACTTTCGAAGCTGCTGTATCTTGTTTAGTTAAGGTTAAGGACAGCAAGTGAGGACATTGACTGGGTCTGCTTCTCACATAATTACATAGTAGCCCTACAGAACCTCGCAGCTCAACTCAACTTCCATCCACCTCACCCAAACCCCAAGCACCTTGTTTCTCCCCCCACGGCCGTTTCTGATCCCTTAGCATTGAATGTAAACGGGCCTCATTAGTTCAGCTTGTATCCAATTGTAATCCCTCCTTATTATTTCACAACCCCCTCAAGCATAGGGGCTTCCTGCCGCCTCTTGTCAATTGTCGGTCAGGATGCAGGCTTCTTCGGGAATGTTAACCAAGGTATTTATATTCTACCCATTTGCATAGCTACGCTCGGCCGCATTGTCATGAGAGTGGGCAGGCCCGCTAATCTTTTTGCTCCCTACAGTTCGAGTCCAAGTCTTCGCGGGCGAAGGGGATTGCCTTCCACCCAAAAAGGTCGATATCTGATATACCTCCCACATCTTAAGCTCTCCCATGGGCTCTACTCATACACCGCCGGCGATGATGCTGACACTTCATCTACCTCTCCAGACCATGGATCCTCGTCTCCCTCCATTCCTCGACCATCCAGCTATGGGACTACCGCATGGGCACTCTGATCGACCGATTCGAAGAACACGATGGGCCTGTCCGAGGCATCGATTTCCACAAGACCCAACCTCTCTTCGTCTCTGGAGGCGACGACTATAAGATCAAGGTGTGGTCATATCAGACCAGGAGATGTCTTTTCACGTTGAACGGTCACTTGGACTATGTGCGAACTGTTTTCTTCCACCATGAGCTACCCTGGATTATCTCATCCTCCGACGACCAGACCATCAGAATATGGAACTGGCAAAACCGCTCGCTAAGTATGGCCCATTGCGGGGGAGAGGCTATGCGGTAGTAAGACGGGCTGACCCCGAATCTAGTTTGCACCATGACTGGCCACAATCACTATGTTATGTGTGCGCAGTTCCATCCTAAGGAAGATCTGGTCGTGTCGGCCTCCCTCGACCAGTCCGTCCGTGTTTGGGATATTTCAGGTCTCCGGAAGAAGCACTCGGCGCCGACTTCCATGTCTTTCGAGGACCAGGTCGCTCGATCTAGCGCACAGCAGGCCGACATGTTCGGTAACACAGATGCAGTCGTCAAGTTTGTGCTCGAAGGTCACGACCGCGGCGTCAACTGGGTCGCTTTCCACCCTACGGCTCCTCACATCGTATCCGCCGGTGACGACCGTCTTATCAAGCTATGGCGCTTCAGCGAGACGAAAGCCTGGGAGGTGGATACTTGCAGGGGCCATTTCCAGAACGCATCCGGCTGTCTTTTCCACCCCCATCAAGACCTGATCCTTTCTTGCGGCGAGGACAAGACCATTCGAGTGTGGGATTTACAAAAGCGCACTGCTGTTCAATCCTTCAAGAGGGAAAACGATCGGTTCTGGGTCATCGCGGCGCATCCGGAAATCAACCTTTTTGCGGCCGGTCATGACAACGGCGTTATGGTTTTCAAGCTCGAGAGGGAGCGTCCCGCTTCGACCGTCCATCAGAATACCCTCTTTTTCATAACCAAGGAGAAGCACGTGCGCTCCTTCGACTTCCAAAAGAACACCGAGAGCCCGACGTTGTTGTCTCTAAAGCGACTGGGCAACCCCTGGATTCCTCCCCGAACGTTATCGTACAACCCCGCTGAGCGATCCATACTTGTTACATCCCCCGCGGATGGTGGTTCGTATGAGCTTATAAACCTTCCCCGTGACGGGTCGGGCGCGCTCGAAGCGACAGATTCAAAGCGCGGCCAAGGAAACTCGGCCATCTTCGTCGCCCGAAACCGATTTGCCGTTCTTAATACTTCGTCCCAGACTGTCGATATCAAGGATCTGTCGAACAACACCGCACGATCCTTCAAACCTCCGATTGGAACGACCGATATCTACTTTGGTGGAACTGGTAACCTGCTCATCATCACCCCAACTGCCGTCCACCTATACGACATTCAGCAAAAGAAGAGCATCGCCGAGCTCGCCGTAAATGGCGTCAAATATGTTGTCTGGTCGAACGACGGACTTCATGCGGCGCTCTTGAGCAAACATAATGTCACCATCGTCACCAAGACTCTAGAGCAAGTCAGCACCCTCCACGAGACCATCCGCATCAAGAGCGCGACTTGGGATGACGCAGGCGTTCTGCTATACTCCACTCTGAACCACATCAAATACACGCTCATGAACGGCGACAACGGCATTGTTAGAACCCTGGATCAGACGGTCTATCTGGTGAGAGTGAAGGGCAGAAATGTATACTGCCTTGACCGTGCCGCCAAGCCGAAGGTCCTTAATATCGATCCTACTGAATACCGCTTCAAGCTGTCTCTGGTGAAGCGAAACTACGAGGAGATGCTCCATATCATCCGCACTTCAAGTCTGGTCGGCCAATCCATCATTTCGTACTTGCAGAAGAAAGGATACCCCGAGATTGCGTTGCAGTTCGTTCAAGATCCGGCCACCCGATTTGAATTAGCCATCGAATGCGGCAACCTCGATGTGGCGGTCGAGACGGCGAGGGAATTGGATCGACCCAAGCTCTGGCAAAGACTAGGCGCCGAAGCCCTGGCGCACGGTAATCATCAGGTTGTGGAGATGGCCTATCAGAAACTCAAGCAGTTTGACAAACTCTCCTTCCTATACCTTTCGACTGGCGACCACTCGAAGTTAGCAAGGATGGCCAAGATCGCGGAGCACAGAGGTGACTTCACGGCGAGGTTCCAGAATGCCCTGTATCTAGGCGAGGTGGAAGACAGGATACAAATGTTCAAGGAGATCGACTTGTGTAAGTTTGGAGGCTATGTAATGGATTTCCCAGCTAACGTACTCGCAGACCCTCTTGCCTATCTAACTGCCAAGGCCCATGGGCTTGAGGAAGAGTGCCAGTCGATCTTGGAGGCGACCGGCGTGACGGAAGATCAGTTGAAGATGCCCAGTTTCGGGGAGCCTCTTGCTCCGCCGAAGCCTGTTGTGCCGACCTACAAGGCAAATTGGCCGACGAAGGCGACGTCGCAGTCTTTCTTCGAGAAGGCACTTGCCGGTCAACTCGAAGGTCTCAACCTGGAGGACGAGCCTGCTGCAGCCACCAACGGACTCGGCGCGGATGAGGAACCAGATTACGAGGTTGCTGGCAAGCGCACCGGCGCTCTTGTAGACGACGCGGATGAGGACGCGGCAGGATGGGACATGGGCGATGATATTGTCCCCGAAGCCGACAGCGACTTCGTCAATGTCGAGAGCACTGATGCTGGAGGCGCAGGTAGCAGTGAGGCCGACTTGTGGGCCCGCCACTCACCTCTAGCAGCGGATCACATCGCAGGAGGGTCTTTCGAATCGGCCATGAACCTCCTGAGCCGCCAAGTTGGAGCTGTCAACTTCGCGCCGCTCAAACCTCGCTTCTTAGAAATCTACTCGGCATCTAAGACCTACCTTCCCGCGTCGGCCGGCCTGCCACCTCTCATAAACTATGTCCGCCGAACCCTGGATGAGACGGATCCTAGAAAGGTCCTTCCGATCATTCCCCGAGATCTCGAGTACCTCGCGTCTAATGACCTCCAGAAAGGGTTTGAGTCGATGAAGGGCAATAGACTGGAGGACGGAGTACGGATTTTCAAGGGCATTCTGCATGCCATCCTTGTGAATGCAGTAGCCAATGAAACTGAGGTAGCGGAGGCTAAGAAGCTCATCGCCTCCGCCAGCGAATACACCGTGGCCATGTCCATTGAGCTAGCACGAAGACGACTGGGCACTCCTGACGCTATTAATGGCAACCCAGAGTTGCTCAAACGGAGTCTTGAACTATCGGCATACTTTACCATTCCCAAGATCGAGGTCCCCCACCGGCAACTAGCTTTACTAAGCGCCATGAACTTAGCAGTGAAGAGCAAGAACTTCAGCTCGGCGTTGAGCTTTGCAAACCGTATCCTAGCAAACGGAGGAGCCGCCAGATTCCTTGAAGCCGTAAGTCCATACCACTTATATCACTTGTCAAGAAAATTTATGTTGTTAAGGGATGGCGACTAACTCTTCGAACAGGCTAGGAAGGTTAAAACCCAATGCGAGCGCAACCCGCACGACGCGATGGAGATTGAATACGACCAGTTCGCCGAGTTCGAGATCTGCGCTGCAAGCCACACGCCGATCTACAGCGGCACGGCCTACGAGGAGTGCGCGTTCGACGGCTCCAAGTACCACACCAAGTACAAGGGCACCGTGTGCGTCGTCTGCGAGGTCTGCGAGGTTGGAAAGCACGGTAGCGGGTTGAAGCTGTTCATTTAAGAAGCTAGATGAGTTGTAATCTTTGTGTCTGTCGAATGATTTTTCGGCCAGATGAGCGATGTTTTTTTAAAAAGCGACCATCAGACAGCTTCTCAGGGCTCCTCCATAGGTCACTTAAGTGTCACTGTTACGTTACGTATGCTGACCGGGCGAGGGGGGAGGGAGAAACTCCGGCGCAAGGAGGCTGGATGGGAGAACTCGGCGGGTAGAGAGAGGCAAACGGCCAAGTGCCAAAAAGGTGAAGACCCGAGTTTTAGAACCTGGGGATCGGGGGTTGTTCTATCTACACAGATCGCGCCACTTCGAGAAAGGGAGGGAGAGAGAGGTATAGTACTACAGCAGTAGTGGCGGGAAGGGTAAAAAAAAGCTAGACGTCTTTTCTCCGATCTTGTTCACGACGAGCTCGAACTGAGCCGTACCGTGGTTATTAGTGGAGATCCGAAGATAAGAGTGAATATGTAGCAAGGGAAAAGACTGGGTAGCTCTATCTATGCACGTAGAGTCCGTAATCATAAAAGTTCACTGCAGCTTGCTGTTTAGGAATGTATCCTCTAATGACCTCGTTTTGTTGCTGTTGTTGTAGTAATAGCAATAATAGTAGTACATCGTACGCATGCCTGCCCGCCTGACCTATTCTGGCCGTTCCCGTTCGGGTCTCGCGTGCAAGGGAGGATATACGCGCGATATCTTCACACACTCTTTTTGCCGACGGTACTCGCGCTCGCCTCCTGTTGTTCTCTCGTTATGGTCTTGAACTCCCGCATTCAAGATAATCGTGGTCTCCCGTCCGACAGATCTGCCGGCCAGGCACACTCGAATCCGGATCCCTCGGTCTCTCACCACCCTCTCCGCCCCTTCGTTTCCCCCGACTTCCCTCCAAGGGGCCAAGAAACCTGAAAACAGCCCCGGGTCATACATCGGACGGGATGAAATAGACTGCCCAGTCTAGACGATGGTCTCGAGCTCGCGCGCGTAGCCCAGCACGTTCCCGATGACGGCCTGGCTGAAGTCCCTCTCGCCCTCCTCGTCGGCGTCGGCCGCGACGGCGGCAGCCGATGAGGAGGCGGAGAAGTAGATGTGGCCGTCGCGCACGGCCCAGCCGCGGCTCCGCGCGAACTCGACCACGGCGCCCTCCGAGTCCAGGAACAGCAGCGACTTGGTGCTGCTCAGCGGCAGCGACGGGTATGCGCGCTCGCTGCTCGAGGCGATCTCGGAGCGGATCTGGGACGTGAGGATCTGTTGGTTTTGCGCGGTATGGTTAGTTTTGAGATGCACGATGTGTTTGGGTTAAGCTTGCAAAGAGATGGGTGGAAGAAAGGGGGAGGAGAAAGACAGGTGGGTAGGTAGGGTGAACACAGTTGATAGCTCAATATCTGTAAGCAGGTTGGTAATGACAGCAACGTACCTCGGAGAAGACGCCGTACTCCTCACTCGGCACCTCCCGGCTCTTCATGGCCTTCCACACGCGGTCGTAGCTGCCCTCCATCAACCACCGCTCGAGCTTGATCGGGTAGCCGAGGAAGCGGTCGTTCTCGATCTCGCCGCCGCTGCCCTGCTGCTCGCTGCGGCAGGCGAGGGCCTCAAGCTCGCTGTGGAACTCGGCGTACGAGCCCTGCGTCAGCAGCAGCAGCAGGTACAGCCCCGTCACCTTGTTGCGCTCGCCGCCGTTATCGCCCGCCTGCGACTGCAGCTCGTAGAACGGCTGCAGCTGCGCCACGTACCGCGTGAACCCGTCGGCGTCCTTCGCCCGGATGCTGAACAGCGCCCCGGCCTCGTACACGGCGCGCGCCAGCGAGAGCAGGTTCGCCGGCGTGTTCGGCGTCGGCGTCAGTGCGTTGAGCTTCAGCAGCGCGATCTTGGCCTTCGAGAGCAGCGAGGAAGCCTCGCCATACGGCATGTGCGGGTTCGACTGTAGTTGCTTGAGGATGCTCTGCACCGTTCTGTCGGCCATGTTGGCGGGTGATTGTGGAGGAGATGGAGGTGATGACGACGATGATGGTGGTGGAGATCTACCGGAGATTATTTGTTTTTCGGGTTTCGATTCGGACGGGTGTGACGTATCTCGTTTTACGGTGTTAGGGTTGGTGGTATTTTCTTGAGGGTGATGTGGTCGTTGGCGGTATCGTCTTGATATCGGGTTTGGTATGGCGAGCTTTAAGGTTATCAAGGCAAGCAATGACTGACGAAACAGCCCCAGCAATCGCTTGCCCAGATGCCACCTGTGGCTGACGATAGCCTTGTGGCTCGTGCAGCTCAAGCTCTCCGCTTCTGTGGCTCGTGCTTCCGGTCTGGACTCTTGCTCCATCTTGTTCCTCATTCTAGATCATCATTGCAAGATGTGATTCATAAGACGCAAAAGTCAATAATCTGTATACATGATACTAATGCTTTCTTTGTGGAATTTCGAATGTTATATCTGATCAATTGTATAGTATATTATGTCTTATCAAGTCAACTGAACCCACATGACACATGGGGCGCTGTTCAAGTGGTAAGTAGGAGACGCTCATCTGCTATTATCAGAGTGTGTGTGCCCACGAGACCATGATCACAAGTAAGCGTCCCGTCACGCACGAGTAGTGATAACATGAGCTTCCCGACATTCAAAAGCATCAGAAAACACCAACGTCCTTTAACACCACCTCTCTAGGCAGTACCATCGCCGAAGTCTATTGGGAGCATATGTATGTCCTCAGCACTCAGGTCGAGCTGAGCCACAGGGTCCTCCGGGGCTGATAAAACCAACTGCTGGAGACCAGCTCGTGTCCAGCCCTCGCACCGCGGCTCCTTTCTAGAGGTATGTAAAAGCCTAAGGCGGCCGCAAGCCGCCATACTACGAAATAGTTTCGAGATGAACGCTTTGTAAACGCTCTTGATATTTGCAACATTGAGAAACTGCCTTGGCTGAGCGGCTGGAATTCTTGGTAGGGGGTGCAGCTGAAAATAGAAACAGGATGAGGCTGTGATGTGCTTGGTCCCAGATCTTCTCGCCCTCGGCCCACACGGTTTGATGATGGCTTCAAACTGTCGACATCCTCTAGCTACCTACTTTAGGTACCTACCTTGTATCTAATTAGGTTGATTCGGAGTGATAGGGCACTTGAATCCATGCATGTGAGGCATGGGCCTGTGCCACCACCAAGCAGTGGAATAATCATGTAGGTACTACCTAGATCGGGTAAATTTAGTCGAGTTCAAGCAACAAACAAATTTGACGGCATCCAAAGGGGTCTAGCAACGGTAAGTGAAAAGCTAAATTCATCCGTCACGTTGGGGTAGCAGAGTGGGAGCTGCGCCGTCCCTCGCCATTGCGAGTTACAAACTGGAAGTTCATGCTCACCCGCACCGGCCTTGCAATAAATGATAAAGGCAGCTCTACCGTCCCTTCAAGTAACGTTTGCAAACAGGTTGATCTGCTCCCACCACTTCTCCTTGCCAACCTATATGATTTCTTTCTGTTTCCTGTCATGGTCTTTTCAATACGATAATACCCCGTCCGTTGCCACATTGTCCAGGTTCATCGACGCAATCCTAATAAATTTAATACAACGCGCAACGAACGACGGACGACTTACCGAGGAAGATGACGACGACACACTATGACAAGCCGTACACGCGGCCTGGGAACGGTCCCTCTCTAGGACAGCACGGAGTCCAAGACTCCCGGGGCTTGACATCCAAAGGTAAGTTTTAATATCGTCTCCGCATGAAAGTGGGTGGCCGTCTCTCCCCGTGCCGCTCTCTCCCCGTACAACAACTCTCGCGTCGTCATCAGCCCCCAGTACCAATACGATCGAACCCGACTTTTCCGATTCTCGAACGTATGGAAGATTGGAAATTTCCTAGAATAGTCGAGCGGCTACCAAGTGGAGCCGTAAACCGAATGGGACCCACCGGCAACCAGAGGCACTGCCAAAAGGAATTCCCTCGAAAACTTTAAGGGAATCAGGGGTCCTTGTATCGCCCAATACGGAAGATACAAAGGCGCAGCCAGGATATGACATACGACACGAACCCAAATTGCCTGCCCCGTTCTCCTGGAAGTTGAAGCTGTCATTCGGCCGCCCAGCATGTGTCTCTGGTAGCTTGCGGAGAGGTACCTGCAAAGCATATCTGCTGGCATGAGCCCTGTCATCCATCTGTCAGACGGATCGTAACCAATGTCAATGCGCCCGGCCGCAGGGCCTATTGCACCTCAGGCTTCCAGTCTCTTTCGCTCTAAGCAAGCTTACTCCACACTCTCAATACACTGCCACCCCAAAAAGACAAAGAGGGGTCCTGGACTGCTTTAGGTCTTCAGAGCTGCTTGTACCTTACCTAGCTGTCTAGTATCAATATGCGGGTGGTGCTAAACGTCATCCGCTGCACCAGTCCAACTAGGCACGCCGCTGCTGGTCAGGGGGAGCTTCATCCATGTTGGTTGGTCCCATCTACGAGCATGGCAGGGTCCCTGGCACCGCTGCGGTGGAATGCGCATATCTACCAAATCAGACTTCCTGTTATAGAAATCTTCGTCCTGCGACCCGGAACCCCCCACCTAACTATACTGTCTTTTCAACCGAACCCGGAGAACAATAAGCTCCCTGAGACCACGGAGGCTTCGTTGCGCCAATCCCATACATCACCGCCCCGCAAACGCTTTGTCTGGCCGCCTATAACGTTAGCTGCCTGAAATAGAATTTCTTGCCAACTGGGCAGTGGTCGCCTGTGGAATTCTTCCGCCTAGGTTGATCCAACAGTTGTCGTACAGATCACACAAGGGCCCCGGAGAGACGGATATAGGCTTGAGACCGAGGGGAAAGAGACGAGCCCGCCTGTCAGCGGCCCCGCTACCACCATACTTCCAGGGCCCTCCTAATATTGCCCGTGGCCTGCTACAGCTGACCCAAGTGGATCAGTCGGTCTCAGACCATTGGTTCTGACGCGTTCTTGTTTCTTACTCTTTAATTATTATATACAGGTTCGCATCAGCCGCAAGATATCGAATCCAACGATATGCCTCAGTTTGCAGCAACGTTTGTCCCAGGCGGCGTAGACGACTACTCTCTCCCCGAGGTCATCGCGCCTGCACCCCAGAGGTTAGTAGTTACTCGGCCCCGTCTGCCGTTATTCCCCGCGGCAGATAAGCTGTTCTTCTGTTGCCCACCCTTTTATGTAGCACTGGCGAGAAAGCGACCAATGCGGGGCTGAAATTAGCTGACGAACATAAAAATCTCCTCCTTAAAGAGTGATGCCAGAAATTAACCAGAACATGCAACAAGGCCTTCAACGTATGGAACTTGAAGCCCGTGAAGCCCGATCAGTCGAACAGAAAAATCAAACCGGTCAATCATCACGAGTCTCGGGGGGCTCGCCGCAGCAGCGTAGTCGCGACGCTTCGTACCCGGCCGCTATAAACACTAAAGTCAGTAGCTTTGGGCATCAGTACCAACAACAGCCGCCGCAGATCAATTACAGCCCTGCATCTGGTTATAGCCCGTCCGTATACGATACCCCCTCGGAACCTCGAAGTGCCAATCCAGGTTTTGGGATGATTCCACGAGACATGCGTGACCTACCATCCTTCTCGCCTTTCCCTAAGGTAAAGGGGGACCACATTCCTCCTAGTGATGACGAAAAGGAAGCCGTCCTTGCCGAGAGTCGGCATCATGTTCTTCATTCCAACGACCCTAACATGCAAATCTGTTGGGCCCGTGATGTTTTGTCTTACATCGAGATCGCCGCCGAAGCTGCCATGCGCGAGGCTGAAGCGATGCGCTCACCGAATGACCGAGGACCAACGATGCGGCCGGCGACGCCCAAAATCGAACACGAGCTGCGAGTCGATGCCATCAACATAGTGACCTACCTAGCGGATCAGGGTCATCCGGAGGCCACCTTCATCAGAAGCAAATGGCTAGAGTTCGGCAAATTTGGCAGGCGGCAGGACAAGAAAGAGGCGTATAGCGGGTACGCACTCGCTGCGCAGCAAGGATGGGGCCGCGCGGATTATCGCATTGGTATGCTCTACGAGAACTCCAACGACATGGAAAAAGCGATGAGACATTACAACTTGGGTTTGGCCGTGAACGACTCGGCAGCGTCGTACCGTCTGGGTATGATAAGCCTCATGGGGCAGCGCGGCCAGCCGAAGGATCTGGCTCGAGGAATAGAGCTGATACGCTCCGCTGCCGACACCGCCGACGAAGACGCGCCACAAGGGGCATTCGTATATGGTATGCTCATAGCTAGGGACTTGCCAGACGTCAATGTCCCCGGAGGCATGCTTCCCGATGATATTGCTCTCGCCAGGCAGTACATTGAGAAGGCGGCCTATCTCGGATTTGCTAAGGCGCAACTAAAGATGGGTCAAGCTTACGAATTGTGCCAACTCGGGTGTGACTTCGACCCGGCCCTATCTCTACATTACTATGGCTTAGCGGCAAGGCAAGGCCAACCTGAGGCCTGTCTTGGTGTTAGCAGATGGTTCCTGTTCGGCTACGAAGGCACATTCGCTAAGAATGAGCAGCTCGCCTTCAAGTATGCCCAGCTGGCAGCCAAGGCGAAGCTACCGACGGGTGAATTTGCTATGGGGTATTACTACGAGATCGGAATTCACGTAGAGAAGGACCTACGCGAGGCGAGGCGATGGTACGAGCTAGCTGCAGAACATGGCAATAAAGATGCGGTGGGACGTCTGGAGAGCATGTCGCAAGCGAAGACATTGTCAAAGGAAGACCACGAAACGACCGCTTTCACAAGAATCAAGTCGATACATGGCTCGCAACGGGGTCAGAGGCCAGAGCGGTTCAGGCAGAATGACAATCCGATGCCCGCACTAGCGGAAGAAAGACAACCGTCGCCGAGAGTCTCTCCTCACCCATCCCCACGAGCACAGGATTTTGGCCATACCGGCTATCCCGAACCGTCTCGGAGTGGCACCATGGACGGCCGTCCACCGGCTTTTATGGTCAACCTTGCCGAGCGCCCTCAATCAGCCGCCCCATATCCAGGAGATGACAGACCAGCACCTCTAAACGTTTCAAGACCAAAGTCGACGGCACCCTACCCCGAGGATGGCATGCTGCCCCAGCTGCCGCCCCAATACAACAACCCCAACATTCGGTCCTCCCCCGGACCAGCCAGCGCTGGAAGCGCCTTTGGAATTCGGGGACAGTCTCCTGGTTACCATGGGCCCCCCGGAGGTGCTATGCATCCGTCTCAATCCGCGGGCCAGCTTGGCATCCCTCCGGCGGGCACGGACCCCAACCGTGGTCGGGGAGCTTCCGCAAACTGGCAACCACAGGCCCCAGGCGAGTATCGTCGCCCAAGTCCCGGTTCTAACCGGCCAGATATGCGGCCACCATCATCCGGCTATAACCAACGATTTCCCTCAGGTCCTGCTCAAAATAACCCCGCTCATAGTCGACTCGCAAAGCCCAATCAAAATGCACCTGGGCAATATCCGATGGGTGGACAAGACTACGCTCCTGGGCCACGGGTGTCTTCTCGGCCTCTATCGAGTGGCCGTACCTCTGCCGCTCCACCGAATATGGGCTCTCCAGTCATGAGTGGAGGTATGGGACCGCGTATGGATTCTATGCCTCAAGGTCTACCACAGGGAGGCCCCGGCGGTCAGAGGATAGGTAGTGGCGGACCATCAGGCATGTCCCTAAAGGACCGGCCGGCGCCCATCGATCCAGGTCGTGCCAGTGCACCACCTGGCCAGGCGCGGCCTGCGGTAGCAAGCCCTCCTCCCAGCGCGGGCACCACCACCTCCGCACCCGGCGGCAATCCAGCCGATTCGAAACCGAAGCCCAAGCCGAGTCCGGGGCCCGCTACCTTCGAGCAGATGGGTATCCCTGCGGCAAAGAAAGAGGATGACTGTGTAAGTCTACCATCGTCCATCACACCTCGCCGTTGTTCAAGAATGCTAACCTGCGTCATAGGTCGTCATGTAAATCAAACTCGTATAGACCACCATCGGCATGAAACGGCGGCGATTCTGAATTATTACTACTCACCGATGATACCAATACTACGTTGAAGATGAACCAAAGCGATACCGGCTGGGCCGTTTTCTAGCCTTCAGCTGCCGGCGGGGCGTGTGGCAGCAGTGATGCCCGTTTCGTGATGAGGCGAGAATAGACGGGGGAGAATGTTGCATAGATGCAGAACATGCGTGTCTGAATATAGTACATACGTTGTAATTATCTGGATATAAAAACACCTTGGCAGTTCAAGTGTGGGGGTACGATTAGGAATACGAATGCGTTACTATATTTGCTATCACAAACCGCGTCCTTCAAGGGCTACATGGAATTAGATTTCCGTCTCAATATTTCATTGCGGAAGCTCAAAGATTCGGCGCACATGAAGCCGCAGACTGTTATCAAGCGACGAATGAATTTTTTGGGGGGTAACATTCCAAAGCGACCTCCAGACATATTATCTGTGAGCTGGTGCTCGCTGGCAGAGGCTACACCTAAGACGCCAAAAGTAGGATCCGATCAATACACTATACACAGCTGACCATATCCAACGCCCCCACCAGCCGCTGGAAAAGATAGTACTGGCAGACGCGGTGGTCCGGCGCCGGCTGTCACGGCCTTTCCGAAGCCGAAGCGGATAGCCTCGTAATGGTCTATGTGCTCTCCTGCGCCCGTACATATACGTCGTACCGCGTGCATAATACTCCTTGTACTTCCACGGTCTGAATTAAGCCATTGCGTGCTTGCCGCCAGCAATATACAAGCGCAGAGGGGCACTATACATGGACGACATGGTACTAGGTAAGCTGTAAGTCGACGATTAGCAACTATCGGGACAGTAAAGGCACTTTCCTGCGAGGCAATACCTGAGGCCGGATCCACAATGCGGTTTTCTTGACCCGCGAGCAACACATGGAAAAGCTATAGTAAGTCGCATCATCGATGGTTGTTATCGTAATGGTTGTCAGTCTCAACAAGATGCCTGGGCTTCGTGATCGGCGTGTATGACTGTCAAATCAGGCCAGCTATCTCGGCTTCTGATGCTGCCGATCCCCTGATAATCGAACTTGGACATATGGGGGGTGGTGTCTGGACGCTGGTCTACTCCAGTAAGGTAGGGATCCGAGCGCATGACGTAAAACTGCCGTCAGTCAAATAGCAGCCCATAACACAGCTACATATTCAGTCTCGACACAGAATAGACGATATACATAGCCCATCATTCGGCAACATATACCACGTCAACGCTATCGCCTGACTACCTACATACGAGCACAGTACGCATTCGAAACTACAAATACTCTTCAAAATGCCCGAGCAAGCCAGAGACAAGAACAACGAGCCCATCAAGGAGGGCGACCACGTGTACACGCGGATCCGCGGCGGGCGCCACGAGGGCGAGGTCGAGAAGGTCGTGACGACCCAGGCCGAGGCGAAGGAGGAGGGCGTCAAGAACCCCCCTAAGGTCTGTTACATAGCTTTCCTTGGCCACTGGTAACTGGATATCGTGACGGGACGTAGATAGCTGACAGGTCCATCATAGGTTCTGTTCCAGGACCAGCACGGTCACAATGTGGCTCACAATCCGGGGACGCTTGAGCACAAGTAGTGGATAGGGGTGGGCGAAGACGCTCATCGGCGTCTCGGTGTGTGATGGATGTCTTAGGCAGCGCGATGAGGATCTCATGCTAGGTTATCAGGATGGTTGCAAGCGCGCATCAGCGTCAAATTATCCTTACATCCGCAAATTGAAGAACTTTGTTATCATTGGTGACGGGAGCAAGCAGCTAGGCTGCCTGTTTGTCCGTTCCTCTCCCATGTCCGAGTTCGAGCATTATCCATTCGTACACGGCCCACTGAACCGCATTCACGAAGAACGCTCTAATACTACAAACAGTTAACCCTCTGAAGAACACACGCAACCCCTCTTCCCTGTAGGTTTTCCTGGTGATATCAATGGCACCTAAGCGTCTCGGTTGCGCTATGGAACTTTCCAATAGAGGAGTCGCCGCTGGACCAAAAGCCTGTGTCTGAACCCGGGTCTTGATGACGTCCAGCGGGAATATACTAGCCCAGGTCACTATGCCAGCAAGGCCACCGCAGAGCAGAACCTTGGTAGCGTCCTGGGCGAATGCCGAGTCCTGCCTCCTGGACTCAACCCACTTGCTACTTAGCTCGTAGGACCAGAAATAAAAGCCGTACCCGATGCTGTCTCTCAGGGCGGTAACCACCCCGCCGAAATAGAGTCCTCTAGCGCCCTCGCGCCTGAGCACGTCCCTCGCAATAGTCCAACTCGACACGGGCGGCGAGGCAAGTTGCGCGCGGCATTTTATCAGCTCGGTCGGGGCGCTGACGATCCAGGTGGCCAGGCCGCCAATGGCACCGGCGAACCACGTGGTCCAGAGGTTCGGCGACAGCCCGAGGGCGCTATTGAAGGCGGCTTCGCTACGGTTGTAGGAGACGAACAGCAGCGCGTTGAGCGCTCCGTACCCAACAACAGGGGCCGCGGTCCCGGTGATCAGAGAGGACTTGCTCTCGAACTGCCGCAAGTAGGCTGAGGTGGTTTGCGCACTGATGGCATCCCGCGCTTGTAACCGGACCTTGATGAGGTCGAGAGGGTTTCCGATGAGGATACCGACGGCGCCGCTGATGTACCCGGCCCAGAAATCGGCAGACATTGCGCTTGACTCGGGTGCCCCCCTATGTTCAGATTGTCGGAGGATGTCACGGCCGCCGTACAACGCTGTACTTAGATAAAGTGCTCCCCCCACCTCACCCACTCGGAATCTCCGTCACCTCCAAGATATGGAGGGCTCAGAGAATGCAGGAAACAACATGAACGGATACGATTCTCCCATAACGTTATTACGAAAGTAGATGTAATATTGTTATAAAAGGGCTTTATAACACAGAAGAGATGGTCGTCTGTTATTGGCCCGCTTGACAGAATGCGGAAGGTTTCCAAAAGGGAATTGAGATGTCTTCGAGGGCCCCTTGAAAACCCCACCATAAAGTAATCACGGCGCGGGGTGAGCATGCAGATGGGACTTGGCAACAAGGATACGCTTAAGTATCTACATGATCTGAGAAGCGGGCAGTTGATTACAAACTGAGAGGAGCTGTCATGATTGTCTAGGCAGCATCACGTGATTTGGCGTTAGTGTCCCGCCACGACCGAGTCGCGTCGCGCCTACCAGATCAACAAACTGCCTAAATTGATTTCAAATACATTTCAACGTCCAAAAGAAAAAGTGGCAAACCCGAATCCCACAAGTTATCACTCGTTATCGACATCACGACGCCCTTTTCTTTCGCCGGAGATTCTGCCCGCTCGGGCTGCCAGGGGACCTTAATACTGAGTGTACCCAACATCAGGTAAAATGTACGTTATCTACGTCATTCCCTCAGTTGTCCGCATGTGCGATTGACAGTTGTTTACTAACATCCATTTTTGTAGGGTAACTGCAGTGTCGACGCCGCAGTCCAAGGGCGACAACACCCCCGGAAAGCGTCTCTATTCCCAAGGCTCCGTCGAGAAGCTGTACAAGCCCTTCAAATGTCCCGGATCCGCTATGAGGAGTCCAGCGACAGATCGCCCAACTCGAAAGAAAAGAAAAGTAGACTATAAAGGCGCAGACGGTGACGACTCGGGAGACAAGCCATACTGTAATGCTGATCGTCTGGCTCTCGCCAATCGCGACGTCAACCGATTTCCAGTTTTCAAGCCAAAGGACAAGGATCAGGTCTTTAGAAAGGCCTTCATTGTCCCTCTAGTCAACAAGAGCTCCACTGCATACAACCCAAACCGCCCGCCGCCGTTATTAGGCTTAAGACAGGGCGCCACTTTCGTAGCGAAACCATTGCACGACCCGAGTGGAGAGTTTGCCATTGTGTTGCATGATCCTACCATCGATGACAAGCCCAAGGAAATTCCCAAGCCCAAGGAGAAGGAGGACAAGGCCAATGACGAATCCAAGGCAGAATTGGACGCTCCTCTTGTCCATAAGAGCTTGGCAGAGATTCTAGGGATCAAGAAGAAAGTCGAAGGAGAGCATCCCAGAGTGCCTGTTGTCATTGATCCCAGACTTGCCAAGGTACTAAGACCGCATCAGGTTGAGGGTGTCAAGTTTATGTACAGGTGTGTCACGGGCATGATTGACGAGAAGGCGAACGGGTGCATCATGGCCGACGAAATGGGTCTTGGAAAGACGCTGCAGTGCATCACACTCTTGTGGACTTTGTTGAAGCAGTCGCCAGACGCCGGGAAGTCTACGATTCAGAAAGCCATCGTTGCCTGCCCGTCTAGCTTGGTCCGAAACTGGGCTAACGAGCTCACGAAATGGCTCGGCGCCGATGCCATCACACCTTTTGCCATTGACGGCAAGGCTTCCAAGGAAGAGCTGACGCGGCAGCTGCGGCAGTGGGCCATTTCTAGTGGTCGCTCTGTGACTCGCCCGGTCATCATTGTCTCGTACGAGACGCTCCGGTTGAATGTTGAAGAACTGAAGCATACTCAAATCGGCTTGATGCTCTGCGACGAAGGTCATCGGCTGAAGAACGGGGACAGCCAAACATTTAGCGCTTTAAACAGTCTCAACGTCACTCGAAGGGTCATCCTCTCCGGTACACCCATCCAGAACGACCTCTCGGAGTATTTTGCTCTGATCAGCTTCGCAAACCCCGGATTACTCGGAAACCGACTCGAATTCCGGAAGCGATTCGAGCTTCCGATTCTACGAGGGCGAGATGCCGACGCCAGTGAAGCAGAGCGCAAACGAGGTGACGAGTGTCTCAGTGAGCTGCTCGGCATCGTCAATAAGTTCATCATACGTCGTACTAACGACATTCTCTCCAAATATCTTCCCGTCAAGTACGAACATGTTGTGTTCTGCAACCTTGCTCCCTTCCAGCTGGATCTGTACAACTACTTCATCAAGAGTCCGGATATCCAAGCACTGCTGCGTGGAAAGGGTAGCCAGCCGCTTAAAGCTATCAACATTCTCAAGAAGCTCTGCAATCACCCTGATCTACTCAACCTCTCGGAAGATTTACCAGGTAGCGAGGAGTACTGGCCTGAAGATTACGTTCCGAGGGAAGCGCGCGGACGAGACCGCGACGTCAAGCCTTGGTATTCTGGAAAGATGCAGGTGCTTGACCGAATGCTCGCCCGCATTCGACAGGATACAAACGACAAGATCGTGCTCATCAGTAACTACACCCAAACTCTAGATCTTTTTGAGCGGTTGTGTCGTAATCGCCAGTACGGCTGTCTCCGGCTCGACGGTACGATGAACGTCAATAAGCGCCAAAAGTTGGTCGACAGATTCAATGACCCTGACGGGGAAGAGTTCATCTTCCTACTTTCCAGCAAAGCGGGCGGTTGCGGTATCAACCTCATCGGTGCCAACCGCCTTGTGCTCTTCGACCCGGATTGGAATCCGGCCGCCGACCAGCAGGCTCTGGCCCGTGTCTGGCGTGACGGTCAAAAGAAGGACTGTTTCGTCTATCGCTTCATCACGACCGGCAGTATCGAGGAGAAGATCTTCCAGCGCCAGAGTCACAAGCAATCCTTGTCCTCGTGCGTTGTCGACTCAGCCGAGGATGTGGAGCGCCACTTCTCGCTTGACAGCCTGCGAGAGTTGTTCCAGTACAGAGGCGATACGCGCTGTGATACGCACGATACCTTCAAGTGTAAGAGATGCAAGCCGGACGGCAAGCAGTTCATGAAGGCGCCCGCCATGCTATACGGTGACACGAGCACGTGGAACCACTTTGTCAATGATGGTTTGAAGGCTATACAGGATTTACTCCTGCGGCAGGAGTCTGGAGAGCCAGAGGTTTCTGCGGTGTTCCAGTATATCTCTCACTAGTTGCTTTTGTGAAGTTGAACCACCTTAGGCTTTTGCTTGCTAGATATGGCGTCGTGAGGTACCATCTGTATCGAAGGAGAGGGGCTCGGGCATTTGCAGCATGGCGTTTCAAGGGGTGGTCAACGTGCTTCATAGTTATCAACACAGCGCGCGTCATATCATAGCGCTCCAATAGGTCATGCTAAGAAGCTTCAACTTCAGTTCTGCTCTGATTGCGCTCTCTCCTCTCAAATACTAGCGATCTCATTTCAAGGTGACCCATGATGTCCTTTAATGTGATCTGCAAGCGCAGGTACTTATTACGAAAGCCGTACGATATAAATCTCAGCGGAGTGAAAAGTAAAGGAACAGAAAGGGGCTACCAAAACGAAACAAAAAGCATTAGGAACGTCGTCCCTCCTAGAATCTTCTACATCTTCCGCTCTTCCTACTTCTCCTTTAGACTCTCCACCTCCGTAAATTCGACCCATCGGTATGTCCTTTTGATACCGTGTACCCCAAGCCTTCACCTAGGTGATCTGGTGCGGCTTCTAGATCTCCGTCCTCTACTACCTGACTATGGCCGCGGCTGCATATGAGGAGCACCTCTGATGCAAGGATTCCTGGCGAATCGCCGACTCGTGGGGACCCGCGATGGCCATGTCAAAACCTTGCCCTCCCGCCGCACCACGAAGCTCCGGTCCAGCGGCGGAGCCACATTCAACCCCGCCGTGCGGCTGCTTCACGTCCCTGGGGTCTATCCAGTCGCGGGAGGGTGCGTTCCTGCAGGGGCTGGCGGTATTTGCCCTCGGCCCTCGTGAGAGTTCGTAGCGATATCTTGTTACCGGTAGACGATAGCGTTGCTCCGTTCGCTTCTGATGAGACGCACGTCGACGTTTCTCTAACTGCCCCCGCGTACTTCTTGAAGTATTTGGTGTCCGGTCCGCTCAGGATACCAAGGCACCGCCCCTCACCGCTACACCGGATATCTGCTGGCGGCTTCGCTAAACCCCTCAGAGCGATCTCGTTGCCGTCCTTGCCGAGGTGCGCCCAGGGCACCTCGGTCTCGCGTCGTATGGGTCCACCAGGTCGTGTCGCCTGAAGCAGTCCGCATAGCGCGAGCCGTGCCGGTGGAGTCTTGGTGCCCCACCCGCGATGCTTTTCAGGGGATACCTATGCTCCGGCGGCGTCTTTCATCTGCTCGTAGGTGGCGTCTATTATGCGCTCCCACTGCTCGCTGAACACGGTGCGGCTGGTCCGTCGTCTTTGATGGGTATGGTCTCTACTCCTGTAGACTGCTCCGGCAGGACAGCTGGCTGCCCATGTGCCCGAATCCGGACTTCAAAGCAGTGTCGTAGTTGTCGTGGGCAGTGCAAGATGATGCGGTTGAGGACTTGCCGAGTATGCTGCATTGGCGTATGTACGAGTAGTTCGACACCTATATATGGTGCCTGAATGATACGGGCTTGGGGATATGCTGCATTGGCGTATGTACGAGTAGTCCGACACCTATATATGGTGCCTGAATGATACGGGCTTGGGGATATAATATGGGCATATGCTGTGTAGAAGGCTAGCCTGGAAAAGCATTTGCCTGGCCTGCTGGCCAAACTGGCGCATTCTGTTGGCCTCGGCCGGTTCCCGTGGTGTGTTCTGACCATACATTACGAGAACTGTCCCCAAAATATATGTCTTTATTTTCATAGCTCTGAGAAAGTATCTTGTATAATAGTGGTAAGAATGCTGCAAACGAGAAAGAAGTGAATGGCCGTTTACTCATCGACGACAGGATGCTTGTATATTCAAATATCTGTGACTCATATATGGAAGCATGACCAGGCCTGCATTGTACGATATCTACGCAGTCTGCAAATAACGATCGTACATAGAGCACCTGTGCGTACTTAATGCCTTCTTAGTCCCCGTCCGGTCGAGGACGGAAGTGGATCGTCAGTCAAAGAACAAAGTTGAACCAAAAAGGAAGGAGATGGATGATGACATGCACGTTCTCGGGGGACTGCACGGAGAGGGCTGCCAATGAAGTATATTGAAGATGTTCTGATTCAGCCCGGCGGACTCCTCCCCGATACGCAGGAGGAGCCCAGCCAGAATCCAGAAGGTCAGTAGCTTCTCCCGACTGAGAGGCGATGCACGTGAATGGTGCCTACACCTGCCTGCTGATAAAGGACCCAACTGGGACCTACTCCAAGAGAGTCTTGGGAAGCGGTTCCCGTTGACGGCGGGGAGAAACGATGCCGCTCTCGCCTGTCGAACCACAATGTGGAGAGACGAGAAGGATGAGAAGCAATCATGGCTAAAGAATATAATGGTTCATTTCCACCCAGCGTTTAAGTTAAAAGTTACCAGTAGGACTACCTACCTGATACGAACTCTAGAAGAATCACTGGAACGGCTAATATCGGATAGAGCACTATTTGAAACCAATTCCAACGATCTCTCGGGAGTCCTAGCTGGCCTGTTGCCTTGGTAGATCCCATGGCTATATCTGAACATATTTTTTTGGGTTTATCCGTAAATCATCGTAAGGTCTGACCTAAGGCTGGGAAACTGTCCATGGCAACCCCGAAGCGCCTGTCGTCCGATATAGCTCGACCGAGATAAGTAGGTTAATAGGCGACTCAATTCTCTGGTCTATAGCTTCAAAAGTGTTCTTTACCTCGGTATTATCCAGAGGGTACTCGATGTACTATTTCCATTACACGGGATCTGATTTATACGCAAGTTATTTCTTACTAACCTAATATTTCCACCTAAACACCTTAATGTCTCACACGGCTCGTCTGTCGTTATTTCAGGACTTCGGGTTTACAACTTGGTCTCTTGGAACATGTACGTGAGTCGACTCGGGGAAGCCATGTGGACTTTCCTCGGCACCCGTTAGGGGCGGTTGAACGCTGAGACTATCCTTGATGCACGCGAGATTCTCCTTTTCCTAAGGTGCCGCCTTATTTCACTTACCAGGCCGGTAATCTTACCGGCGCTGGTCTTAATTACGAATAGTCTTATAAGGGGCCGGCGCTGGTATTCCAAGAAATCTCGTAGAGCCGGGCTGGTATACGTTCTAGCCAAAATAGTCAGGCCACCTTTATATCCAGTAGCCGAAATATGGGAATCGAATAATGAAGATTTAGCCGATAACATAACTTAGTTACTTGGTAAGGCATAGCAAAGGCTGACGATTATTCGGACTTATCAAAAAGAAGGCTGTCACTCGGAGTATATGAGGGTAGCGACGGGATATACCTAGGTGGTCAGAGGTCGCTCAACTATTATGGCCAGAGCCGGTGGTGTTACCAACGGCCAGATGGAGCTCAGTTGCCGGTGTGTTCAACGGCTCAGAACCGGATCGGTGATACTGATGTGGTTTAACGGCCTTAAGAACCAGAACCGGACCGACAGTTAAGTACTGGCCAAAGAAAAGGGGCCTGGCATACAAAGTTGATGTGCTCTTGTTGTGGACAACATACATGGTTCTGAGCAGGCTCACCACTGCAACAGGCATACTGGCACTTGTAACACAAGATCTTCCGTATATTTGCTAGTATTTTAACCTTTGGGGGCGTAATTGGTCCGTGGGTAGTTGTTCGAATATCCGTAAGTGGTTTTTCTTTCTCCGCCGAAACTTTTTTTCCTGGGTCGCTTCTTCCCCACCGGAAAACAGTGAAAGGGCAAAAGAAGAAGATTTGTGACGAGAGTGGGACTCGCCCACGCGGAATACTGCATGAGGAATCAGATGCTAAGGTGACCTTAACCTCACCCCATACCCAGCTCGGACATCGTTCCAGTACGAATAATCCTGCCGTTCTTTCTCCACTAAGCTGTTTGGGATGTAAGACGGCACCTCCATTATCAGTAGAAGGTATTCGCGAGCTCGCTATGGAGCTGGATTGGTGAGTAGCTAGTAGGCCTGCAAACCCGCGGAACGGCTTCTTCAAAGTTGCGTGCACATGTGCCCTAGCCCAAGACCGTAATTGAAGCAGCCGGATGCCTTAAGGTGTGGTGGACTTGACATGGGCAATTACGCACGGTCATGAAGCGCAAGGTACGGAGGGTTGGTTGAACAGTTACCCCTATACCGGAACGATGACTTAATATATAGCCATCTCGTCCGTAGTCGGGCCAATTCCTAACTAAATACACCTTCTCAAAGTTTTAATAAAAAGGCGTGTCGAATATGGCGCAATAGGTTGCGACGAAACATAATAGATAGGCCTTCGTGCCTGTTTCTGATTTATGGTTATCCAAAGTCGGCGTTTAAAATCTAACTTAGAGGTTGGCCAACTTTTGATGTCTCCGCTACAGAGTAAACAATTCCTAGCTAGCAAGTAATGGCGCCTTACTATAAGACCTGGAGGAAACGCTGCTTCACGGAAGAGTACGGGCGCTAAGTAATACCGGCCATGCTCTCGGACGCCACCCCTATCAGACAGCATTGGTAGCCTATACTCGCTACTTGCTATGCGGTTCACCCAGAACCCGCTCGATCAAAATATCAGGAGGATCACAATAAGCAGACGAGGATCCGGTACGAAGCAAGTAGTATCAGTGCCTGCGTAAGGGGTAACCGACAAACGAAACCAACGATGCTCGTCCGCTGAACGGGCCCCCGGATCGAAATACGAAAGATGGTACGTACGCCCTAGAGCAAGCAAGGGTGGAAAGACAAACGACCGAAACGCCGTGGGCTGTGATGCTCTATGTATGTAACACCCGTTCTAACCCAACACATGTATGCTTTTGGTCAACATTTAAAAAAAGGGACATTCGCTTTCCATAACCGTGTAAATGCTCGACTCGATTTGATCGCCCTGCGTTCGCGCATCCCCTTCTCTGGACCACCCTTTTGAGGCTGGTCATTGGCATGACCGGCTAATGTAGAACAGTAGATAGGCTTGGGATCCGAGGACGTCTGATTTCTTTGCCAACTCGACCCTGTGGTCATTGAAGGAGAACCACTAAAATAAACGGGGTCAGCCGACGGTGTGCATGTACGTCTTAAGGAGTACTGTTGCTTACCTGATCCTGGACTTTACAATACGATACATAGTGCCCTAGCTCTTGTTCAGACTTGACCGTGTTACAGAGTTTCAAATCAAGACATACCTGTGTCCATCTCTCCCACATGTTCTACGACGCTGAGAAGATCGTACGTACACGACCGGCTAAGCTCTGGGTTATCTTTGGCCTCGGGACTCCTGCCACGCGTCGTGTATGGAAGCATATTCAGCTGCAAAGGAAACTGCACTTTCGTGTCGATTTTGGACGCGACCCGGTCCCGGGCCCCTTGCTTGAACTCAAATCTCTATGCACCTTCCATTAGCATTCGGGCCGCTAGGATGGCGAGGTTACGGCGTCGAACCTTAAGTTGTATTGAGAGCACGTTCGGTAGGAGTTTTATGCTGTGATCCCTCCGCGCCTGTGAGGTCTCGTTGCAGTTTCGACAGCGGTACTCGCACCTGTCGGATTTGATATACTCCTCGTCGAGGCAGTCCTGCAACGTAAGCGACGAGGCTCCCTTAGGCGCCTTCTTGCCGCGTTTCTGTGGCAGATTCTCGAGTCCTAGGCTCAGGTCAAGAAACGATTCAGTCGCGTTCGTAATGCCTTTGCAGTTCTGACATGTTGTTTGGCTGTTGAGCTTCCCGTAAAACGTCTGGTGGATGATACAGTTGCATGTGTGTTCGCTGCCGACCTCGGGTTTCCTGCCGTCTCCGTTCCTCTCGTGTAGCTCCTCGGCTAGGAACTGGAAAAATTCGTGTGCGTCCTGTTCCTTCGTCGTGACTAGGTTCTCGAAGGCCTTCTTCTCGGATATCCAAAAGCCAGACAGGATGTTAGCGGCAGTGTAGCCGTTAGTATTTTCCAGGGCGTAGAAGTCCTGGAACATGTCTTCCATGGAGCAGCTCAGGCAGTGGGGGACTTCGCAGTTGCCGCTCTGGTGTCCGTCGCCGAGATAGAAGTTTCGGAGCAGGGGGTTGTGCAAAAAGCTCTGGAGAACTACATTCTGGTAGCAAGTTGCGCCGGCATTATATATGCCACGGAGGCCATCTGCGCGACATGACGCTGCTCCGGTGTTTGTGGATATGTAGCGAGGATCGTCCTTAGCGTCCTTCACGGAATCCGAAAACATCTCCTCATGCTTCCTCTTGCGACCTGGGTCCGTCAGTCAAGCTCGAGGCCCCAAACTCCGAGGATTCCATTTGCATGACAGGGGGAGGAGCGAGGATGCATGTGATGCAGTCTTACCCGAAAACGAGCCAGTCCCCATCTTCCTCACCCTGAGCTCCTCCAGAGTCGGGTCCCAGACAAAGTCCTGGCAGAACTGGCAAAAGAGGGCACCACTTCTTGAATCGACGTCTGTCACATGTCAATAACCGCCAGTATCTAAAGCATGGTTTCACAGCTCACAAAACCGATGGCTTTTCTTCTGTCCATGCTTCTCACGATCTTCCTCGGGGACAATGGTGCTACATTGTAAGCACAAGTAGTTTGATGTTAAAGAAGTTGCAATTATGCCGTCCGGACTCTTGAAGGTCTGGGGGATAGCCGGGGTTTTGTCGAAGATGACGCGCAGCAACATCTTGTAATACTGGATGGAGCTATTCATGACATCTTGGCTATTAGAGAGTAGCAGTTGGACGTGCTCTGAGTCGATGTCAGCATAACCCACTATATTACAACCAGCCTTCCAGCTCTCTCTAATAGTAACTGACCGCAGCCAAACAAAGGTGTCCCAGGCATCGGCGACTTTATCTTGACATCTTTCGGTGATGCCGGTGTGGTAGGTCGGGCGGCCATATCGGCAAAGTATGGTGTTTCCCGGGCACGAGATATGTACAAGCTTCCCTGGTTGGGCAATAGACGTTTTTATATTTGTAAGGTGAGGGGAGCGAGCTGAGCCGTTCGGTTGATCCTCCTCGAAAGGACGGGTGCGACGGAATCCTAAAATCGGAGCCTTTTTCCAGCCTTGAACCTTACGACGCACTGCGATGCGACCTACCTAGGTAGGCAGCGTGGAAGGACGGAGGAAAGTCTCGGGGACTTGAAGCCTCGCAGAATGCGCCCTATAGGAATGTCGCGTAGCTATCGGGGGTCGAGGGAAAGAGGTCGCGATAATTAGAGAGAGACGTGTAGATGGAGAGCAGCTTTGAAGCTTGGCTGTTCGGTAAGCTACTGTACACTGGGTAATCCCTGGCTATGCGTTCTACCTAGATGCGCATTAGTAAAGAAGAAGAAGTTCAAAAATCAGCCTGGAAGAACAGGAATCAGAGCCTTTTCTTACGAGGAACTGGCGCAATAACTGCTAATTGAGTCCCGTATAATTGAAAATGAAGGCGATTCAATTGAAACGAACGGACTTTCTCAAAGTCTCTGAAGGTTTATCACTTCGTACAGCCAACTGAGGCGATCGGCAATCGCTGGAAATCCTTATCGGTCAGTCTAGTGTTACTGATTTTACTACTGTTAGGTACCTTATTCCTTATCTAAACGCGCTAATGGGGGGTTTTAATCAGGGGTTCATCCCAATGATGCTAAAGTAGGAGCCCAATCTGCGCGAGCCCTGACCTGCCGCTCCACTACAGCTGAGCGCCTCACTGACGACATCCTCCCTAAAATAGATTCAATGAACCGCCCCCCAGATTGGGTTGGCCCGCATCATTTTCGTATCACTCAGATGTATGTGCTTAGATAGATTGATGATTGGCAGCATCGGTTGCATGGTCGTATAGGTAAGCACTTAGGTTAAGTCAGCATCAAACGACTTGGGTAACCTCGGTTTGTGGATCGTCCCGGTTAAACGAGAGAATCACCATCTTGATTGCTTCATTCAAAGACGGAACGAAATCCCATACATCTATGTGATAGTGGAATTGCGAAACCGTCTATACGTGTGGTCCAACTCTCCTGGTATGAGAGGCTCTCGAGTTGCAATTGGAATCAGAATGGCATCGCAGCTGGTACACCTGCCTGAGGTGGAGCGTCTGAGTCCTACGTGTATCCGCATCCTCGGCGGGAACCCCGGAAAATTCACCTTACAAGGAACGAACACCTACCTGATCGGCAGAGGGCCCAGCAGGCTGCTCATCGACACTGGCGAGGGTAAGCCTTCCTGGATCTCCGCCCTGAAGCGGACGCTGGAGGAGGAGAAGGCAACCGTCCAGAAAGCTCTCATCACGCACTGGCATCACGATCATGTGGGAGGGATCGCGCAGCTCTTGGAACACTCTCCCGAGACGGTCATCTACAAATGCGATCCCAGCGGAGGCCAGCAGGTAGACATCAAAGACGGGCAGACGTTCGAGGTCGAGGGGGCCACCCTAACGGCCGTGCATACGCCCGGTCACACGACGGACCACATGGCTTTTGTCCTACGAGAGGAGAGCGCCCTGTTCACGGGCGACAGTGTCTTGGGGCAGGGAACGGCCGTCTTCGAGGACCTCGGAACCTACCTCGAGAGCTTGGCGCGGATGGAGAATCTGGTGCAGGGGCGGGCATATCCCGGCCACGGTCCCGTGCTGCCGGACGCCAGGGCCAAGATATCGGAGTATATACAGCACAGGTACCAAAGAGAGAAGCAGGTACTGCAGGCGCTAGGTTCCGCTAAAGAAGGCTGGGCCTCTTCTACTGGTGCGGAGCGTATTAATGGCTGGAGTTCCATGGAATTGGTGAAAGTAATCTACCACGACGTCCCGGAGAATCTTCATTTGCCCGCCCAAGGCGGCGTTATTCAGATCCTACGAAAGCTTATGAATGAAGACAAAGTTATATTAGACGGGGAGGACAACTGGCGGCTCAAGGATCGATCAAGTTCGCTAGAGACATAGAGACGGCTAGGGATCAAGCGGGCGACGGAACTGCGTTGGTTCCGAGGGGCTGATACGAAGGTTAGATAGAGGCTGTCGTACGCCCTATTCTTCTTATTAAGACGAAAGTCACACTCCGTTTCCCTACGAGACGGCGAGGCTCAAGGATACCAGATTGCCAAGTGTATCTTACCTAACCCATCCGAAGTCAGGGCACTACTATCGTTTGGCGCAGAGCTATGACGACGAATTCCGGCAACCCGGTTCGCGTGGCCCATTTTGTAAGAGCGGATTTGTAAGGCAACTCCTTCACGATTCAACTAGCGAAGGACAGCAGAGCATCCGATCTTTCATGCAAAAGGGGCTATGCATGTAAGGGAGGTACCCTATGTCGATGTCGGGAGGTAATACAGTAATGCCTCGTGAGAAATTTCCTTCTCATCAAGCCGGCTCGTAAGTCGGCGCTCGGCATTATCGGAGTCGAGGTCGACGGCCCTCTCTTCAGCCGTAGCAGAATCGATTTTTATGTGGAGACGCGACTATGCAGAAATCGTCGGTGTTATGCGGGCTCATCCCAGCCTTGACGAGCTGGCCTGGCAGACCAGCTGATCTCCTACTTCTTTTCCCCCCCATAGGCCATTATTAATGCCATATTTCTATCTGATTCCACTTCTGCCGCTCTGTATGCAAGGCTTCGTTCACGGTCCGGTTGTGGACAAACTAGCGCATGCCTTTTCGCTCGCCTTGCCGCTTTGGGCATGATCAGGGTGGAACCGAGCTGCATGTGTCACATTGCGCGCTAATGTGTCCCCACCGGAACCCGGTCTCCTGTCGCTGATCCCGGGACGACAATAAAGCCCGGGAGCTAATAAGTTATCGGCCCCCTCCGGGCATCAACCTAGGTATGAAACTGCTCGGTAGCAAACCATACATCTCCCGCGTAGCTATCTACCAATTGTAAATGATAAGTGAAGCGAGCTCTCGAGTTTACTTTACGGCAAGGGACAGAAGTATTCCGAACGTGATGAAGATTCCCGTTCGATTAGTCCTGTGGGCCCAGCATGCGGAAGAGGTCATGGAACCCATCCATAAATCATTAGTAAACGCAACTATCTGCTAGGTGCTATAATGCCGCCATTATGCATCGGGACTTGGATTTGCTATCGGGTTCGTTGTCGCTATTCCCAGGCGTGTTAGACATTAAGGGTAAGGAATCTTAACATGGTGCCCAGAAGATAACCAAGACGCCCAAGGAGGGCCCGGTTTCTTGGGAGTGGTTGGCATTTCTTGCCAACCACATACGGTCAGTCAACGCCGTCCTCGACCGAGACAAATTGATGCACAGCCGTCTACCAAATAACAAAATCGGTCTGCATTCTGCAAACTTGAGCTGAGGTGACATCGCCGCCAGTCGTCTGGTTCAGGCCGCCGGCACTGGTGTAGCGTCCGCGCTATTGTCCGTCACCACATGTGCTTTGCGCTTCAACCTTGTCAGCACGTTACCCCGATCCACATCAGCTCCATGCGTCGGTGTCTCTCTGTACGGTTACGATTACGCGGGTCTAGTGTAAACTCTTCTTCCTGGCCATGGCGGTGGGGGCGCCTGAGTAGTGAGTCATGATAATGAACTCACGATTATAATCGTCATTACCCCTTCATAGGGTTTGGGATTCATCGAGCACGCACTTTGAGTTCGATGTTGGTTAATTATAACTGCGCCTTCGCAGTACTGACCACTACAAAGTCATGCGTTGCGATAAATAGAGCGTTTCAATAAAGGAGTTAAGGCCGAGAGTCTCGTTAGAAATACGCGTGAAACGCAAAATGCCACTGGTACAGTGCTTATTACAAGGGTGAAGGAGATAGCAGGTCGATCGATCCCAATTGGATCTGAGCTAGGAGCCGAGCTGCAGGGCTGGGGACCACTTTGAAGTAAAGTCGGATCGAGCACTTGGATGCAGTCATCAGGAAACCGTCACGGATGGGGCGACGGGGGCGGCTAGGTGGTCTTGGCAGTTAGTGACAGGGGGAGCTGTTTTGCGCTATGCTGTCTTTTGCAAAGCTCGGTTTTCTACGTTACTCATCATACGTTCTACTGGATTTTCCACTACCTTCAGAAAGTCGCCGAAACTGACAGAGCACCGAGCAGCAGGTTCTCATGTGATACCTGTAGAGCTTCGGTATGGTACCACACCGTACTGAACCGTCGAATCTGGGAGCCCTCGGGATTCGCGTGTCATGCTCTCTGCTGCTCTTTGACTCTCCCGTTCGCGCACTTATTACAATGTGATATCTCAACTCATCGAACGGTCCCGGACTCCATTTCATGGCGGCGTCGCCCACAAAAACGACATGTCCGGCATTGCACAAATCGCGTTGCGTGACTCCTTGAAATGAGTCCACCGTTGATCGGGGTTCCTCTAAACCAAGTGGATAGATGGATGATACCATTCCTACCGTACAGTACCTTACGTCTAAACATGGGTTAATAACCTCACCGGCGTCTTAACCCCGAGCCCGAGCATTCCGTAAAGGAGGGAGCTACCTTTATTTATTACTCATCTCTGCGTATACACCTAACATGGATGTATTTTATAATTCCCAAGACGGCCCGTACCTTCCCTTTCTTCCTCCTTTCTCGTATACTGGAGTTTATAGCCGCATGTTTAGTTCCTTGGTGCTGGTGATAGCATCCCTGCCTTCAGCTACACAAGTCTGCTGTCCCAACAAGACGTCTCGAGCATTTGGTCTCTAGAACCACAGTCCCGGTGACAACCTGCATACGTGAACAAGCAGGCATATGTTGTGATTAGAGTTAGCCTTTCGGCGCCGCACAACTAGCGCTCTCTAAAGCTACTCCCCGACTTCCAAGACTTGAGAGAGTTTGCCGAAAGGAGCGGCACGCACCTTCGGGACGTCCGAGAGCCCGGTTACACCTGTGAACTACCTTTTGGTTACAGCCGACGATCCTCGTGGGAATCCGTCTAAATCGCATAGGCCGCGGCGACATGAAGTCGACGACAAAGTCTGTCTTCCAATTCCTGGCGCTCACGGCTATTGTCGCAGCTCTACCTACGGTTCTCGCACACGGCGGCCACGATGACGGCGGCGCAACGGAAATGGACGTGGGCGGGGATATGAAAATGAGTGCGGGAGAGGCCGATGGTGCCGCCAAGCCGGAAACAGACCCGTCGACGCTGACCTACTTCACGTACCCGGAACATAATATGGCAATCTATGCGCACATTGCGCTGATGGTTCTAGGATGGGTTGTCGTATTACCAATAGGTATGGGATTACACTCTCGAAGAATGCGCCGCCTCGCAAAACTAATCGTTGTGTCTGTAGCTGTCATGTTCTCCATTGCGCGGTCACGATATACTCTCCCGACTCAGTTTGCGTTCCTCGCGACGAATGCGATCGGCGTAGCTATAGGCGTAGTCTATAACGCGAACACGCCCGACTTATACCCCAATAACGCTCATCACAAGCTCGGCTGGCTGGTTACCTGGGTTGTGAGTGCGCAGGTTTTGGTCGGTCTGGCTGGTCGGGTCGCAGGCGTCATGGGTCGAAATGCGGGAGGCTTTAGTAAAGTGGAGCGGCAAGCCTTCATTCCCGTCTCGACGGAAGCCATGGCTGAGCACCACCGCATGAACGATGCGCTGTACTCGCCGGAGCACCGCCGCTCGGACGACAGCGCGCACGGCACGGAGCAGAGGAGTGATTCGTTGTCAACGATGGTCGGTCTGGAATCGCCAATGGAGCCCAACGAGCATAGGGTGCATTTTGAAGACGACGACGATTTGGACTTCGAGAAGGCGGGAATGATGCCCTCAAAGCTGTCTAATTCTATAATTGGGAAGCTTCTCGGAAAGATATCCTGGAGGGCATGGACTGTCCTAATCTTCGGCTACAACTTTGTGGAGAGGACCATTCTCATTCTAGGGTCTATCACGCTCTGTACCGGAATTGTAACTTATGCGCGATTCTTCGTAAGTCAGCCTGGAATCATTTATATGGCAAATGAGAGTCGGAGGCTAACTCCCATCTTAAGGAGGGGCACGCCATTTTTAGCGGTCTGGCTCATTGGATCAAGGGCGGTATCTTCTTTTGGTACGGCATATTGACTCTCGGAAGATGGTCTGGTAGTTTTGCCGAGCTTGGCTGGGTAAGTTCTGTTGTGCCATTGTAATCCGTCGACAGGATCCGCTAACTAGAGCTGAAGGCGTGGAATGTTCGACCGAAGCAGAGTTCTCAGAAATGGAGACCCACGGCGGAATTTGTCGAGGGTTTCCTCATTTTCTTGTATGGATCTACCAACATCTTCCTCGAGCACCTGGGCAACGCGGGGAAGGCCTTCAGCTCTCAGGATCTCGAGCACGTGTCCATCACGGTGCTTTTCATTGGAGGCGGTGCGGTAAGTCTGCTGTTCGCTTTGAGCTCATCTTCGGAAATGGCTGATCGGGGCTGATAGCTGTCGATGTTGATCGAGTCAACGCGCATCCGTGAGCTTCTCAACACGACGGTGACGGAGGCTGTTCTTGCGCACCCCGACCATACGTACAGCGAAGAGGAGCGGGAGACCTTGCGGGTGCCGAAGGAGTACGAGTTCTCGTGCAACCCGATTCCGGCCCTCGTGATCCTGTTGCTCGGCATCATGATGAGCTCCCACACGCAGCAGGAGATGATCTCGGCCATGGTGCACAAGCAGTGGGGCAACCTCCTTACGGGTGCGTCGTTTGCTCGTGGTCTCACCTACATCATCACGTACCTGAAGCCGCCGAAGTCGATCCTGCCTTCGAGGCCGCCGACTGAGCTGTTGACCGCTTTCTGTCTCATCGCGGGCGGTACTATCTTCATGGCTAGCGTGAGTGAACAGTCACCAATCCGAACTGATCGTCAATAGGCCAGCTTTCTAACATCTCGATAGGCCCATGACACGGTGCAGGGGATGGTCCACTACGAACTTGACGAGATGTTCATGTACACGGTAACGATGGGCTTCGTCGGCCTGCTGATGACATGGGTGGTGCTCCTGCTAGCCCTGAAAGGCTGGGCCGTCCGCAAGGAATCTGGCTGGTCGGCGAAGGCGTGGAACCTGGCATCGAGGGCCTAAACGATGGCTATCACTGTCGAAAACGATTGAAGCAGCTTACATTGGAATCAAGCGCGTCGGGTTTATGGCTAAAAGGGGTTGGCGGTAAACTATCATTGGGACCGGCGTTCTCCGTTGCGAAATACCCCATACCCATAACCCTTCCATCGGTCAACCGATGGCTTATTTTCCCCTCTCTTCTATATGTCTTGCATTCTGTACTTTCCTTGCATCGCATGATACCCATTGGGATACCCCGGGCGAGGATAGGAGGGGGACGATTATTGACTGACTAATGGGCGGACGCACCCGGACGGAAGCACCAAAATCACGGGAAAGGGGCAAACCCCCTTATGATTTGCGTGCGTATTGGCGAGCGGGTCGGGTCCGACAATGGGTGTCGGCGCTTGGTTCGCTTTCAACATCAGGACTACCGAGCTAATGACCTCCTGCATCTGTATATAGCTCAGAAACTGTTAATGAGCTGGTCGAATGAGCATGATCGTCTGCGGTGTTGAGTTATCATGTCTTTCGTATGTGTGTAAATATGTATAGCCATAGGGCTAGTTATCTCAGCTACCCCGGGATCTTCCACTACACCCCATGTCATAACAGCATGGTAACCACACCGGTTTGCTGGTTTACTGACAAAGGGCAAATATTCTTACAGCCTACTTAAGTCATTCTTATTCATAATGTACGGAAATATCAGAATAGCATCATTCTGTACGTTTGGTAGCCTAGCCCCTGGGGAGTTTTATAGGCATCATATGAAGCTTTGTCCAACCCCTTTTTAGGAACCATCGCCATACCTCACTTGATTGGTTATGTGATGAATGAGCATGTGCGCCTCTTAAAGAGCTCAATAATCGTTCGAAGATTCACCTCCAGCGTACGCATCCTCCATTCTAGATACGGCGATGCTCTTCTCCTGGCCCTGCCTTGTCTCTACGCATAGGACGTAAGACGTTCGCGATACACTTAACTAGCAATGAAGGTTGTAGGAAACCGCGTGAGTGGATATACAAAGCAGAATAGATGTTTGACATCTTGTGAAGGGAGATGAACTTGTCCAGAGATCGCCACTCTTTGCCAAGGCTTGTTATGGGGTTGTGAACACCGTGCGGTAGACCAGCTTCGCATCTACAACTCCACTTAGAACCGCATTCACGATGATCGCAAGGAAGGAAAATTCAAGATTGAAATATACCAGCTTGAATATGAACTCCTTAATGAAGGTTGAGACTTGTCGTTGGTAGATCTGGTAGTGGCAGGGATAATAACTTAGTGGTCGTCAGGTCTTAAGTGCACGAACTTTGAGGGGCAGAACTGCGCCAATTCTAGGCCCCAAGCTCTAGAATCAACTAAATTCAAACTACCACTAAGCAAATCTTTTTTTATCAAGCAGCAACCACCAACCCAGCACCCGTAAAAGCCACAAGGGAAAAGCAGGGTATCAAACCGGACAGGAAAGGACAAGAAAAGAAGGATGTCGTCGCGCAAGAACGACAAAGGCGACGCTACTGCGTCGGCCGACTTCACATCCTACTACCTGCAGCGGGCGACGATGGAGTTCAGCGAGGACCTGGACAAGATCCGCGGGGCCGACGACTTTAAGGGCCGGGACGCGCTGCCGATGCTCGTCCAGTCGCTGCAGCAGGGGACCTCGATGTTCTCGGCAGCGGACCGGAAGAGGATCCTGGATGCGAGAGAGCGAGGCAGCAGAAGCGAGGCCACCGGCGACGATAACTAGAATGACAAGTCAAAACGGGATGGGTCGGAGGAGAGTTCATGATGATGCGGGCGGGTGGTTCCTGGCCGGAGGAGGGAAGATTGGGTGGGAGCGAGAATGGATGACGGGGACGGGGGTCATTGGAATCAGCGGATTGGTTGAGTGATTTCTGTGCGACCCTCAGTCAATGGCTTACCGAACCGTATTTACCACAACTGCGAGTTCGATGAAGCATTTCGTGCAAATCGAGTTTGTCTAGCAAGGCTCAATCAAGCACATAGGATTCAGGAATTTCCCCTGGGCAGGTTTTGAATAACCAAACCAGGATGAGTCAACTGCCCTCCCGAGATGGGCAATTGCAGTAGAACAGTTGACTAACCACAACCTCGTCTTCCCATCTTCACACACGTACTCTTATAGGGGTAGATAGAAGAGTACAAGAAGGACCAAAAAAACACATGCCTCGACACCCTATTGATTCCTCTGGTACTCGCATTAACATGTGGAACATTAAAAGGCGCTGACTGCAATTGATTGCCCGACGCTCATTCTACATATGTGCACCAACCCCTATAACACCACCACGTATAGATCCACTAGGCTATACAGGCGCACGCACATAGGGACAAAAGCATAGTACCCCGACATGAACAAGATTTGGAACATGCGAGATCATGGTAATCCCTCTGGGTCCAACTGGGCGTCGGAGACGTCCACTCTAGTCCACCCTAGTCCACGAGAGCTTCTATAGGGCTCCCTGGACAAAAAGGGTAGGGGGTCTCGACACAAGCAGGATTTGAACCTGCGCTCCCGAAGGAACAAGATCTGCCGAAATTCATAGACTGACTGGACTATTCTCAGTAGACTCAGAGTCTATTTTCATTCAAGTCTTGCGCATTAGACCACTCTGCCATTGTGCCTTGTTGAATGGACGGCGCTTAATTTTACTTGATGTATATATGGCGCTGTGGGGCGAAGCGCATGCTACGCTGTCTAGGCTCGGGGGCGGCTCGCAAGGACATGGGTCGGAAGAAGACTGTGAGTTTAAGGAGTTGGTGGTGGCTGAGCCAGGGGTGGAGGAAGCCAACACCATAATACTCGATCTCTCTTGAGTGCGTGGACGGGTCTAGAAAACAAAATTCATGTGTGTCTGTTTTTGTGGTGTTATATTGAAGAAAAGAAAAGGGAAATTGCCTTATTCTTGCCCAATTCAAGGCCAGCTATTTGCATCCTTCTGCAATGCTTGAAATATCGCGATTCAGTGACCAACTTGGGGATACCTGCCATACAATTGATGAATCCCATCCGAGCACAAATAAGTCATTGTACCAGTAAATGAAGGCTTTCTCGCACTCAACAGGTGCTCTGGGTGAATACACTCGGTAAGATAGAACAAACGCCTAGGAATCCTTCATCTAATCTTGCTATGCTCTTCAGTTCATGTTCTGCTCGTTTCCTTCAGTACAATGGCCATCCGAGCTTCGCTCCAAGCCGATCTCGCCACCGCTCCTCGGACGGCGGTAGATCTCCTAGGAGCAATTACTTCCATCCTTTGGGCTCTGTCGGCCGATAGCGTGAGTCTCTTGCCGTCCTCCAATTAGAGGCCATAGGCCGCTGTTTCACAGTCAGCGGGCCTCTTGCTGGGCAGATCCCCGACGCACTCACGAGATCTGGCTCGGTGAGATGTACCAAGCTGCAGACCTTAGTTGGATGGATGGCGGATGATACAGCCACGGCTCTGGCCCAGACTGCAGGCAGACAAGCTGCTGCACTCTTGACCCTCGGCCTGGTCGAGATGTTCTGCAGAAACTCCACTGGACAATCTGCTCTTTGAACTTTCGATGAAGGTTCTGCCGACGGATCGATGTTGGCGAGCATGGGGTAGCTTTCAGACCTCGCCGAGATCGTCTCCAACAAGCTACAGCCGCTCGCCTTTGGTCAGCACCATGCCATCCAAGCCACTCGCATCAGAGAAACGTACCTAAATTCCGGCTTAGAGATACCCTCATCCATCTCGGCATCACTTCTAGACAGGCTGACCGTCGAGTCCATGGTGGAATTGTTGGATGCCGTCCAATAAGCCGTGCGAGGCGACACCATAATCGTGTATATCGAGGGATTCCAAGGACATGGCGGCATTATTCACTTCTCATGGGCTTGTGCGCCGACCATGTCCTCCTTCTGGTCGAAATGGTATCACCTTCTAGGGCTAGAGGCGCTCAGTCGTCATCTCTGTCATGTACAAACAAGAAACGTTGTTCCATATCGAGAAAATAATGCGAGATAGCAAGTCCTCCGCGGCCCTTCCCGTGTCCTTTCGCCCCAACGAGTTCTTAGCCCAGCCAGGCAGACTCTCTCCGTATCATCACCTCACTATTGATAACAGAAGGCTGCTTTGCTAAGATGATCGAGCAGCTTTTCGTGACAGTGGCTTTTCGATCGGCAGGCCCAACTATTGATTGCTTCATTGACCTTGTTGGAGCCATCATGTGTCAGTTTATAGGAATCGTCTTCGGTTCAAGATCCGATTTCCCCCAGGATAGTCTGCGTTTCCTTCTTGGATCTCGCGTACATGAGCACGTTCGGGAAAGCTGAGCCTTCTCGTCGGTAGTCTGGTTCCGGACTCGACATGTTTTTGCTCCCACTGTTCAGGATCGTACGTCTTGGCCAATTTGTCTTCGAGGCGAGTTCCCTGCCCACTTCGCAGCATATGGGGAGGTCTCCAAGACTTGGTTAGCCATGCGATTCTCCTGTCTTTGGTGGACACCGATCTCGAAACACTGGCAATCACGCAATACCCACGGACCAAGATAGGATCGTGCCTCTGTCACCGCCTGCTCCATCACGTTTACCTCCGCCTCCATCCCCAGCCCGAACATGAAGGATTCTCCCAATGATGCTGAAGGGTATTCAGTCCGAGACCTCCACGCCGATTTGTGCCATTGTTGGGATGCATCCCGTCCAATGCTGGCGGGGGGGCAAAACGTCCTAGGGACGAGCAGTGGCGCAACATCCATTTTGCCGTCGCCGTTGGAAATGAGCTCTTCCAACATGGCCCACGCAGTTCGATATCAGGTTCTAGGCGGCTAGTTCCACGACGGCCGCAATTATTACAAAGCCCTCACAGAGAAAGCCCACATTCAGCCGCGCCCCTTGGCCGTAAAGTCTATTTCTCCAACCCCGGAATACAATTGGCACATCTCTAATTGGCGCTTACTCGGATATCATCCTCTCACTACGGCCGCATCACAACTCGCTGGCGCTGCGCGCGATAGTAACATTCTCAACCCGGGTCGCAGATATAAGCTTCTACGATATCCATCTTACGTACATGGCGACTTCCGCTGCTCCCCCTTGCGATCATCATCCTACTGAGTCTCTCACTCCGCCCGATACCGATTCCGTTATAGCAACCAGCGTCGAAGCTCCAGTTGCCAGCAACGGTCCAATTTTGGTAGTTTTAACACATAGTGATAGCGAAGCTCAGCTTCTGGCTGGAGTTCGGGACGTCTCTTCATTGTTTCAAGGGAGCAGCTGCCTAACTGCATGATAAGAGATGTCCAGGAAGAGGGATTCCGGCTGCTTATTCAGGCCTGGTTGAGGGGGTGCATGGGTTCAAGGAGCCGGCACTGCGTTCTTTCAACAAGTTGGTATGATGGCAAGATGAACCGTCACAATATGTTCCATCTCCCCGACGATAAACATGTTCGCTATGAGATTCGAATCCCAAAATTGGTGTGATTTTGCTCAGCTCTTTACCCTAGTCCCATGCATCATCGACTCTTGAAGGAATCATCCCTGGCTTGGACTGTGCGATTGAAACCAGACGTGAGCCTGGCATGCTTGCTGGCAACACTAGTACTCCACCCAGTCAGGCCGCTGGCGAAAACTCAACTCCCTAGTATCGCCTGGTGAATGCCCATCGTTGGCCCTAAGCATACCCTGCCGGCTAGCAGCACAGAGCCCAATACTGCAATTTGACAGCATGAACAACGCTCTTTGGCGGTGACCCGGGCTTGAGGGGAGGAAGCTTGTTAGGAATAGAGTGCGCACCCATGCCCGAAAAAGGGTGACAATTCGTTAACTCGTTCAATTGCTGATGGGAGGCAACCCAAGTAGAAATTTCTGTTCACCCAAATTACCCCCGCCCTTTTACCACCACTATTCCTTCCTCCCCGTCACGCTTTCCATTAAACTACGCGATGAGGGGATGTAGGGCAACGAATCAAAATTCTGCCGAAGATGCCATCGGATCTCACAGAACCAAGATATGTGCGAAGAAGGTCAAAGCCGGGCGATACGCTGCCGGATGGCCCGCGTCTTGTTCGACTTTCAGTGTATATGACGCCGCAAGGTCGCTGAAGCTGCGCAACCGAAGAGGTCCAACCGAAATCAGCATTAGGCCTCAAATTCGATTTGTGGCATCACCTGGGCTGAGAAGAGCATGAGTCGACTCGGGACAAGACCTCGTTAGTTTTCCAATGCAAGCCGGATACATAGTTCTCTGTCTGACATGATTAATCTCAAGCGGTACTAAGCTTGGAGGGTTCGACGAGACTGTGTTGTGTTCATTATTCTTTTCCATAGGACTCTGACCCAAGAGTTTGCATCGCGCCGGTTGACGTAGAATACGATACAGGAGGTAATAACCTATCCACTACCATGAAGTATCTTGATAAGGAAGAGCTGATACTCGCTCCAGTCTAGAGAGAGCCTTACACCGAGGATGGAGAGGCTCATTTCTGCCACGCTCGACGACGTCGCTAAGCTCTGTGAAGCCGATTTTTACGACTACATCGTGGTAAGGAGCGGCATCGGCGGCGGGATCTTGGCTAGGACACTCGTCAAAAGCTTACCCACGCCCCGTGTTCTGCTCATTGATCGGGGGCTTGCCCTTCGACACTTACTGCACCAACATCCCTTCACCCCGATGGAATCAGACAAGCCTTGATGAACCGTCGATGGACAACGCCATGGTCTACGAGATTGTTAAGAGCCCCTTCTTCACTGTGACCTCGAAGTCCGCCCCATGTGCTGGAGGGCCGGTTTATGGTCTTGGTGGTCGCAGCACCCTGCGGGGTCTATGCACGCCAAAGATCGATGAGGACCAAGTGAAAGGCTATTTCACGGAGAATGTCTACACTACCTGTATGAAGATGGCTACGACAAAGCATACAAACTCATGACAAACGACACTACCGCGTCCGTTGCGGTACCTTATCCTGCGAACAGCGTGTCAGCGAGCATGATGTTAGTTATCAGCGACATCATTTCTTTTCTGAATAATCTCCAACAATTCACACGGAAGATCCACCCTACGAATGTTCTGATTTTAATCTCTGCCCGATGGCAGCAGAGTTCACCACCAGAGACGCCAGCTCAAGAATGTACCAGATGGTCATGGGTGGGTAGTCCACTGTCAGCTGGATCCTCGAACATATCTTCAACAAGAGCGAATATCTGAATGTGCTCTCCCAGACCCGGGCCATGACCGTCAACAGAGCCAAGTCATCCGACAGCAAACCGGAGAAGGTTGAGAGTTTGACTGTTCTCGATCAGCGTGGTAGAGAGCGTATCCTCCCGACCGGGAAAGCAACCATCATCCTCAGCGCTGGCACCATCGATACGGCAGCCATTGCGCTTCGGAGCGGACTAGGGGGAACAATCTCGTGGGCCGAGGCCTCACCGACTACGACATTTGGGGCACTCGTTTCGTGTTCCTACGGGGCGAAAAGCTTGAGCGCTTCGGGAGACGAGCCCTCAGGCTCCAAAGCTGGGTGACGCTGCGTTCCAAGGACGGACTTAAACCAGGGGCCGCTGTCTACTTAACATCACGATCAACGCGCCTTCATTCCTCCAGGCAGTCGAGGATGAGTGTTTCTCAGTTCAGTATATCAATCAGAACAACAAGATTCTTCCTGAAGCAGACTTCTTAGAAGCGGAACGGGGGTTGGAGGACGAAGAATCCCCCAAGGGATCTCTCCGGGTCACGATCCAGGTTGTATACTGTTTCTGCGCCCCGTTGAGGGATGACAATAGAGCCCTAGGCCTACCGGAGCCTGTGCCCACAATTCAAGTCAACAAGGACGACACTGCCGCGTTTGCGCAGAGCATAATGATACTGGCTCAGCACATCAAAACTGCACTTTCCACTAAGACACCGGAGACGCTGGTGACGCCAGAGGTGACAAGGGCTCCTTTCGGAGTCGTGGCATACGAGGTGGGGGCCATGCGAATGGGGAAAGATAAAACTAAAAGTGCGGTGGACGAGAATTTGCAGGTCCATGGATGGGGAAACCTCTTCGCCTGCGATCTTTCGGTATTTCCCGTCAGTCCATCGGCAAACCCATCACTAACGCTTGCTCTCCCAGAGGCTGGGAAATATCTCAAGGAACTTCGGAAGAAATGAAGCCTGATGGCTTGGTGTAACCCAGACCCGCTCGCCTGTCTTCCTCCCCTATCTCAATTTCTTTGCTGTGAAAAGTATACCAATGTCTTAGATTATCGCGGTAGATCCCGGCTTTTAATTTCAGTGCATTATGTGCCATAACAATTCCCTGATTCGCCGGCGCACTGTGGCGGGGAATGCAGTCTCTCCTTCACGGCGAAATCGGTGTGATAATATATAATTACCAAGAAGTCCGGGTGTCCAGGCCGCCCGCCTGAACATGCACAAGCTCATGGGACTCGCTAGATAGGGGTGGTTGGAAATAAGTGTGAGAAGGGAACAATGCTGGCATATCGAAAAGCGCGCCACCCCGTACGTAAACTCACTTTTCCATTAGAGGGTCCCCCTTAACAGGTGGACAAGAGAGCAACGCCTCTTTCATTATTTGTCGCAGAATAGGGGTAAATGGCTTAGTTACCAAGGCCTAAGCTAGCTGAGGTAATATGTTGCCAAGCCCATTTGTGGGGCACGACACTCCAATTCGATCGATAGTATGTGGGGACCACGGTTGTCCCTGGCAACAAGCGGACCCGTCACCGCCAGTCACCTACAACCAGGCACAGATACGAAATGAAACATACTCCATACCAGTACCTAGTACAGCAGGCTCCCATTGCGTTCGAATATCACATAATCATCCTTTTTAACAATGGCCGCCTTATTCTTAGACAGCTCAGGCAGTGAGGACGAGTTCCCGGCCGTGGCGGACATAATCCGACGCCATAGAAGTAAACAATTGTCGCAGCCACAAGACGGAGGCGAAGAGGACAAGGAGAATGCGCCGGCTCCGAAGCCCCAGATCAAGACATCCTGTCCCCTGACGCCCAAGATTCCAGCAACGCCGCTGCGAAGGCGAAAGCTGGGTCTCGCTCAGGGCCAGTCCGTCAAAAGCTCGCTCTTCCAGCCGTGGACTGGTCCCGAAGGCGGATCAGATGAGAAGGGCCGGGAACCTGCGAGGGCGAAGAAGAGTTCTCGCGCGCTGATAGGAGAAAGTAGCGAGGAGTCCTTCGGGTCCTTCGGGTCTTCGCTGGATATCTCGAGAGGATCGCAAGCCAAGAGTCGACTGAAACTGAAAGGCACAATCCTCGACGACGACGAAGATGACGAGCCGATCGTGAGAAGGCGAGCAAGGCAGAAGCCTCCCACGCGGCTGCGCGAGATGTTCTCTCGACCAGGATCCTCTTTGGAAGGGTCGACGAAGAATAGTGTGTCGCTCTTGGTTGATCTAAGCGATGGCGAGTCTGGCGCGACGGGCGATAGTCTAGCGAAGAGCACCGACCTTGGTTCTGACTCGCAATATGGTGAGGAGTCGGGATCCGAATCGCGTGTGTCGGATTCGGGGCTGTTCCTGACACCGCCTTCGCAACCAAAGCCCAAAAGTATTCGCCGGTTGAAGCCGGTAAAAACAGCATTATCAAAGGATCTCGAGAATAAGAAGCCCATGCGGACTACGTCAAAATCATACCACAGCCGACCCGGCAACCGGGCTGCAAAGGATGACCTGGTTAAGGATTGCTCGGGAGACGAGACTCATGGCGATGTTTCCGACAGGGCGTCGAAAACCCCCCGTGCGACAAGAGAAGACAACCTGGAGAACGCGTTCGAGAAACTTCAAATGTAAGCCGCCCGCGCGACAAGGTTTCCTTATCACCCAGCAACGAGTGAGTGCTAACCACAAAAACAGCTTCAACGAGTCTTCAGACTCAGAGGCCGACGCTTCGGATGCCAACCCAGGCAAGAAAGCCACCACCATGGATCTCACCACGCCTAGAAAGACGAACAAAACGCTACCCACCTCGCCGCACAAGACGCCCAGGATCCCAATGTCCCCCTGGAAGCCCGAGCACAAGGAGTTCTGGGACCCGGAAGCCAACTTCGCCTGGATCGACAAGCACTCGCCCCCGAAGCAGTCTACGACCGCCGCCGGCACGGCCACCGGCACGGCAAACCTCATCAAGAACAACCAGGTCAACCTACCGCCAGCCATAGATCTCACTAAGGACAACGAAAACGACAACGGCATGGGCAGTCCCCGCAAGAAAAAGCAAGCCGCCCCCGCGAGCCCGAAGAAGCAGCAGCGCGAGGCCAAGCGGGCGTTCGACGAGAGCAAGGACGCGCTGGCGCGCTCGTTCCTGCGGGAGCTCGACGAGCGCATCACCGGGGGCAGGCTCGGGCGGCTCACGGAGGCGACGGGGGGGCTGCGGACCGTGTGGTCCAACACGCTGCAGACGACGGCGGGGCGCGCGCACTGGAAGTGCAAGACGGCAACGCGGACCACGCGCAATACCGACGGCACCTCCTCGACAACCAGCGAAGCGCGCCACGAGGCGCACATCGAGCTCGCGGCCAAGGTGCTGACCAACGAATCGGACCTGCTCAACACGGTGGCGCACGAGTTCTGCCACCTCGCCGTGTTCATGCTGGACCAGCAGCAGCAGGCGGACAAAGGCAAGAAGAAGCCAGCGGCCCACGGTCCCGAGTTCAAGGCCTGGGGCCGTCGCTGCAGCGACGCTTTCGCGGACCGCGGCATCGAGGTCACCACCAAGCACAGCTACGAGATCGACTACAAGTACACGTGGCGGTGCGCCGACTGCCTGTGCGAGGTGCACCGGCACTCGCGCAGCGTCGACCCCCGGCGCCACCGGTGCGGGCGCTGCCGCGGCGAGCTGCTGCAGGTCAAGCCGACGCCGCGCGGGGGTTCTTCCGGCGCGACGAAGACCGCTGCCGGTTCGTCGTCGTCGTCGCCGTCGGAACAGCAGCAGCAGCTGGAGGACGCGAAGAAGAAGAAGAGGCAGCCGAGCGCCTGGCAGGAGTTCCTGGCCCGCGAGATGAAGGAGCTCAGCGCCTCGCAGAAGGGCCTGAGCTTCGAGAAGAAGATGGAGATCGTCTCGGGCCGCTGGAGGGCTCTCCGGGATGCGGCGGCCGGCGCCGATGTGAAGGGCGTGGCGGACGGCATGAAGACCCTCGAGATCATCGACGAGGTTGAGGTTGTGGACGAGGTTGACGTCTCCTCGTCCGGTTAGGTTGGGGGGCTTTTGTGTAAGAGTGTACTGGTTCCGGTTCTACTGTTATTTTGCATAGGGTCGCATATTTTTGAGCATTGTATGGCATTGCATGGCATGGTGCCCTAGGTTTATAGATTGATGATGCCTTCCGGGGCATAAAGAAACACGGTAATCACACGCATGTCTTGCAGTGCCTTGTGCTAAGACGTCGACAGTGTCTTGATAGTCTACGGTCAGTCGATCTTTGCAAGACACGCAACGTGTCTCCTGCAGATTTTCAACCAGCCCAAAAGACTCCATTGCCTAATCTTTGGAACCGCTTCTCTGGAGCATCGAGGGTTGTACAAGTTCTTCAAGGTGATATCGGGTGACGAGTAATGTCTAGTTAGACATGGTTTCTTCAGTATTTGCTTTCGGTTGCCATCGAATCCTGTAGTCCGTAAAGGAGCATTTCTAGCCGCACACAACTGAAACTACGCCTGCTCCTAATTGGGGCGCCGTATCCCAGTCACCAAGCGGCAAGGGAGCTCTGGATTTGCAGGACAGGTCGCTCTTCCGACTCATGACTTCATTATCGTGAAAACAACCAGTGCCAGGAGGGCCCAATCATAACCAGCAGTAGCTAGACGCACGTCTGTCTGCCCTCAGCAACCTAACCCGCCCATGTGTCCTACATTCACCCTATATCCCCGGTTGGCCCCGTCCTCCAATTAGATCTCCTTGAACAAGCCCCAGTCCTTCACCTTGAAGGATTGCCATATCTTGGCGGCGTAGTCGACGGCGTCGCCTATGAGCTTGCCCTGCTTGCCCAGTTCCAGGTCGACGTCCTCGTCGTCGTACTCGCCCTTGATGTGCGGCACATTGATGGTGATCAGGATGTCCGTCAGCTCCTTCTCGAGGCGCACCAGGGTCAGGATGATGGCCGTGAAGTCCGGGCTCGCGGCGCGCTCGCTGGCCTTCGCGCCCGGCTTCGGTGACTGTGTCGCGATCAGGGTGTAGGCGGGGATATTCTCACTGCGAGTAGCGATCAAGCGCGCGCCTGTTAGCAGGACGGCAATCGATCAATCAATCCTTCCTTCGGGGGTTAGGCGCGAAAGTCGCAACATAACCCAACTTACTCTAGTCGCGAGAACAGCGTCGGCGTGGTGTTCCAGACCCTGACGGTCTCGATGTCGTCGCCGACCAGCTCCTCGAGGTGCGTCGTCAGGGCGCGACCGTCTATCTCGGCGCCGCTGCCAGCACCGCCCACGCGCTCGGTGATGTCGAAGATGATGCTCGTGAAGCCGTCCTTGTCGATGTAGACTTCCTGGTTGTCGGGCACTTGTCGCAGGGTGCTACGTCATTTCATCCATTCAGAATCAGCTACACTTGATCGCCTCCCAAAACAACGCCTATACGAGTCCGGAGCAAGCACAGGGAAGGGGGCGCGCTATGTCGTACCTCACGTCGGCGAAGTTCGATGGAAGGTCGCAAACGAGTGCCCCGCCAAACAGAGGGGTTGTCTTGAAGGTAGACATGGATATGGTGTTATCTAAAGGGATGTAAATGGATGTGGTGGAAAGAAGGATGACTTGGCCAAGGCAACAAAATGCAATGCGCAGATTTACTATGTTTCCTTTTCTTGCGAGGAAGCAACTGATGGTCAACAACTTCGTCGACAGGTTTGTTGCGACAATGTTCATGCAGTTAGAGGCGCACAGCACAACAGCTGGGGCCTTGTAGGAGCTTCACATGGTGGGGGCAGAGCAATGATGTCAACTAAAGTCCGATAGATCGCAGAAAGTACCAAGGTAACATCAGCAATCTGCAGTGCTGCATCTGAAGCTGCAGTGCTGTTTTCCCGGAAGCCTCTAGATACTGTTCATCTGATGCGTGCACCTACGTCCTCCCTTGTATATGAGTTAAATAACAAGAACTCAGTTGACGTATAATCCGGTGTACGTAATACTCTTGTCTAGGCTTCTCAAGGGGAGTGGAAGGAAGTGTTATTGTCGAGCTTTCTAAATGGAAAAGGGTCTTAATACTAGGTAAGCAGTATACGATTCCTGCCAGCTTGTATAGTCCGAACGAGACCTAGCAGTACCCTGGAAGCCTTATAGCTTTACGTACATGGGACAAGTTCATAAGAAATAAGGATTTAAATAGTTAAAAGTAAAAAGTTTCGAAATTTTAATCTTAGTGGTCAAACTGAAACTACTATATAAAGATTTAAAAGAAAAAGTTATCGATAACTTTTCTCACAGTCGCAAAATGAATCGAACTGGATGCTCCAGAGAAGTGTTTCCAAAGATTAGGCAATGGAGTATTTTGGGCTAAGAACAGGAAGCGCTGGTAAAAGGCAAGAGCTTCGTTTGATTTACTTAGTCCCACTCCAGTAAGTTCGGCGTGTTATTTCATTATATATGACCTCCCGACACCTGTCCCTTGAATTAAATTGGAAGGAATAGCCGGAGATTTTCCTGGGGGGTTGAAGGAGCGATGGGTGGTGATTGCGGAGTTGTGGCTGGTGGTGGTGGCTGCTACAGTAGGTGGTGCTTGCTCTAACCGTGCCCCTCCTCTCAACCCCTCTGCACCCCACCAGGACCTTCGAAGTCCTGCCCCTCATCGACGTAAGCCCCAGCTGACGCCAGAACGCGGAATTAACTCCCCTCGCAGCAACGGAAGTGGTACCTATAGCTCTGCTATTACTGTAGGCTTATTGATGTTATATGCATAACCTCCCTGTACCTACATACTATATATCTTTACCCTTACGCCAACCACCATCTAAGAATTGGCTCTCAAGGTTCTCACTTATCCCCCCATTTTAAGACATAAACTAATAAACGCGGATGTCATCTAAAATGGCCGCCTGTATCTTCTGCAAGATCATCAAGGGTACGTACATACGTTGCACGTTACCTGCCTAGGGGAAGTGGTAACTCAAAGCATATTTGTAATTTATAGCCATGTTCACTTAACTGCTTTCTGCTGGCCCGTCCCTCCATTAGTCCGAGTTCAGGCTGTTATTACTAGATAAGAATCCAGATAGGAGTAGCTAACACCAGCACCACACGCTCACAGGAGAGATCCCGTGCTTCAAGCTCTTCGAGAGTGAGAAGACGCTCGCCTACCTCGACATCGGGCCTCTGGCCAAGGGCCACGCCGTGAGTTTCTCTTAGCTACCTGTCTACCCCTGACTCCTTGCTGATTTCCACTCCTCTCCTCATCCGCCTCATATGAGATGAAACGGGCCCTATATGGCTGGCCGACTGACTTTTCGCTAACCATGATAACGACAATAGCTCGTCATTCCCAAGTTCCACGGTGCGAAGCTATCGGACATCCCGGATGAACACCTCGGCGAGATCTTGGTAAGCTTTGACTTCCCTCCCGTCTAACACAGTTGGGTTGAGTTGCCCCGTGGAGTTAGGTACTAGGCGCTGATCATGGGACGTGTACCACATAGCCCGTCGCCAAGAAGCTCGTCAAAGCCACGGGGGCCGAGAACTACAACATCCTGCAGAACAACGGCCGCATCGCACACCAGGTCGTCGACCACGTGCGTCCTCCCCCTTATTTTAGGTCTTAACCTAACAATCCCTCTTCCCCGTTATCCCGCCTGGTGGTTCTTCTTTTGAATTGGAATTGAGCTTGCTAATAACTACTACTCCAGGTTCACTTCCACGTGGTACGATACGAACCCTACTAGCCCCCTAATGAAGTTATGGAAATATAGCGGCTGACTAATTTTTATCCCAGATCCCCAAGCCCAACGAGAAGGAGGGTCTCGGCATAAGCTGGCCTGCGCAGAAGATCGATATGGATGAGCTGAAGGCCTACTTCGAGGAGGTCAAGTCAAAGATGTAAACTCGCAGCACGTCCCAAGGGAGGCGAGAGGAGAGGCATAAGAGTTCTTGCAGTAGATACTTGGTCATTATGAGACAATGAATGGAGGTCTTTTGACGCTTTTAGAGCAGTGGCCATTAATGATTTTTTTTTACTACAAGAATCCTCTATGTGCAGTACTATCCGACCGTGTACCATATCTTCTATGACCCTTTGAGTGGTATCTATCACAATAAGCCTAGTCAACATCATCCGGCGACGCCTGCCCCGGCGCCGCAGCCCCGTTGGTCGCCGGCGCCGGCGTGCTCGTCGAGGGGTAGTAGTCGATGACGCCGCCGGGCTTGATGACGCCGAGCCTGTCGTAGAGCGACCTGGCGCGGATGTAGGGGTCCAGCTGCCAGTACTGGTCGCGCAGCTTCTTGGCGACCTGGCTCCGCGAGGCCTGGATGCTGGCGCGCTTCTCGGCGTCGGCCTCGTTGATCCAGGCTACGGTCTTCTGCTCGTACTCGGCGTAGAGGCCCTCGCGCTCCTGCAGGAGCCTGTCCCGCGCCGCCGTGTCCTTCATCCTGTCGTTCTCACCGGCCACCGGCTCGACGTACCGGTACGCCCAGTCCTCCTCGCCGTCGAGATCCTTCGGTATCCTGTCCGCGGCGATGAATTCCTCGAGGTCCTTGAAGTTGTTCGTGAAGTTGACCTTGCTCGCCACGACCGGGTCGAGCCACCCGCGGATCACCTTCCAGATACCTATGATATTGGTCAGGACTCAGATGCAAACTACCAGGCTCTGATACCACATACCTTGGAAGACCCAGGGGGCCTTGTGGACGAGAACGACACCTAGACTTTCCGGGTAATTGGCCTCGAAGCATTTTATCATGAATTTGACGGGAGCGTAGTCCTATTTGGAGGTCAGCTTGTCCCGGCGGCAATCGATTGGTGAGCGACCTACCATATTGGCGAGAGAGAAGCCAGTCATATCGAATATGATGCACTATCAACGTAGTTAGTACGCCTGGTACCGACCAGAGGGTAAGATAGACGTACGGCAGTGTCGGCGGGCGGTTTCAACAGGAGGCGAGAAGTCTCTATCAGATAGACAGTGTACCTCTCCAGACTCTCCTCGGACTGCTCGCCAGCCCTGTGCAGGGCAGCCTTAACGATGCAGATCGGCCTTCCGGATTTATCCATGCCGTGTATATAACTCTTCCCCATGCGCATCTGGGCGAGGAAATCGGCCCCGGTTTTCTTGGTGGCCTCCTCACTGCTCCGCTCCTGCTCGGCGGCGAGCGCCTCGCCGTGGAGCATGATGTCGTCGTCGACGTGCGCCTCCGCGGCCCTCCAGTTCATTGTCGACAGCAGCATGATGAGCGCCTTCTGGACGTCCCATTTCCGGGCCCTGAGGAACCGGAGGAGCAGGGCGTCCGGGTGGTCGTGCTTCACCATGCTCCAAATGGTATTGCGTATCGTCTCGGCGGAGTGCTTGGCCAGGACTTCCTGGTACGTCTTGTTCTCGCCCCACTTGTCGTTCGGATCGTCGACCTTGACACTTTCGGGGCTGGGTAGCTTCTCTGAGCTGCCGCTCTCTTTATCCTTCTTATCCTTCTTCTTGAAGAGGGACATGTGCCGCTTCTTCTTGCCCTTCTCCGGCCCGGCTGCCGCCTTCTCCGGCTCTGCGGCTGCTGCTTCGGTAGTGTCTTCGCCCCCGACGACGCCGCATACTTGCAAGAACAGCTCCCAGAACTTGCGCAGCTTCTCCTCCTGTTCGGGCGTCAGATTGCCCGGCCGGCCTGGCAGGGCTTCCATGTCTTCGAAGTCGTCGAATAATTCAATATCAGACACTTGTCCGGCCGGTTCGCTTTCCCAGAATTTCCCTCGACCGGGACTAACGGATTCGTAGAAGACGAATGCGACGACAACGGCAACTAGTGGGGCGATGTAGAACGCCGAGGATATGCCACTTTCGAGTTGTCTCTTGACTTTATAATCACACTTCGGATATGCGCGTCTTGCACGAGTAAGATTTGCGTGACCGGACTGATAGTTGCGTGCGACGTTGTTGAGTCTTTCCGGGGTAGGGAGGCGACAGGCGGAAGAGGAAGGCGGGAGAGCGCTGAGAGGGCGGAGAGCGGGGCTTGCAGTGTCGTGTGCGTAGCGAGAGTAGAAGCAACGTCCCCTATGTCTGAGACATTGACCGGTCGAGAAGGCGCTATTCAAAAGTCTCGAAGGTGTCGTGGAGAAGAGAAGAGTTTGTGATTTGCAGGAGGATGGGATTTTCATAGGGGGTCGTATACAAGTACTACTAATAAGGGCAGTAGGTATTGAGGCTTAAAAAGCCGATACTGGAGGATCCGATAAATTGTGCAGCCTACTGGGCAAATTATCCGATTGTGGTAGCACTGGAATTCAACAAAACGCATGTTCCGATGCACCCGACGCCGAGAAGGAAGATTGCATTGTCCAATCTCTCGCGTCCTCTCCTCTCTGGGAAAGTGTGAGAAAGTGCTGCGGCTGAGGGCGTTACAAGGGCGCAGCAAGATTCAACAGACAAGTTAGCGAGATGACAGGTCTTCCTGAGTTCCACGAACGCGTGAACCGGGGTCTAAGATGGTTGATATCTATATCTATATATATATATATATATGTATAACTACCTTGTCAGAATAAGAGGCTGGACTGTGATGTTGACGTATGCGACATATTTCTAATTTATAACAAGGAGACAGGTTAGTTCTACCAAAGTACATAACTGCTGTTTCCTGGATGTACTCTTGGATTTCTTGTGCTTTCAAAGCTATTACGTAGTTTTCAGATGATATATACTTTTGCCTAGGTAGGTAGTAAGGCTTCAGTTGGGCCTTCTGCTTTATTATAACGCTGCATACTCTTTGAAAGTCATATCATATGCAACAGTATATCATGTAATTCTTTGTTGTATATGTACGTCTAATACGGGAGTCGGTCATACTCGCACGTGGTAGCAACGATAGAATACCGCCTCAATGATAAATAAATAACAAGGCCCCTTGTTAACTGTCATATCTAAAATTGCGGGTTGAAAAAGCGAAATTGCGTCACCCGCAAGCCTGACGCCCTTGACTGAGGCTGATGCTTGGGCTGGGCTGGGATTGTCGGAGCCAGAAAAGCCAATCCACCGATGGACCCCGCTACCGTACTCGTACTGTACCTACCCACCTGCCAATAGTGGTGAAACTCACCCCGTTTTGTTTTAAGCACCGTTGTATTGTGATGCTGAGGCTTAGCTATTCTCGAAATTAAACATTGCAGCGGGCATACGCGTCAGGCAAGCCCCAAACGGCGGGAATAGCAATTTCAACCGCCGGCCACGACCATATCGCATTCATACAACACACACACACGCGCACGCCCCCCATGTCCGCGAGCGAATCCGCCCAAGACAGCAGCGCCAAGCGCTCCAATTCGAGGACGCGCACGTCGCGTCCTACGACGCCCCTCCGCCCCTCCTCCCGCTCCTCGTTCCGGGACTCGGCCAGACGGAGCGTGGAGGGCGGCGGCGAGCCGTTCCCCCTGAACGCCTTCGAGCCCGCCTTCGCCGAGCTGTCGGATGCCGTCGCCGACCTCGAGGCCAACATGATGCACTTCCAGCTGATGCACGAAAGCCTGGCCCGGTTCAGCGAGAGCTTCGCCAGTTTCCTGTACGGCCTGAACATGAACGCTTTCTGCGTCGATTTCCCGGAGGTGAGCAAAGAAACAGTACGCCGTCCTTCGAGGACTTAATCTGACACAGCCGCCGCCGCAGGGACCAATCACCGAATCGTTTCGTAGGGCGAAGCAAAACGAGGAGCAGGCTGGTACGGCTTTAACCACTACGAATACGACCTGCTACTATAGGTAGAGTATACTGATTATAATGTTACATAGGTCCAACCCAACCCACGGGGCGAGCCGGCGAGTTCGACGGCGAGACTACATTCATGTGAGTCCGATTTCCATTACATTTATTATGGTTGCTTGCGGCATGCTAACTCTCTTTAGGACTACGGACACGTCCTTCGTTGAGAATCCAACCGCCGCCTCGAAACCGACCCCCAAGAAATTCGCGACCTCTAATACTCGGCAGTCTCGCTTGCCTCCACCCTCTAGGGGCGGCGCTTCATCGAGAGGCAGAGCCGGGACTGGAAGAAGTCGCCCGAGCGGTCTTGCTAAGCCAAGAGCCCGTGGTATCAGATGAGCATGATGCAGCAGATACAAGGCATTGGGAAGATATACTTCCCCCGGTGCTCATGAAAAGGCTTATTCACACCATTTATGACGAGTCGTCGTCTCGCATAATCAACTGCTGTCGTCGAATGCAACTACTCGATCAAGCGCGGCCAAGAGAACCACCGGGCGTACGGGGCCACATACACCATGTCGGCTTCCGTCGAGTCGAAAGGACCTTGGACTCCTGGGTTAAGATTTTAGGTTGTTATCTCCATCTCAGCATCTGCCGCCTCGGCCCGTCTATGGTGGCCTTCGTTGTCGGTGGCCAAGCCCACCGCGGCCTCGGCGTCCTTCTGAGTGTATGGCTCTTCGCGGAGTTGCTTGACTCTGCAGGAATAAATGTGTTAGACGAGATACCCAAGATACTGCATGTGTGAGAGCCATTGCGCTCACCTTCTCTTATGCGGCTTCCCCTTCTTGTGCACTACGAGGCTCACTTCGGTCTCGAACCACTTGGCGCATTCTGTGCAATACCACTTTCCCAGGCCAGGCAGGTCCTCGGATGCTTTTGTCTCCTTGTACTGCGCCAGATGTTTCGGCGAACGCAGATCGGCCTTGATCTGGTCCAGGTCTCTGGTCTTGCGGCGGGTCTTCGTTAACGTGCGCTTATTTTCGACACCCATCTTGAAATTCCCCAAATAAAAAATGATCAGTTCAATCAAGGATTATTATAGTCGGCAGGTAGGTCCTTCGTTGAGTGACTGGTAAGCCTGGCCGACTTGTCGATGTGCTTCTGCTTTCCGATATGGTTATCTGGATGGTGTTTTTGGATTTTGAGGCTAGAGAAATTTTGGTGGGGTCTGTCAGATATGTAGCACCACCGTGCGTAGGTGGACAGTGCATCAACTCTGGTCAATCAATTCCTACCAATTTCACATGCAAGACATCGAAGTTGAGGTCCACTCTGACGCCGTTTCGGATTAAATGCGGATCTATTTTTCTACTCCGAATACAAGCCCCGAGTCCTCCGAGCTCTCATCCTTGCGTATTGACCATCGGAAGGATCCACTGGAAAGTCCCTTTTCTCCGGTTACAGGGTATCCGCCAACCGAAGTCCTACCTACGTAACAAAACGATGCAAAATACCAATGATTTTCACCCTGTAGAAGAGCTTTGGAGTACGAAGTATATGAGATGAAACGAAGGTCCCAGAACCGGTCACTTTTGCTCCAGCCAACTTATTCAATACTATTTATTATAAGACGAGATGATGGTAGCTGCCGAGGCAAACACGGAAACCCTTCAGAGGCTGGCTTCCTGCCATGTTCAGCGGTAGCCCCACAAAAAATTGGTCTGGAGACATAGCAAAATTTTGCCCAGGCGCTTCCAAAATCGCCCATGATGCCGAATAGGCACGGTTGCCCGAGGTACTTCTCGAGCTTGGATGAGGTACTTTTGCTGCCGGTGGGGGTGCTGTTTTCCGTCCAGCCTCTCTCGCCTCCCATTGTTTTGTTGCATGTAATAGCAAGTAAACGTTAGGTTGTGCATGTTACGTGTTACATCGCCTGGAAGATGGAGACCAGATCTCGGTATGATTTATGTTGGCTGGTTGTCTGGCCCATTGTAGAAATTTATGTAGATACCGTCGCACAACATTAGCAGCCTGCCGCGTGAGGCTGACCTTTAAGTTTGAGTTGATTCGATGCATGAGGGCATCTTGATAAGGTAGTTGGATCGAGCGGGGCTGTTGGCGGTAGCCGCCAGCTGCCGCCCAGCCAGTGGCGCGTTTCCTAATCATATATACAGTACCTACCTAGATACCTACATACACATACATAGCTTCATTCCTCTCTTCCGAAGCTTCTGCAGAGGAGCAGTTACGAAGACCAATCGTAACCGAGGACTCTGCACTACTATAGTTTTCCCTTGCCAAATGCTTTATAGATCTGAGGGTCTACATAGGATAGATTGGACTTGACAGTATTATAATCGAAAACCTATTACTATTAGAGACTTTACACTTACGATGCTCTTGCAATCATGGTGGGGTTGGCCCACCACCTGGGCTGTGATAGTAACTTCGAGACGGGGTATACTATTGAGATGAATATTACCAGCCAGCCGCTTCCCATCTCTTATGCCATCTTCGCCGCACCCCGTTACAATTCCATATGGTAAAGTAAAGACAAATAAGCATATCCTCCTACCTGACATATAACTCAGCTCTAGGCATAGTTGGGATTGAACCTTATTGGAAATTTCTAGACACCCCGCTATGCGCAGTTGAATGAAACCAGCTTGTGATCGGTTTTGAGAGATATGTAAGTATGTAGCGTCAGGGAGGAGACACTTGTTGTGTTAAGCCGTAGTAACAATGACGGAGCTCTCTGGCTCAGTGTGCCTCTCTCTCTCTCTCGCTGCAGGGGGGAAGAAGGAAGCTGGTCGGTGATCCTGTCAAGTGAGGTCATATCTTCCTTGGGAGTAATCGAACTCCTTCTGATTCGTCCGTTCAGCCGGTCGATTGACGAGGTACCTGCTCGTCTTAGCCGAAGTACCCATACCAGTCCGTTACGGGAACGTGGATGGCAGCTCTTAACGTTAAAGCGCATTATTTCATACCCGTACTGCTCTGGTTGGCGCAACTGCTCCATATTTGGCTCTTTTTTATCGCAACCAAACAAAACTCTCCACCTTTTTCCTTTCTTTTCACCAGACACACACCTTTTTTCGTCTGTCAGTTCGTCGTTGGTGATGAACCTTCCCTCCTAAAATACCCCAGAGGCGAGCTGGTCTTCCAATTTGAACCTCCCTCTCCTTGGTGTTTCTACACTTCCTAGAAACTCAATTGCCCTAGGATTGTCTCTTAGTTTGGCCCCTCCTACTAACTCATCCCACTATACTACCCGCCTCTCAGGACCGCGGTTGTCACCATGTTGGCTACTCGTCAGGTCCTGGGCAATGTTGCCCGTTCGCGGGTCATGACCAACCTGGGCCTGCGCAGGTGCATGGCCACTGTGTCGGACTCGCCCCTCGACAAGAAGGTGGGTTAACAGCTGTCCCTGCTCCCCAGCTTCGGAGGGGCCCCCAGAGCTCGTGCCGTGGATGCTGACGATATTCCCGCAATTCGCAGGTTAAGCAAAACAACCTGGAAGAGAACAACTTCATCAACTACAAGAAGATGTCTGAGAACCTGGCTGTCGTCCGCAGCCGTCTTAACCGACCTCTGACCTATGCCGAGAAGATCCTGTACTCGCATCTCGACGACCCCCACGGCCAGGAAATCCAGCGAGGTTCTTCTTACCTCAGGCTGCGCCCTGACCGTGTTGCCTGCCAGGATGCCACTGCTCAGATGGCCATCCTGCAGTTCATGTCCGCTGGCATGCCCTCCGTGGCTAACCCCACCACTGTCCACTGCGACCATCTGATCGAGGCCCAGATTGGTGGTGCTAAGGATCTCGAGCGAGCTATTCAGATCAACAAGGAAGTCTACGACTTCCTTTCTTCAGCTTGCGCCAAGTACAACATCGGTTTCTGGAAACCCGGCTCTGGTATCATTCACCAGATCCTTCTCGAGAACTATGCCTTCCCTGGTGGTCTCATGATCGGTACCGACTCCCACACCCCCAACGCTGGTGGTCTGGGCATGTGCGCCATTGGTGTCGGTGGTGCCGATGCTGTCGACGTCATGGCCAATCTGCCGTGGGAGTTGAAGGCGCCTAAGATCATCGGTGTCAAGCTCAGTGGTCAGATGTCTGGCTGGACTGCCCCTAAGGGTATGAGTGTCCTCGTTATTTCCCCATAAAATCTGTAGATGAAGCTAACTTTGTTGAAAGACATTATTCTCAAGGTCGCCGGAATTCTTACTGTCAAGGGCGGCACTGGTGCCATCGTCGAGTACCACGGGCCTGGTGTCGAGACCATCTCGGCCACCGGTATGGGCACTATCTGCAATAGTACGTGTTTCTCCCCCCCTCCCAATTTCCAAGTCCAGGAGCACAAGTTTCCAAACGGAGAGCTTTAGGAGTTCATGGCTCCGAAAACGTGTCCTATAACACCCCAGCCGCTCGCCTAAGCAACTAGGAACAACGATTACTGACCAGATGTTGTAGTGGGAGCTGAAATTGGTGCTACTACTTCTGTCTTCCCCTTCAACGACCGCATGTACGACTATCTTGCTGCCACCAGGCGAAAGGAGATCGGTGACTTCGCGCGCTCCTACGCCAAGGAGCTCCGCGAGGACGAGGGTGCTGAGTACGACCAGCTGATCGAGATCAACCTGTCCGAGCTGGAGCCTCACATCAACGGTCCCTTCACCCCCGATTTGGCCACTCCCATCTCCAAGTTCAGCGAGGCTGTCAAGGCCAATGGCTGGCCCGAGGAACTCAAGGTCGGCTTGATCGGATCCTGCACGAACTCGTCGTATGAGGACATGTCCCGTGCTGCTGCCATTGCCCGCGATGCGCTCAACCACGGCCTCAAGGCGAAGGCCGCTTTTGCTGTCACCCCTGGCTCCGAGCAGGTCCGTGCCACCATTGACCGCGACGGCCAACTTCAGACTTTCGAAGAGTTCGGTGGTATGGTCTTGGCTAACGCTTGCGGTCCCTGCATTGGCCAATGGGATCGCCGAGACGTCAAGAAGGGCGAGCCTAACTCGATTATTTCCTCATACAACCGTAACTTCACTGGACGAAACGACGGTAACCCTGCTACCCACTCTTTCGTTACGTCGCCCGACTTGGTTGTCGCCATGACGATTGCCGGCAACCTCCACTTCAACCCGCTGAAGGACAAGCTCAAGGACAAGGATGGCAACGAGTTCCTGCTTTCTCCTCCCTCTGGCGATACCCTCCCCCCTCGCGGTTTCGACCCCGGCCAGGACACCTACCAGGCCCCCCCGGCCGACCGTTCCATCGTGAGCGTCCAAGTCTCGCCCTCTTCCGACCGTCTTCAGATTCTCTCGCCGTTCGAACCCTGGGATGGCAAGGATGCCAAGGATATGCCCATTCTGATTAAGGCCAAGGGCAAGACCACCACCGACCACATCTCGATGGCTGGCCCTTGGCTCAAGTACCGTGGGCATCTGGACAACATCTCGAACAACATGTTGATCGGCGCCATCAACGAGGCCAACAACGAGGCTAACAAGATCAAGAACGTGACGACGGGCGAGTGGAACGCTGTCCCTGCTGTCGCCCGTGACTACAAGGCCAAGGGCATCAAGTGGGTTGTGGTTGGTGACTGGAACTACGGTGAGGGTAGCTCCCGAGAGCACGCCGCTCTGGAGCCGCGACACCTTGGTGGTCTTGCCATCATCACCCGAAGCTTCGCCCGTATCCACGAGACGAACTTGAAGAAGCAGGGTATGCTTCCCCTTACCTTCGCCGACCCGGCCGACTACGACAGGATTAAGCCCGATGACCGAGTAAGTGATGCCTTTTGTTAAGCCCTGGGGATTGGCAGAAGACCGTGGCTAACCTATCGTGATCAGATTGACCTTGCCTGCACGGAGCTGGCGGTTGGCAAGCCGTTAACGATGACGGTTCACCCCAAGGACGGCGAGGCGTTCGAAGTTAAGCTCAACCACACCTTCAACGAGCCGCAGATCGAGTGGTTCAAGAACGGAAGCGCGCTGAACACGATGGCCAAGGCGGCGAAGAAATGAGGAATGAGCTGTTGGATGAATGATAAGGATGAGTGAGATACCATAGGCGAGGACAGCTAGATCAGGCGTGCCACGCGCATTGTGGGGAGGTCTCTTAGTAGAGTTCGTTCGGGGTTATAGGGTCTACGGTTGGGATGCCATGCTTTTTATGGGAGTACGTTACATCCTGTACTGGAACGTTTACCTTGGTTCCTCGGCTGCTGTGCTATACTGTACAAATTGAACTGTCTTGAAAGATACCTCCATGAGAGATTTTTGCATAACCTATATATGCTATTTTCCTTGGTTCACTTCGCTATCGGAGTGCAACCGTATGGCGGTCGAGTCTTGGAGATGGTTTAAGTTGGCTTGTATACGTGTTATACAGTAATTGCATATGCAAGGTAGCGTTAAGTCCGTTAGTAAATACGTACCCCCCGCTTTACAAATAGTAAAGCTGGAAATGCTTTTATCCAGCAAAACCGTGTCATCTTCCCCAATCCGCAAAGGGGAACATAGATGAGCACACGATCCTAAGCCCTGATTTGCCTTGACAAATTGAGAAGACAGCGTCATAGACGGGCGAGTGGTGCAAAGGCTTGAGATACTATTACCTCCTCCACGGCCCTCATATGGGTTGAAAGCGCACAGCGAACCCCCTCGAGAACCAGCAACCCCGAAGCGGTCCGACGGCAGGCCCGGCGCAAAAGACCATCCGGGCTTGAACAACCGAGAGAGCTAATCGAAGACGATATGCCGAACATACAGGGCTTCAGCATGTTGCGGGCGCGCTCGTACGTGCTGCGCCTGCCGCTCTTCACGCGCGGCCTCATAGTCGCCATCTCGGCTTTCTGGCTTGCGAGCCTTCTACCCATGTGGGATTTACGACAATGGGGCGCCCTGATCCCGGACCAGATGAATATCTTTACCAGTCAGTAGTCGCTATCGCTTGCATTCTGGCCTAGGCCCTTAGGACTATATAGAGGCATGGGGTGGTCTGTCTAACACATGCGCACGCGCGAATGCCTACAGTGTACCGACTTAATACCTTTCCGCTCATCCACCTGAACTTCTTCCACGCCATCCTCAACATACTCGCACTGACGCCTTTGATGGAACGCTTCGAAGCCGAGTTCGGTACCTTGACGTCGTTGTCGCTCTTCTTCGGCCGTGAGTCTTGCTACGGATATGGGCTTTTACTAGGGGATTTGGCCTGCGGCTGACTCGGTGCGCAGCCCTGACTATGATACCCGCCTTCGTGTACATCTTCGTGGAGCGCATAATACTACGAGGAAATACGTCGGTGGTGGGAGCTAGGTGAGCATGTTTATCCGCGTAATACCACGGGGATTTACGTTGACGAACTGGTACAGCATGTGGGTTTTCCTCTTGCTAGGCATTGAGGCTATCCGGACGTACAAGACGAACCCCTACCTCGTCATCGGAACCCACAACATCCCGACGTGGGTGTCGCCCTTGGTCATGGTGGTAGTCGTGAAGGCTCTCATGCCGTCCTCGAGCTTTTTCGGGCACTTGAGCGGCGTCGCTACGGGATACCTATGTAGGACCTCATCTCTCCTTAACTGATAAGTTAGCAAATGACTAACATGCTGTCCCTCCAGTCGGGCTCGGCTACCTCAAATTCGTCGCCCCGCCTGAGAAGGTGCTGCGATGGATAGAGGGGCGCCTGAACCTGCTGGCTCGGTTACCGCACTATGTAAGTGTGGACCAGAAGACGTATGGCAGGTTCGGCGTCCTGCCGACGAGCAACCCGACTAGTGCGGTGGGCTTGGTAGGGAGTACACAGAGGCTGGGACCTTAATTTCGTGAGGCTACTAATGCGGGAGGATGAGAAGGAGGCTGCGGCCCTGTATATGTATATATAGACATGTCAGCTGTGTCTGGCGGGACACTCCCGGCATCTGCATAATGATGGCGTTTCCCTTGGGGGTCTCATCGACGGCTATGGATGGAGGCTGCATTCGCTTCTAGGGCTAACGGTAGAATCTGTACACCGTGGTTTTGAGTGTCATGGCACGTCCTTGGGACTTTGGTGGTGGCTGTCGTCATATGAAGGAATCAGCTATCATCTCTACTATAACTCCCTCAGAAGAGGGAAAGTCGATAAAATCCACCTGAAAGCCCAAGAGGAAATGCAATCGAACAGCGCACAACGTCGACATTAATTAAAACTATGTCATAATCGTCCTCATCTTCGATTTACAAGAGAGTATAGTTATAAGACATCCTGTAAGCTCTTACTTAAACATTAGATAATAAAAAGGGGGACTTATACTATGTAGGTGTCAATGCAAGTTATGCAACTAACGGTTACTGTAATTGGAGTTTCTACGTGGTCGCAAACGCGTCTCATTGGAAAAGCTACTGTAAAGCTTTCCTTTCTTCTAGTCTACGTAAGAACCCCTGGAACTCGTAATCGGTGCTCCCAAAAACACCACCACCCATATCATTTATTATATTCGCAGGTTCAATTCGAGGAAGTCGGGTATGCACAGCAATTGAAGTTCTTCCAACGGCCATTGTCGAGTCCAAGTTGGGGGAGCCATGGCGGGCCTTCTTAGTAAGTATAAATAAAAGCTTATAAGAATCCAACGTGGTTCAACAGCCTCCATCTAGTACTACTACTATATTTACTGACCGACCATTGTAGCTTCGGTGCTTGCTATGCGTCGCAATGACCGGCTCTTGAAAACAGCACCGCCCTACATCTCACTGGTCTGCATCGTCGTCGGCGTCGTCTGGCTATTCCTCCTCCCGCTCAACGACTACTCTCGCCGCACCTACATCTCAGAGAACGCTCTCCTGCCCGGCCAGGTCCATGCCTATTTCGGCGGGAGCGACCAGAATGTCTTTCGCGCTTACAGACACGAGATCGACGCGCTCAAGAACTCTAGCAATATCGAGTGCGTATATACGGTATGCAGAGGTAGAAGGTTGGGGGGGGAGGCTGACGTGAAGTCGAATGCAGGGTAAACGACAGCTTGGAGAACATACTCACCGGCGTCGGCCTCAAAGTCGGCCGCCAGAACTATACCTACCACTCGTCGGGCGAGACGTATTCCGGCGAGAACCTCTACGCGATATTGCAGGCGCCGCGCGGTGACGCCACCGAGGCTATCGTGCTGGTGGTCCCCTGGCGAAACATGCGCGGTGAGCTAAACCGAAATGGCCTGGCCCTGTCCCTGGCCCTGACGCGCTACTTTAAGCGCTGGTCGCTGTGGTCCAAAGACATCATCTTGGTAATCCCCCCCGACAGCCGCACGGGTATCCAGGCCTGGGTCGACGCCTACCACGATGCCCACGATCCCCAACAGGTCGCGCCCTTGCCCTTAAAGTCGGGAGCTCTCCAGGGCGCCGTCGCACTCGACTATCCCCAGGAGGGCCGGTTCGAGTCCATACATATCGTGTATGATGGTGTCAACGGCCAGCTGCCGAACCTGGACCTCATCAACTCGGTGGTGAACATCGCCAACGGGCAGGGTCAGGGCTCGAAGCTGCAGCAGATGTGGAAACACAAGGACTCGTACGACGACCGGCTGAAGACGATGCTGCGCGGCATGGTCAACCAGGGGCTGGGCCACTCCACGGGCGCCCACAGCAGCTTCATCCCCTACCACGTCGACGCCGTCACTATTCAGCCGGTCGGCCAGGGCTGGCACGACGAGATGGGCCTGGGCCGGGTGGTCGAGGGCACGTTCCGCAGCCTGAACAACCTGCTCGAGAAGCTGCACCAGAGTTTCTTCTTCTACCTGCTCATGAACAAGGACCGCTTCGTCAGCATCGGCACCTATCTCCCGAGTGCGATGCTGGTCGCCGCCAACTTCACCATCATGGCCATCACGCTGTGGATACGGAGCGGGTATAGCGAGGAAGAGCCTCCCGCGACGGAGTCCCAGCAACCCAGCAACGGCGCCTCTACTTTGACAGACTCGGATTCTAAGGACATTAAGGTCGAGGGAAGTGATGCAGCCGCGGCTACGGCGATGACCGCGAGGACTTCGAAACCGGTAGAGAGGGATATATTTCTCCCGCTCGGCCTGGTGGTGGGTTGCCACCTCCTCGGCGCCGTTCCCCTATTCGTCTTCAACCATACACCATCCAACGTAAGTCCACAAATGCACACAGTAGCCCGAAGGATGACGGCGCAAGCGTATCAATCTAACACTAACTGATCTATCTCCATAGATGCTGACGCCAGTCTTCGTACTCTTCACGGCGGTCAACGCGCTCCTGCCGCATCTAGTCTCTCGCCTCTTGACCCCGGCATCCCTAACGACGCAGCAGCGGCGGCAGTTTCGCCAGCTCCTCAAGTCCTTCTCGCTCCTGCTGCTCGGCATGTTCCTCAGCGCGCTCGCGACGCTCAATTTCAGCCTCGCGCTGCTCGTCGGCCTGCTCGCGGCGCCACTGACCTTCACGCCCACCGTCAACGCCGCGCCGGCGGCCAGGGTGGCCTATACCCTCTTCCTCAACGTGCTCAGTCCGCCCGCCGTCTTCGCCGTCGGCGCCGCCGCCGCGGCCCGGTACCTCAGCGAAGGAGGGGCCATGGGAGGAGGGAGCGTAGGGCATCTGCTGGCCGAGGCCGCCTTCGGGTGGCGCGTCTGGGGCTTATATACCCCGCTCGTCGTCTGGTGCGTGTGGTGGCCCGCCTGGCTCGTGGGCGGCGTCGTGGCGCTGGGCGGCGGAGATCGTAGTAGTAGCGGGGGGACCGGGAAGGCGAAAGTCGCTTAATTTTTTAAGTTAAGTGCGCAAGAAGGCTGTGTGTGTCGTTTACTAGAGCAGAAGTGCAATTTATGTGGTGTCTCTTTGAACAGGATAAAGATAGACAGACAAGAGTGATGCTGGCGTTACTCGCGCGAGCTGCGGGTGCGGCGCTAACTAGATCACATAGAGAAGAAAAACAGCAGACGAGGGGGGAGCAAAGAAGGGGGGGAGGGGGATCCTGGGACTTTTAGGAAGTGGGGGCCTTCAAGGGAAAAGGGGGAGGTGGCAAGGGATGGCGAAAGGACGATGAGAATGGAAAAGGGGGGGAGTTGAAACGGAGAGGAATGGAAAACTTCCCGCCGTTTGCTAACTAACCCGCTGGGGGTTCGCGAGCAAAGCTCGGAGGAATTGGGGAGACGAAGGTACGAGGTACTATTACCGCGGGTATCTACGTTTATGCATGCCTCCCGCCGGCACATTACGTTGCGTGGACGTAGGCCGTCGCTGCGTATTGTGGGAATGGGGTGGCTATTGGGCTTATCCGTGCATATCTCGTCGTGATGTGTCTGTCTGCTATGACTGGACATATAAGCAGGCTACGCGTATTCTCAATTCTACGTGGAATACCCATTAGTTATATACCTGACATCTACGTGATTCGACGGGCCGCGTCGAATAGAAACGTGCCGCAGCGAACTGGATGTGTCGATATTGCTCTTCGTTCATCCGCCTTCAACTTATTGGTATTCGGGGTCTTTCGTTCACGTTTGCTTGATTTTGGCCCCGTCTTCGCGGGGCCGTATGTCTTTGCGTCTATTAGTAGGTATTGTACAGACGTCCATCGAGACGGGATTGATCGCCCGCCTAGCCCTTTCCGAGGGGATGATCCCCTGGAGATGCTGTGTGGTTCACCTCCTCCCTCGTAAACCCCTTCCCCTCCTCTTCCCCTCCTCATCCCCTCCTTTCCCGGGGGCTCCTTTTTCCCTTTTCGCATCCGCCCGTCAGAGTCCACGAAAAGCGTGGCAACCCACGTCCCGTCATCAATGTAGGGATATCACGTCAACCCATTCCTAAGCTAAGGCGCCCAGATGTCCTGTCCCGTAGCCTCGATCCAGTTGCCGAGCTTGTTGACGTTCTCGCCCCACTCGCCGAGGCGCTGGGCCATGCTGGCGATCTGGGCCATGTCGAGGACGCGGGGCTGGACCCAGGTGAAGTTGACGAGCTCGTCGACCTCGTCGATGGTGCCGCGGACGAGGCCGAGGCTCAGGGCCTTCATGACGAGGTGCTCGATCTCGTCCTTGCGCACCTTGGTGTCGGCCGAGATGGCGTCGAAGGTCATGGCGCGCTCGTGCGGCGGGCGGCGGAACACCGACTCGGTCAGCGCGGCGAGGTAGATCTTCTGGCGGATCTCGTCGTCGTGCTCGCGGAGGAGCGGGTTGCTGTCGATATGGCCCCGCAGCAGGTCGTAGGCCGTCAGGTCGCCGCGGTTGAAGGCCACGAGCAGCTCGCGCAGCCAGGCGTGGTCGCCGGTTAGGGCGGCCAGGATGGGGTGCTGCAGCAGCTCGCCGAAGTTGTAGATGGAGTCGGACACGAGGGCGGCGATGCCGAGGTTGTAGGCGCGCTCGCGGCGCTCCTCGGGGGCCAGGGCCGACAGCTCGATGCAGGCCAGGTACAGCAGGGCGTTGCGGTAGTACGAGGCGAAGTCGGCCTTGGCCTGGTAGTAGTCGGCGTTGACGCGGTAGAAGGAGGCGTGCACCTTCGTCTCGACCGAGTCGAACGATTCGAGGATGCGCTCGGCGTCGTCGAGGTCCTTGCGCGACCCCTCGAGGTCCCGCAGGTCCAGCCGTACGCGGGCCACAGCCACAGTGGCGTAGACGAAGGCGTCTTGTGAGTTCTCGTTGTCGACCTGCTTTGCGAGGACGGTGAGGAAGGTGAGGCGCTCCTGGTCATCTTTTGCGAGGTGTGTTTAGCAGCCAGGCACGACGACGACAACCACCCTCACATGGACGCTCCTTGCAAGGCACGAAACAGATCCAAGTTATAGAACGGATAGGAAACTAACCTCTACATTGGGTGGCGGCCTTCAGTCCGAGGTCTACGAGCTTCAGCTGGTTGATCTTGTCGGCGAACTTCAATATGAAGACCTTGTAGAACTGGAGACGCTGCGGGGCGCTGGCCGGGTGGTTGAAGAACTCTAGTAACGCATCGGTGAGCTGATGCCATAATTTCCTCTCCCAGTAATCCTCGAACTGGATTATGGAGGGCTGAAGCTCTTCCGGGGCCTGATCCCGCTGGTCGGCCAGGAAGTCAGAGACGGTATCGACGTTCATGATATTTCTTTTCTATCCCAGTGTTGATTTTTACTCGTCAGACTTCGTTCGGAGGGCCGAGACGGGAGAAGCTATTGTACGTCGACTTATAGAAAATGGTTGTTTATCCCTTTTTCTTGTTGCGGGCTAGAGTTCTTCGGCTGTAGGGTACAGTAAGTATATGGAGGAGGATGTGAGGGTAGCTCTACTACACACGCGCGGCTGATGAGCAGCCTGATTAATGAATTCGAGGCGGGCGGGAGCTGTAAGTACGTACTTTTTTGGTAGATGCAGCTTACTTACTGTGCCACAACCACCAAAGTGCGCGAGTGGCATATATACATACATACATACATACATACAGCATCTGTGGCTTGGATGTTCAATACTTACTATGGTACAGTACATACTTGAATCAGCCACAAGGCAAGGCAATGAAAAGTATCCATCCCGCAGATAGCGGAAAGGCCGACAATCAGCTGCCACGATTCCGGCCAAATGTGGACGACCTGTATGTAATCCCCCCATGGTTAGAGCTTCAACCCACCAAAGCTGCAGCTCATCATCTCAGCACGCATCTCCCCCTCCTCCAGTCCGGCTCAATTGCAATTGGAAAGGCAGCGCCGTCCTTGCAACCTCTATACATAGCAGGAATGGCTTCCTTTCCCACCGCTGTGCGGTTCGGCCGAAGGGTGGCCACCGGTTTTACCCAAACCCGCCGCGTTACCGACCTCGCCATCACCCGTACTGGAAAGCCCATTATCCGTATCAAGGGCGGAAGGTAAAAAGCTTCCAGGGTTCTATCCCTCCCTAGCCTCCCTAAGGTCATTTGCTGACCAGTTGTGCTTCCAGATCAGCCCTTGGAGGTACGCATCCGAGTCGCAACTCCTATCCATTCGTGTGGCTTCTCCCACCCGTCGACTCTAATGACGCTATATAGGTCACGTTGCGACGGTATTCGGCGCAACAGGGCAGCTCGGGAGGTACATCGTCAACCGGTTAGGTATGGGCAGCTTATGCTTCTTGGCCGGACGTGTCCGTGATTGACGAAGCCGTATACAGCACGCCAAGGATGTCAGGTCGTCGTTCCATTCCGCGATGAGATGGGCAAGCGCCATCTCAAGCTTACCGGTGATCTGGGTCGCGTCGTCTTCCTCGAGTTCGACATATACAATACCGAGTCCATCGAGGCCAGCGTCAGACATTCGGACATCGTCTATAACCTCATCGGCCGTAACTACCCGACCAAGAACTACACTTTGGCCGATACCCACATCGAGGGCACCGAGCGCATTGTCGAGGCCGTGGCAAAGTACGACGTTGATCGATACGTCCACGTCTCTTCATATAATGCAGACCCAAATTCCGAGAACGAGTTCTACCGCACCAAGGGTGTAGGAGAGCAGGTTGCTCGCAGCATCTTCCCGGAGACCACTATCGTCAGGCCGGCACCGATGTTCGGCTTCGAAGACAACCTCTTGCATAAGCTCGCCAACCCTACCACCCTGTTCACCTCCAATCACATGCAGGAGAAATACTGGCCTGTCCACGTGCGTATTACACGGCAAATATTCTGCCTCTAGACGAAGGGTGGCAGGAGGGTTTTGCTGACTCTATTTCAGTCAATCGATGTTGGCCAGGCGCTTGAAGCCATGCTCTATGACGATAACACGGCCGGTCAGACCTATGAGCTCTACGGACCCAAGCAATACTCCACCGCCGAGATTGCCCAGCTGGTTGACCGTGAAATTTTTAAGAAAAGGACGCACATTAACGTGCCTAAAGCCATCCTGAAGCCTGTGGCTGGCCTTCTGAACAAGCTTCTGTGGTGGCCGATGCTCTCCGCAGAAGATGTAGAGCGAGAGTTCATCGACCAGAAGATCGATGAGACTGCCAAGACTTTCGCAGATCTCGGCATAAAGCCTGGAGATATCAGCAATTTCACATACCACTACCTGGTAAGACTTTTTTCACTAACGATGTACCGAGTTGGCGCCATCAGAGATGCTGACTACTTTCCCACAGCAAGGATACCGTAGCTCATCTTATTATGATCTTCCGCCGGCGACGGAAAAGGAGAAGAGGGAAGAGAGGAAGTATATCCATGTGACAGATGAGTTATAGAGAGCCATTTAAAAGAGGACAAGTTCAGAAGAGCCTTTCCTACGTCTACGAGGATAGACTCAAGTCGCATTGTACATATACTTTAGAATTTTGGTCTCGTTTGTTCAGCAATGCGAAACATGTTAAAGGTCATATGTGCAAAAGCAGACTGTTGGTGTAATTGCTTCAGGTGCTCTCATAGAATGTGGATTCGATTATACCGAGTTCAGAATTCACGCGAGCTGCCAAAAATTTTGTGGCTCTAAACTGCCACACTAATCGTTGAGCAAGTCAGTCTAGGTAACTTCTCAGTCATACTCGACAGTTTAAAATTTTCGGAATTGCATTCTGTACAGTCAGTCTTCTCGTCCCGTCACCGGGAGACCTCTTCGAAAAATGGCAGATAGCGACGACGAACCGATGTGAGCACGTTCATAAGGATCGCCAATGCCGTCATCGCTGCACATCCCCCACTAACCGCGCCACAAAAAAAGCACTCTCTCTTCGCACGCCCTCGATGCGCTCAAGGAGTTCTACGCGGAACGCGACTCCCACGCCGACAGGTTCTCGAAGCTGAAGGACGAGGCCGAGCAGAATGCAGCAGCGGGGAAGCCGTTATCCATGGACGCCTTCACCGAGGACTGGAACGAGTCGCAGTTCTGGGTACGTCATATACGGTACTTACGCTCCCCGCATACCGTCTCACTTACTTACTTGCTCGTGACGGTTGTCCGCGCGGGGCCTGACTTGTTTGCGGTTGAGGCCTCCGAGGTAAACGGGTGTACACTGAGGTTAAATGCGGTATGCATGGACGAATGGGATCCTGCTAACGTGTCTGTCTCTGTGTCTCCTAGTACTCGGACGAGACGGCTACCCTCCTCGCTAGGCAGCTGCTTGATGGCGCGACGGACGAGGATGTCGTCGCTGTCGTGTCGGCGCCTAGTGTCTTTGTTGCCCTGAAGAACCTGGTGGTGAGTTCATTCTGTTGTCGTTGATGTTGGTGCGTGTAGAAGGTAGGCTAGGATGGGGGGTCGATCATCCACGGACCTTCTGGTATGCGTCAAGGACCTTGGCTGCTCATGGTGTGTCTTCGCTCGCCACGGTAGTAGTGGGAGGTCGAACTGTTGGTCCGGGCCCTGGGTAGCGATGCGCAGAGTTAAGGTAGCAAGCAATATGGCCGGAGGTCAAGCAGACCCTGTGTCTCCTTTTCGGGGCCCAGACACTTTCTCCTCTCCCCGGCAGCAGCAGCAATAACTAACCCAAGCTTCCTCCTCGCGCAAGTCCGCGGCCAGCCCCAGCGACCCGAAGCCGAAGATGTATCTGCTCGAGCACGACCAGCGGTTCTCCGTCTTCCCCGAGTTCGTATTCTACGACTTCCAGCAGCCCACCAAGTTGCCCGGTATGTAATCATGGCTCGCCCCCTCGTTATTTGCTTGCTCCTCCCTTCGGGCGTCCTGGCGTCCGCAGTCTTTTCCCTATTTGTTAATGTATGGAGGGAGGGTTGTTTCGTTGACAGTTGATTGACTGTGCTGCTGTGGAGAAAAGGACACCTCAAGGGCGCCGTCAGCCGCATTATATGCGACCCGCCGTTCTTGAGTGAGGACTGCCAGACTAAAGGTTCGTTTACTTTTATTGTTTCTCGGTTGCAGTTTAACTTCTTACCCCCCTTACCCCTTTCCCTTTCACCCAACGCCCCAACCGACCTCCTCCTCTTCCCTCCCTTTCATCCTATTCCCCCCCCCCTATGTCCCTCTCCCAGCATCCCTCGCCACTCCTCCCAAACCTCCCACCACCACCACAACCTTTCCCCCACGCTCCATAAAAAGCTACTAGTTAAACCGCTAACTCGCCCTGCGTCTCAGCCGCCCTAACGGTCCGCTGGCTCGCCAAGCTCTCACCATCGTCGCCGCCGCGCCTCATCGTCTGCACTGGCGAGCGCATGCACGACCTCGTCACGGGCAAGCTGTACCGCAGCCTCGGCGTCCGCACCACAACCTACGAGCCCGTCCACGCCAGGGGCCTCAGCAACGAGTTCTACTGCTACGCCAACTTCGAGTGCGGGGCCTGGCGATGGAGGAGCGAGGGTGAGGGTGGAGGAAGAGGAGAAGGAGGAGGAGAGGGTTGACTTGGGAAGTTAGGAAGCCAAGGGGGTTAGGAGGCCGGAGGCCGGGTGTAAGGGTGGAGGTTGGTAGGTAGGTTTTTGTAGGTGAACGCGGGTTACGGTTGATGATGGAATGAATGAAACATTCGACAGCTTTTTGAGGGGGGTGTTTGGGTGGTGAGGGTAAAGGTGAAGTGTATGCGGCATGCTCGCCCACCAAGTCTACCTACAAGACTTTCAAACAAGACGCCCAGTGCGCTTCGACCTAGATATGCGAGGCTTGACTGATTAGACGGGGACCATAGCGGTGAGTGAGTGGCTTAACACTGTGTCACCTCCTATCCACCAAACCTTGTGCGATATCCCCAGCCTGTGTAACGCCGTAGACGACTCCCGGTGATCTGACGAAGGGCCCCAAGGCGTTGTTTCCAGCATTCCTCGGTAATATACAGTCGCATGTTGCTCTGGAAAGGAAGGGGGAGTGGTTCGTTATCTTCTTACTGATGCATCTCGGGCCCTCTCATTGGGATAATCTCGTTCCCCTTCTTGGCGTCCAGAGAGGGCAGTTTCGGGGAGCTCCATGGCCTATCGGTCTCCTCTGTTGTCTACCCGTGGTTCGCCGATGGGCTACGTGATTTGACAGTCAGTGGCGTGTTAGACGTCACACAGTCTGGCGATGAGCGGTCTTCCTTATGTTTTGGAGTTTTCTGCGTCGGGGGATCTTGTGTATGCCTTGGTGCCTTCTATTACTGGGCCCGTCCCCAATACTCGTAGTAAAGTAGCACGTTGATTCCGAACCTGACCGAACCCCTTCAGTTGGAGAATTTCGAGCTTGTGAGAAGATATCGCCTCGGTCATCAGATTCTTATGGTTTGTCTACTTAGAGCCCTAAGATGATAACAGTTCTCACTATCCATCCGCTCGGCGACTAGAGCCATCTCGCTGGGATCCAGCATAGGAAGAATAGAGACACGTGGGTTTATTGTTAGAGAGAAAGATGTCTCACAGAAGCCTACTCCCTGACGAAATCCAGAACGGTGGAAGTCGAATGGGTCCACTTTAGAGGGCGACCATAGCCATGTCGTCTGAAGCAATCCGGAGTAGGATTAATCTGTACCGTTTCAACGAAGTATTCATAAGGCACCCGTGTTGGTACCGCCGAGTAGATGGGTTATCCCCCTTGAGGGTCTTGGGGCCGTCTCCTGTCTGGACGTTTCTCCTCGATACATCAACTATGTTCACTCTTTTACTCTTACTCGAGTGAAGCTACTTGACTGCCGCAATGCTGTCTACTATAGAGCCCTTGAGGGCGGATCCCCGTGTTTCCATGGTCGAGCCCATTATTATACTCATTGGACACGAGATATTCACTCGTCGACGCCTTAACCTCTTCCTCCGTCCCCTACTCTCTTCACACATAGCACTACATAGTCGTTGACAGTCTCTTTGGCGCAGATCAGGAAAACCGAGCCAAAGCGGGGACTCACTAGCGCTGATAGGAATCAAGCCTGCTGCTGAATCGGGATGCCTTCGGCCATTCCACCGACATCAGGTCAAGGCAATGCTTCTGATTCCTACGTACGAGATCGGCTCCGATTAGGCACCTGCCTATCGATATCCTCGGACACTACAATGCAGATCTCAATTAGTTTAGGGCGAGTCTGGACGCTAGAGCATGCGCTTCCAACGGAACCAGTCCCATATACTCCGGTCGCTGCTGATGCTGAGGAGAATGATGATATGAGAAAAGCTTCGAAGGCTGACATATGCGAATGGTCTATCCATCGCAACTAGAATGCCCTCGGCCAATCGAGAAAACGCTCACATATTGACAACGACAGAACGGTTCGGGTGATGCGCGTACCGGCTACCTAACTTATGTCCTTAAACTAGCCCGTTTGTTATCTGAGAGGCTAGTCTAAGCGCTCGGCTTGGCCATTGTCTGGCGACCATAATCACCACCAACCAATTACTCCAGGGCGCAATTAAGCATTTAAAGATTTCAACAGCAGGTTCCCTCTCTTCTCTTCTCTCCTTCCTCTATCGAGCGTCGCGAAGAGAGATGCCTGCAAAATTTGTAGGCTAACGTGGCTCGATAGGGCGTGCCGCGTGACGACATCATCTACCTATACTAGGTCTACAGTATGCATCTCTTTCGAAGGCGAGTTGGCTCAAAGCGGCCAAGGAACGACAAGAGTGGACTTGCGAACGTGGTCCGAAAGCTTGTGCGAAGCTTGGAATCAACCCATGTTGATCCGCATGTACAGGAGAAAAAACAGGGCATGACAGAGACGCTAATTCCGGGCTTATGGTCCCGAGGGTGGTGGGAGGATTCGTCATCATGCATTGCTAAGGGGGCCAAGAATGAAAAAGCACGGAGCAAATGAAAAAAATGTTGGCAGCTTCCCGCCACCGCCACGATCCAAACGAGCCGTCGCCGGTACCTGCATGGCGCGAGGGCAGTTGTAGGATATTAACAAGGGGTTAATAGAGGGTACATGTACTGCAGTAGCCGCGATGGATACGAGTATGTGCAATTGGACCAGAAGGTACATACTGTAGGAAAACCCTTACAACTTCTTCTCTTCTACGTTGTAGATGTAAGCGCTACTAATGAACATATAATAATCGAAGTGAACCGGTCATCCGCGGATAAGCGCCGAAGAGATTCGTATATAGGTACCTGTACCTACCTACCGGTCTCGGTATCTTCTTACTCCCGCATATGACTAGGTAGGTACAGTATGAGCGCTTGAGCGGAGCTGAAACACGAACTCAAGGGCGCACATCTCTTAAGTACCTTGGTATGTACCTTACTTGTATATGGGCGGGTGATGTGTACCGCACCTGATTGGATAGAACGCTTCCTGGATTCTACAACCGTAACTGTATGTAATAAATAGGCAGAAATCAGTCTCGGATTAATGCGCGGTGGAAACTGTATTGCGCTAGCCCGGGGTGACCAGGACTGACGGGTAAAGTATCCATCACGCTAGAAGAGTAAAAGACCACCCGAAAAGCTGGGCCTTCGAGGAAGAGTTTATCCTGCTCCTGGGTACTCAGACTTGTCAAGAGTACGCACAATACATACCTAGGTTGTATATATAAGATTCTACTAGGTGGGTATGTCAGTTACGCAGGATGTTCTCTCGTCCGGACTTGTATAGGGAGACTGATGGATGGTGAATCCAACGCTATCATGCACCCTTCAAGTATCCGAGCTCGTATCGCATTCTGCGGGACGGGGGCACGAAGTACCGTAGGTACACGACGCTTATTACCAAACACATGGGTATGAATATGAAGACTTGCTGTCACGAGCAGGCAGACGTTACAGTCTGCCCCAAGCACCGCCTGAGGAAAGAGATCGACGGGATACGCCGTTTTGCGAACCGTCTGGGAAAGGAACCCTCGCTGAATGGCTGGTTGATTATAGGAAAATGCATGAAACCTGATTTTCCTATTCCGCATCAATTCCTCCCCAGCTTGTCCAGTCTCTATCCCTACGTACTAGCCACATACCAAACTGGACATGACATGACATTTCAAACTACAGGTAGGTAGTAAAAGCTTCCTGCCAGCCTTACATACTTGGTAGGAATCTCCAGTACCTCCTTCACCAAGCAGGCGAAAAAAGGACCAAAAGATGGCGGTTACTTTCACGAAGCGCAAGCCTTGGCAGGAGACGGAAGCCACGGAACTGGCGACTAGATGGGGCGCTATTGCTTGGTTTCGCCGATACGGGTTGCTCCTGTTCCCACTCTCGCCTTCTGCCAAGCGGCTCCGGAGGGGAATGGCTTCAAACCCATTTTTAGCAAAACGAAATTCCCACCGCCTAGCAAGGCTACAGGCACTAATACTGTAGGTACCTATATATGTGGTCTCCCTCCTTTCCCTTCTAGACATGCGGCAATTGTAGGAGGTGTGTTGCAATCAGGTAATGTAGCACTGAGAGTTCTAGTCCCTCTGAACCGCCATCGTCGGTTCGCAGCATTAATCCGGGAACTCCATTCTTCTTCACTCGACATTGACAGCTCATCATCAATAGAGAAATTCGCCCCAATCTGATCGTCTGGTACATGTTCACCTCTCCCTTGGTCCACTTAAAAGTCCGGCAGGAGCTTGTACAGTAAAATAATATTATTAAAGTACCTAGCATAGTGTGAAATCTCAGACTTTAGTCGCATACCAGCCCACACAACCGCATAAGCCGATACTACTCGGTATGTAGGCACAGCCACCCAGAGGCCCAGACAGTGACGGGGGAACGCTAGGCAGTAATCAACGCGCTTCCCCCTATGCAACGCATCATCTCTCGATCCCTCGCGACGCTGCCGCGTCTGGCTGGCTGGTTTGTAATAAGGGCGCCAAGCTGGCCCGTCCTTACCTCCTATACTACCTAAGTATCCACCCACATTTGTATGTACTGTACTGTGAAGGCAGGCTCGGTATGGGGGAAATAGAAGATAGAAGTTACATAGAAGTTAAACGCTAGACTGTACTAGGCAGCCAACAGCTCAGAGGCCCCTTTTGCCCTTCTCCTTTTCTAGTTTCCGGTTTCCACAATTAGTCGATTCTCGAACCCGTCCAGCCATTCTCCCTTCCCCCTTCCCCAAACCTAACCTTCTAACCCGTTGAACTTTCGCTCGCTAGTTGAACATCCCTCTTTTTGAGTTTCATCACATTGTCCTCCCATTTCCCCCTCCTCACTCTCTTCCTAACTGTGGCTTTTTTTGCCTTCCTTGTACATTGCGAAGCGGTTCCAGGGAGAGTTGAGAAGGACGCGAGAAGTAGTCACGAGCCGAAAGTGCACGAGTGGTTTGTAGAGCGTTGCATTTTTTGCTTCGTTACCTCGACGACACCGCATATCCTCCTTTCTGTCTCTCTTTGTACCCATCACCCTTCTTTCACGCATTCTTTTGCACCAGACAGTCATCAACGCCTCCGAAGCTTACGTTCGTTGTTCGTCGCCATCTAGGAGTCTGTTTACTCCTCCTATCCCGACGTGCCTGTTCATAAGTCGTTCGACTGGAGGTTCAATTTAGCAAGAAAATTTGGATAAAGCGTCTGATTTGGCTGGGTTGCCACGCAGACACAGCACAGTACTGGTTCGAGGTACAAGCAAGAAGCACGCCCCAGGACCCGCACAGTCAAAAGGAGCATTGAATCTCTAGGCCAACGAAGAGGAAACGCCCCCCAACACGGTCTTGGCCAATCGTTCGCTGCTTTGATTTCGCCCCTTCAAAACAGCGACCCCGACTCAAAATCATCTAAAACCAATTGAGTTTTGACTCTCACCTCGGGCTGTGTCAGCAACAACAAACATCAGAAGTACCAGCGGCAGTCGCAAACCATAAGCCGGGCTTTTTAACTTGTGGCCGGCCACGAATCAATACAATAGTACGAAGCAGTTCGATACGGCACATCAGAGCCACCGGCCAACAACGCCGAATCGACGGTGACCTAATAGTTCCTTAATACTAATCCGATCAACAATCGCATCCTTCAATGAGTCTATGAGTTGTACGTTGCTTTTCCTTATCCTGCATCATGCCACTTAAACAATCACCTGCAAGAAGCACCTTACACCAGGTTCATCCAGACAGACTGCCCCCACAACTTCATCTCTGGTGTTATGGTCGGCTTCGACTTGATTTGTTGCTTTTTCGAAACGCGTAGAACAACAGCGTGCGATGCTAATGTCACCTCTTTCTTGTCTAGAAACCCAGTCCTCACTCAGCTGAACCAGCCCGCATCGTAAAAAATGTCGGGCTATCCCGGAGGAGGTGCCGGTGGTGGCGGCGCCGGCGGCCACGGCTACAATGATGGCTATGGCGGCCAGAACACCGACTCGTATTATCAAGATGATCACAACGACCAGTATTATGACAACCACGGGTATGATGCACACGGTCAGCATGGTCAGGCCAACGAAGGTTATTACGACGAGTCGTAAGTCTTCTCTTGTACCCACGGGAGCTGGGATTCACCGGTAGTTGGGTCTTACTGACAATGCCTTCCTGCTTCTAATAGTGGCTACTACAACGCCGATTCCAGCAACCCATATCAACAAGACGGCGGCTACTATGATGGAAACGATCAATACCAAGGCGAATACTACGACGACGGTCGGGGTGGCTACTATGACCAGGGCTACAACCAAGGCCGCGGTCATCCCGAAGAGGAGTCGGAAACTTTCAGCGATTTCACCATGCGGTCCGACATGGCTCGCGCTGCCGACATGGATTACTACGGCCGAGGTGATGAGCGATATAACAGTTACGCTGATGGAGGCCACCGACCGCCCTCTTCAGAGTTGTCATACGGTGGGAACCGCTCCTCTGGCGCCTCGACACCCAACTATGGCATGGACTACGGAAATGCCGCCTTCAACGCGAAGTCCCGCGAGCCTTATCCCGCGTGGACCTCGGACGCGCAGATCCCACTCTCCAAGGAGGAGATTGAAGATATCTTCGTGGATCTGGCGAACAAGTTCGGCTTCCAGCGCGATAGCATGCGTAACATGTACGACCATTTCATGGTCCTGCTCGACTCCAGGGCGTCTCGCATGACCCCCAACCAGGCCCTCTTGTCTCTGCATGCCGACTACATCGGTGGTGACAATGCCAATTACCGAAAGTGGTATTTTGCGGCCCATTTGGACCTTGACGATGCTGTTGGATTTGCCAATATGAGCGGCAAGAAGGGGAAGAAGAATAAAAAGAAGGCCAAGAAGGGAGCCGAGAATGAGGCCGAGACCCTGGAAGACATCGAGGGCGATGACAGTCTCGAAGCCGCCGAGTATCGCTGGAAGACGCGCATGAACCGTATGTCCCAGCACGACCGCGTCCGCCAGATTGCTCTCTACCTGCTCTGCTGGGGCGAGGCCAACCAGGTCCGTTTCATGCCCGAGTGTCTCTGCTTTATCTTCAAGTGCGCCGACGACTATCTCAATTCTCCCGCCTGCCAGGGTCTTGTAGAACCCATCGAAGAGGGAACGTATCTCAACAACGTCATCACCCCGCTTTACCAGTACCTCCGCGAGCAAGGCTATGAGATCCTGAACGGCGTCTATGTGCGCAGGGAGCGCGACCATAGCGCCATCATCGGCTACGACGACTGCAATCAGCTGTTCTGGTATCCCGAGGGCATCGAGCGCATTGTTCTGGAAGACAAGAGCAAATTGGTTGATGTACCCCCGCAGGAGCGCTACCTGAAGCTCAAGGACGTGAACTGGAAGAAGTGTTTCTTCAAGACGTACAGGGAGACACGGTCGTGGTTCCATATGATTGTTAACTTCAACCGCATATGGATTATTCACCTGACCATGTTCTGGTGGTTCACTCTCTACAATGCGCCTCCAGTCATTACCGGTCCGGCATACGAGCAGCAAGTCAACAATGGCCCGCCCGCGGCTAAGATGTGGTCTATCTGCGGCGCTGGTGGTGGTATTGCCTCGTTCATTCAGATCCTCGCGACTTGCTTCGAATGGGCCTACGTTCCTCGTAGGTGGGCAGGCGCGCAGCATCTTAGCAAGCGTTTGGGATTTTTGATCGTGGTCTTCCTGTTGAATGTCGGCCCTAGCGTATACGTATTCGGTATCCGTGATGCGGCGGAGTCTACGCCAGGCCGGATTATCGGCATCGTCCAGTTCTTCTTATCGCTTACTACCTCGATATTCTTCGCCGTCATGCCGCTAGGGGGACTGTTCGGAAGCTATCTCACCAAGAATTCGCGCCGCTATGTTGCTAGTCAGACTTTCACTGCCAGTTGGCCTCGTCTCTCCGGCAACAACAGGGCCATGTCGTACTTCCTATGGTGCATTGTCTTCGGTGCCAAGTTCGGCGAGTCCTACTTGTATCTGACTCGATCGTTCCGAGACCCAATCCGCTTCCTCTACATCATGAGGGTTGATTCCTGTGTCGGCGATTCGATCCTCAGGGATATGCTCTGCAAACATCAGCCGCTCATCACACTCTTTCTGATGGCATTCACAGATCTTGTCTTCTTCTTCCTCGACACGTATCTGTGGTATGTCTTGGTCAACGCCGCGTTCTCCATCGCTAGGTCCTTCTACATTGGATCCTCCATATTGACGCCCTGGAGAAACGTCTTCTCTCGTCTGCCTAAGAGAATCTACTCGAAGATCCTAGCTACGACGGATATGGAGATCAAGTACAAGCCCAAGGTCCTGATCTCGCAGGTCTGGAACGCCATCGTCATTTCTATGTACCGTGAACATCTGCTGGCAATTGACCATGTGCAGAAGCTCTTGTATCATCAGGTCCCGTCGGAACAGGAAGGCAAGCGGACCCTGCGTGCCCCGACTTTCTTCGTATCCCAGGAGGATCAGTCTTTCAAGACGGAGTTCTTCCCCACCCACAGCGAAGCCGAGCGCCGGATTTCCTTCTTCGCCCAGTCGCTGTCGACGCCTATCCCCGAGCCTCTTCCGGTCGACAATATGCCAACGTTCACCGTCTTCATCCCGCACTACAGCGAGAAGATCCTCCTCTCCCTCCGAGAGATCATCCGGGAGGACGAGCCGTATTCCCGTGTCACGATGCTCGAGTATCTGAAACAGCTGCACCCTCATGAATGGGACTGCTTCGTCAAGGACACTAAGATCCTCGCGGACGAGACCTCGCAATTCAATGGTGATGAGGAGAAGAACGAGAAGGACACCGCCAAGAGCAAGATTGACGACCTGCCGTTCTACTGCATCGGTTTCAAATCTTCGGCACCCGAGTATACTCTTCGCACGCGAATCTGGGCATCGCTCCGCGCTCAAACCCTCTATCGTACCATCTCTGGCTTCATGAACTATAGCCGCGCCATTAAGCTGTTGTACCGCGTCGAAAACCCGGAGGTTGTGCAGATGTTTGGTGGCAACTCGGACAAGCTTGAGCGCGAACTCGAGAGGATGGCCCGCCGCAAGTTCAAGATTTGTGTCTCCATGCAAAGATACGCCAAGTTCAAGAAAGAAGAGATGGAAAATACTGAGTTCCTTCTCAGAGCGTACCCGGATCTCCAGATTGCCTACCTAGACGAGGAGCCGCCCGTCAACGAGGGTGACGAACCCCGTATTTACTCGGCGCTGATCGATGGTCACTCCGAGATCATGGAGAATGGCATGCGTCGACCCAAGTTCCGTGTTCAGCTCTCCGGCAACCCTATCCTCGGTGACGGCAAGTCGGACAACCAGAACCACGCCATCATATTTTACCGTGGAGAGTACATCCAGCTCATCGATGCCAACCAGGACAACTACCTGGAGGAATGCTTAAAGATACGTTCTGTTCTTGCCGAATTCGAAGAGATGAAGACAGACGATGTCTCGCCCTACACCCCGGGGGTTAAAAATGAGGCGTTTGCGCCGGTCGCTATCCTTGGTGCCCGTGAATATATCTTCTCCGAGAACGTTGGTATCCTCGGTGACGTTGCCGCCGGTAAGGAACAGACGTTCGGTACCTTGTTCGCGCGTACATTGGCTCAGATCGGGGGTAAATTGCATTACGGTCACCCTGATTTCCTGAATGGTATCTTCATGACCACCCGCGGCGGCGTTTCCAAGGCCCAGAAGGGTCTGCATCTGAACGAGGATATTTACGCCGGTATGACTGCGCTACTGCGCGGTGGCCGCATCAAGCACTGTGAGTACTACCAGTGCGGTAAGGGTCGTGATTTGGGTTTCGGGTCCATCCTGAACTTCACTACGAAGATCGGGTGTGGTATGGGTGAGCAGATGCTTTCTCGCGAGTACTACTATCTCGGGACCCAACTGCCCCTTGACCGTTTCCTGTCTTTCTACTACGCTCATCCCGGCTTCCACTTGAACAACATCTTCATCATGCTTTCCGTGCATATGTTTATGATCGTCTGCGTCCACCTGGGTGTGCTACGCAACCAGACCGTTCCCTGCGAGTACAACCCGGATGTTCCTGTTACGGATCCCCTCTATCCCACCAAGTGCTCAAATACGGACGCTCTCATGGACTGGGTCTACCGCTGTACTATCTCTATCTTGTTCGTCTTCTTCCTCGCCTTCGTTCCGCTGGTGGTGCAGGAGTTGACGGAACGTGGCTTCCTGCGATCCGCGACTCGATTGGCCAAACAGCTTTGCTCGTTCTCCTTCATGTTCGAGGTGTTCGTCTGCCAGATCTACGCCAACGCCGTCACGCAGGATCTTTCTTTCGGTGGTGCCCGCTACATCGGAACGGGTCGTGGTTTCGCAACTGCCCGCATTCCGTTCGGCGTCTTGTACTCGCGTTTTGCCGGTCCCTCTATCTACTTCGGTTCCCGGCTCCTGATGATGTTGTTCTTCGCGACTGTGACGATCTGGCAGGGTGCGTTAGTCTATTTCTGGATCTCGCTCATGTCTCTGATCCTGGCGCCGTTCGTCTTCAACCCGCACCAGTTCGCATGGAATGACTTCTTCATCGACTACCGTGACTTCCTGCGCTGGCTGTCTCGTGGCAACTCGCGGTCCCATGCATCCTCCTGGATCGCTTTCTGCCGGCTCTCCCGTACGAGGATCACGGGTTACAAGCGGAAGGCGCTCGGTGACCCGTCCAGCAAGCTCTCGGCCGATGTTCCCCGTGCTGCGATGACCAACGTTTTCTTCGGCGAAATCTTGGCCCCTCTCCTCCTCGTTGTCGTAACCACGATCCCGTATCTCTTCATCAATGCTCAGACCGGTCGGAGAGATCTTGACCCCAGCACGGAGCCCACGCCCGCTCTGCTGCGCCTCGCAGTGGTGGCCTTTGCGCCGATAGGCGTAAATGCCGCAGTCCTCGCCATTATGTTCGGCATGGCTTGCTGTGCGGGCCCTCTCTTGAGCATGTGCTGTAAGAAGTTCGGTAGCGTGCTTGCCGCCATCGCTCATGCCTTGGCCATCATCATGATCCTAGTCTCCTTCGAGGTCATGTTTGTGCTTGAATCATTCAGCTTCGCCAAGACGCTCATAGGAATGATTGCTGTCATGGCGATTCAGCGTTTCATCTTCAAGCTCATCGTCTCCCTTGCGCTCACGCGTGAGATGAAGACTGATCAGTCCAACATCGCGTTCTGGACGGGCAAGTGGTACTCTATGGGCTGGCACTCGCTCTCTCAGCCGGCGCGTGAATTCCTCTGCAAGATTACCGAGCTGAGCATGTTCGCGGCCGACTTCATCCTCGGCCATTTCATCCTGTTCTTCATGCTACCCGTCATCCTCATCCCGCAGGTGGACAAGCTGCACTCGATTATGTTATTCTGGTTGAGACCAAGGTACGTCGGAAGTGTGCTCCTCGCTGATAAAATTGACAGTTTGGCTAACATGTGGCATACTAGCCGGCAAATCCGCCCCCCTATCTACTCGTTGAAGCAGTCCAAGCTCCGAAGAAGACGTGTTATCAGATATGCGATTCTGTATTTCACTCTGCTGGTCGTCTTTCTCGCCCTGATTATCGGTCCATCCGTGGGCGGTACCCTGATCGGGTTGGATTTCACGGCGTTAGAGAACAGCATGGGCCTACCGGGGTTGGTTCAACCGAATCACTCATTTGATGACATCAACAACACCCTGAACCGCACACAAACGGGTACAGGGATGCCTAATTACAGTGGCGCCGGCACGGTAACACGTACTGCGGCGAGTGCAGAGCAGACGGATTCCAATGACGCGAAGAAGTTCCGCTTCGTCTAATGAGTTGGCCTTAAGCCAGGTTGTACCATACCAGCGACGAGCCGCAGGTGGTTCGTCGTTAATTATTACATTGCCAAAGTGTAGATAGGGCAGGGTATAATAGTCCATCTGCTGAGCGATGCCCTGTATTGACTGTTTATTACTGGAGGTCGGCATAGGCACATGATTATATTTCATTTATTTGTTCTTGCCCCTATAGAATCACTAGTACCAATACCCCGCTGGGTCTGTCTTCGTTTTGGGAAGTGGCCGCGCCATGTTGTTGAATCCCATTGTAGATGTTGTACGTTATCCATGTTAAGGTTGCACGAGACATACGCCTACAGCCGTGGGCATCAGGACCGCATGTCGCCGTTCAGCCACGATGTCATCTTTTCAGGGCGTGGGTTGTAGGTAATAAATGCGGAGAGAAGTCACCATAACCATTCTGGCTGATGGTGATGTTCGCTAGGCGCGTGTGTGTCAGCAGCAGAAGGTCCTCCCGCCCAACGTCTCGCATGATCTTCACATTGCTCCTAAACTGCCTATGTAGTTAGTGGATCATGATACATTTTATATCCTTTAGGTTTCCCCGATGGTTCAAAATCTCAATGGTTCATGTGGTCTTGCAAGCCCGCGAAGATCATCGAAAACAATGCCGTCCTGCATCGGATAATAGGTCAGTCGACACGTATGATGTGGCGTGCCGGTGCGGATAGCACCAGGTAGCACGGCGGCCAGCCCAGCAGTCAAGAATTGGTCATGATCTTTCTATTATTCAATCGCTAGCTCTTGCCTCCAGTAGCTGCGAATCAGGCGGGAACAGACGACGGCCGGCGTCGGTGACGGCGGGTGCGGGGACGCATGAAACAAGGGGGCTCACCCGGCTGTTGTTATTCTTTTGCCGCCATTGGATGGTGAACAAAATGAGAAGGTTGGGATCCGCCGAGTGGGCGTCGGGCCCCGATTCGGACCAACCGATCGACGCTGCGACTTGTGATCCCCCAATGTCTCAAGCTCTCGGCATACATCATGCCTCCCCAGATCCCATACCAATACCGGCAGCTGTGCATACGAACTAATGTACTTGTACAGTACAATGCAGGCAGGGAACGGACAGGACGGGGTGGAGAAATCTGCAGATCCCCGTTAGGCTCACTAATCCGCATCCTGACTACCGGACCACAACAAGCAAGCCCAAAACCGCCTGCCTAATCAGCTCCTGAATCGTCGTCAGTCATACATACTGTAAGTCGGTTGTTGTGGAGTCTGGTTATTTATGTATGTATATCGATCGTCCAGTTACCGCCGTACACGGACGGCCGTTCTCGTGTTGCTCTTCTGATTGGGGTGAGAGGGGTTTGGTGGATTGCATGGTCTGCCATATACGTAAGTACGACGTCGATAGTATCGATCTATCTATAAATACGAGGCCGTTCTGCGTGCGTGAACAAAAGTGGCGCAGTTGCTTATGTAGGATGGTGAGTTGTCCATATGCCTGAACCACCTTCAACGAGTCAAAATCCGGTTGTTATTTATTTACTCTTCAATTAGCTAACTTGCCCTCTCTCCAAGAGAAGTAATTACATATAAAAATACCCCATTTATTCATTGAAGTTGTCGATTACTTGTTGCCTGTTCACCGCTAAACACAACCATACGCACGCTCATAATAATACTTCATACTACATCCATAATGTCCGCCCGTCTACAGAAATCACTGCTGGCCCTCCTGGGTGTCATCGCCCTCGCCCGGACCCAAGATGTAAGTAGTTAACCCATCTATCTGTCCCATGATCCCACCGCATGCTTTCGGGATAAAGGGGGAAGAACCAACCGCGATTATGACCCGGTGAAAAACGACGGCCCATGAAGTAAAGCTAATCCTCGCGCCCGCGATTCCACAGGTCTCCCTGCCTGTCGTCTCACCGACCGACACGGCCATAAACTCGCAGCCGACGGAGGGCACGCTGATCTCAGAGACTACGGACACGGCCACGGCCACGGTCACGCAGCCGTCCGCCAGCGTTACCGTCATCGAGAGCCCCGTGTCCACCAGCGTCACTGTCATCGAGAGCCCCGTGTCCACCTACACCGGCGATGACGGCACCACCGCCCTAACCACCACGAGCACCACCGCCACCGCCACCGTTACGAGCGGCAGCACCACGACTACCGAGGACTTTTCCGCGTCCCTGCCCGTGATCACGGATCACACCACCATGACCTTCACTGACGCCGACGGCCAGACCACCACCGAAGTATTCAACGAGCCCACCACCGTCACAACCTCGACCACCACTACCGAGGACGGGAACGAGCAGACCACAACAACCTCACCCACCGAGACCGAGACCGAGACCGTTGGGACCGGTGGCAGCGAGGAGAGCCCTGACGAGACGGTCGCGCCTGGCGCCGCACCGAGGGTCGAGGCGGCCGTCGGTGCCGGATTTGTCGCTTTCGTGGCCGGGTTGTTGGCGTTGTAAGGGCGACCGTGAAGTGGGGTGAGGTGAGATGCCAGATTGGAATACAGCACCTTTGCACTGAATGCCAGCCAACCTGTTAGTTTGTTCGGCAAGAATTGGTGCGGTACTTATGATGAATAAGATGTATGATCAACGTGCCATCAGGTTAGATAGGTAATCTTAATACGTATTACGAGGCGATGCCGCTCACGGCGAGAATCTCGCTCCGATGTCCGTCCAGTAGACGGTGTGGTTGTCCTCGGAATGCAATAGTGCAATGCGAAACTTAGCCCACTACTTTGCTGTCCGCTATTCTCACCATGCTTCGGGGTCGCGGCCCATACCCAGCACGGTACCCCTGGAGAGTCTTCCAAAGGGAGAGCCCGTCCGAAGTACAATTGGAAGTTACTAACGCGTATACACTTTTTGTGTCAGGGGCCGCCCGTGTTTAACCCCGGCGGCGGCGAGGGTAGTACCGAAGAAGGAACTGGAGACGAACGACGGGTATTGACGATCATCCCGCGAAGGCCCTCCGTACGAAGTCTTCCCTACTGGGGTAGACCAGCATGACGCCCCGAGTCGTCTGCCCGTCCGCTATTCGATAGTAGGCAAGGCCTCGCCCATTTAGAATAACTGCCGGGACAAGCCATTGCCTGATGCTCATCCGCTTTTCTCTAAACACGGGTATTCCTTATTCTTGGGGGATATGCGTGAGATGGCGTATATACCGATGCCAAGGGGAGGGGGGTCTGGCTCGGAGAGATGAAGGAGGGGGAGGGTTACATGGATGCTCCCGCCCTGCCTACGGATGAAATTTGCACCGGGCGTGCCGTGCCGGGTAGGGCTGAACTTTTACACAGGACAAGCCTGTTTGCGGCTGAGGAAGACTTAAATTAAGCTTGGCCGACCACCGTGATGACATCATGGGATTCTTCTCCTGAGCCTTCAGCGCTGGAGGCGTCATGGTCGTATGGACCTCTGACATAGAGATGACTGCGCCTCGGGATCGGGTATAGTCTAGTGAAAGATTACATTCTTTCTCCCGCGAGTGAGCGAATCCCAGGTCGTGCGTGATTTCCACTGGCTATTCTAGCACACAACGAAGCACAAGTATTAGGTAAGGCAATAATTATCGCATTGGTTGTAAAACTCAGGCCAGGGGTACGAGACCGGAGTCCTAATCAAGAGCCAAGGAAGCTCTCTAACTACAGGTAAGTCTGCAACCGTCCATTGATGGTGAAAGCATAGATCTGTGAACATATATCAGGAATGCTGAGCCATAGAGACAGAGAGAATACCAGGTTCATGGGCCTATGCCACGCAATGGAAGCCGGCAGTATACAGCTCCAGCGGCTGTGCGATCCTCGATCGGAGCGAATATTAGCGGCTCTATCTCTCGTGTTAAATACTTCATCGCATAGCATGCAGTATGCCGCTGAGACCGATTTGACCCAACTCATACCAAAGCATCGATACCGCGGCATAACTCCAGCGAAAGCCATCTTCATACGGGCCATTCATGTTCATCCGACTCACGGCGCTGGTGGTCACAGTGCCTCGAGCGGTTTCGTAGCCATGCCACATGATACGAGAAACAGGAACACACAGATATCACACCGTGATGACTAGCTACACGTAGAGTCCTCACGGCAACTTTAGTATCCAAATCGGCGTCATGAACATAGTCACGCGCGCCGAGACAACCACGACAGATGCGAACCCGTCGATGCCCTTGCCCAACTAACTGGATACCTCCCTGGCGTTATAGTCTGGCGTTTGCACCCCCTGTGCCCTGAGACGCCATAACCCAAGAGGGCGCAAATGAAAGTAACTGCCGATTGCCTGGCACAAAGGGGGATTGTCCTTATCGACCACGGAGGCGAGGTCGTGTTCATGGTCCAATGTATCTGCTTGCCGTCCGCTATAGCTGCGCGGTCATGGATAAAAGGGCAATTCTTGATCTTTTTCAAGTTCTCTCCGGGGACCTCACAGATAGAGCCTCAGCCTGGGTTATTAGGCGGACTATTTGATAGGCGACCCGTGGATGTATATCGTAGGCTCTCAACTACGGTTTGGAATTCTGCTTATCGTGCCGGTATAAATGCCCAGCGGCCCTGTTTCAGCAAGTCTTCTCGCTCTTCTAATTTCCCCTGGGTCCGACGGCCAACATGCTCCGCTCCCATCATGCTATTCGGCGTATCAAGCTCGCTCACCTACTCCTCGAGAACTGATATATTATGCTCGAAGCACAAAGGCGTCAGGGGCATGTAAGGCGCTGAAGCGACGAAAGGGAACGATATGCTCATCGAATTCTATAAACTCGACATACCTCCAGTAACTGCAAATTTCAATGGTTTGCCTAAAACCTCCTAGTTATCTCTGCGAACGAGACTGAAGATTTCGAAAGACAAGCCGCCAGGTTAGCGGTGTGCAAGCATGTTCTCGTCGCAAAACGCACCAAAGACGTTGAGCAGTGAAGAAGGCGATGCGATGTCTGCCAAGTCCCACCAGCAGGATCAAACTGTATTACCATGCCTTGCGTTCCGCAGAGTCGCTCGCGTCGTCGCCTAGATAGAGATTGGACTGAGTCATACGCGGATAACCCCTCAGGCAGCCCATGGCAATCGAGCACGGCATCGAAGGATAAAAGTTCATGATGCGAGGAAACGGGCTGATGGGTCCGGGAATGAGAGTTTTTGTAGCTCGACCGTGAGATAAGCAAATGCAACGGGGACGGTGATGACCCTATTGCCTAACGTCAGCAATAGGTTCTGCCAGAGGAACTCGGCCTTATGTGGAACTGTAAAGAACAATACGGACGATACGGGCCAGTCAGGATTTAAATAATTTGAGGCAGATATCTAGCAAGTCGAGAAGGGGTTTCTGGCTCGGTGCCGTCAATCTGATATCGGGAACTAGCACTCGATGGTGAGTTTAATGGACGCCTGCCGAACACCCTACAATGTGTTGAGAAGCGAGTCTGGGATTCCGTCATTCCGGTATATGGAAATGTAGCCTCAAATGTAGCCTCAAATGGATATGTCAAGAGCAGAAGAGTCGCCCTTTTGCCCCATATCTAGGAGACTGTCATGCTATCACTCAGTAGTACTGGTGGTCCCGAAGAGTGCCTGCATAGTTGGAAACGAGGAAAGCCGAATACTTTCAGGGCTCCCCTTATTAACAGCTAATTCTCCATCTTCTGCCCCGGACGTCAGTCACGCATAAGCTCTAGCCTACCACTGCTCTCAAGTCGTTTGTCTAATATTCCCAGGTCTCAGCACAAGTCTCCAAGTCTAAGCCGTTAAGCCTGCCCAACTACATCCAATCCCTGCATGCAACAAATACAACCATGTCATCACAGTTTACACAGTAGTAGATGTCAAGATATCTGGATACCGTTAGATTTCATGCTAAGTGGCCAGCCCTAAGGGCATGGCAACTACGCGAATATTAAATACATAGCGGTGTGGGTCGTTTACTTACCCCCTATTCTAACCCCTATCCGTCAGTAGATGACGCAATAATCTCTTACTACTATCAACTTGAGCAACGGAACACTGATTAATTTCTTATCGCTACAAAGTGCTAGTCATGATCTCTCCCCAGCGAGATAAAGTAGCTAGTTCTGTAAAAGAGGTACTTGTCGAGATTCCTAATATCCGCCTTGGGCGTATATATAAGGCCGCATCTAGCGACATTCCCTCTTTTAAACTACAGATCTCTTTCACATTGTTACCGTGTTATCGTCCAACCTCGCCATGATGACAATACAAAAACTCCAATGCCAGATAACAAAATGGGGGCCATTATACGCTCAGTAGCATTGATTCCTCTCCTACTTAACATTTCTCATTTCGAAGAGTAGGGATGGGAGCCCCCTATGTATATAATCTTCAACCTCCCAGCCAGTGGGCCAGGAAAACGCACTGTGAAGCACCGACTGTGCTCGTTTGCTTAAAATATATTTGTACACATAAATAGCGAGTAAGATTAAGCCTGTTTACTTGGTCAATATCATCAGCATCGCGGGCGGTCCAGGGGAGCAGGGGCTGGAGCTTGGTTCGGTCGTGTTAGGACTGTATGGAATACACGGTACTGCCGGTTGTGAATCTGGGTTTTCTAGGTTGGGCGTGTGTATAACCGTTCCCAGTCTGCGTGACTAGGGACTCCAACAAGCAGGCGTAAAGCTGTCACAACGGGATACACGAGAATTATTAGCCCACACGTCTCACTTATGGATGGCATGACATTGGACGGTCATTACGGATTCCGGGTGTACCTTTACGTTTTATATATCGCTTTGAGTTCTGTTTATATTCTAGCATTTTCTGCAGAAATGCGACCTGAGAGGTACTCATCTGTGAATCATAATTACTTCATAAATAGTCATATCTCCTGTTATGCCATCGGATCTGCGTCAGTCAAGAGACCTCGATTCTGTGTTGGGAAAATTATGAGATTCATGCACTTAAAGACCGACTTTCCGTTCGGATGAACAGCGGCTTATGGGACGCACCCTATAATGGAGGAACGGAAATAATAAGAGACTTGCAACACTGACCTCACTGCAAGCTTCAGTCTTGGAGGCGATCAGCGACCTATCTTCATGAGCAAAAGCTAGTCCAGGATATTCTCAGTCGTTGTTGTTGGTGGGTAGGTTTTGTTAGGTGGGTGGCTTCCATATATACAGGTCCAGGTGGAAAGGGAGGAGAGGGGGCTGCCTGCCGTGACAAACCCTTGACCTTCGCCATCCGAGTCCATCGTTACGTTTATTCCGCCCCACGGTTGCGTATCTTGTCGTTCCCAAGCGGTTACGCATTCCGTGTGACGTGTCTTTATCATATAGCTTCCCATGCATCACTGGATGTTGTGATTCACAGGTCAACATGATGACTTCTGTGCTTCAATAACTGACTGTATATAGTGTTTATTTCCAGGCTTCCCAGAACAATGCCTTCATCTACGCACCCATACAGCGACCCTGAGGGTCGGTGTGTTGTCCTGGCTTCGTGGATCGTACGTTGTTTACAGTTCTGCCAATCTCTTGAGCAGTCATGGTGAGTTCGAGCAGCCAACATGTTCCCTTTCAACAAGTGGACCAGGGGGACGCATATGCACTCCACGTGGCCCTCCGTTACAGGAAGAAGATCGATGACTATAGCCCAGCGCAATATGCACGTTCTGGCACTGTTCCTACTGACTCCCTTTGGCGAATTATGAATTCTGACATGCCTTATTGATATCGTATAGCATTGGCGCGTCGCCTAGTCCAGCGAGGACAAGTGCGAGAAGGCCCTCTACATGCGCACCGAGTACGTGGACCTCCGCCCCGAGACCAACAATTGGAAGTACGGTGAGAAGGACAGGTCGCAGCCGGCCGCGAGCAAGTATCTGGTCATCCTGTACGAGCTGCAGATCCCTGACGGTGTTAGCTCCGAATACGTGTACCATTTGATCGAGAAACAGGGGCGCGAGGTGACGCTGAACAAGTCGTATTACGGTCAGCAATACGGCGGCGGCGTTTTCAACTGCTTAACCCGGCTGTACCTCATGCTGGATATGCCCGCGGCAGCGGTATAAGTGACTTTGCCTGTCGGGTCGGCGGGCATCATGGAACCTGCGCGTCCAGCCGCGGAGGCTTACAGTAGGAACGCGGACCACCGGAACTGCTACAATATTGTGAAGTATCCCGTATCCGAAGGCACTCCGATAGGAGCAGGGTAGTGAGGCGACGAGGCCCACCCAGCTTCATATATACGTTGGTATCATGTCTCAAACTACTATGGATGCCGGCTTCTTGGGCGTTAGTCAAGGGTTTTCTTTGGAGTTAGCTTCGGATATTGGGGATTAGGGGCCTGGAACTCAGGGGAAACTGTCTATGCTAGACGCCATCAGGAATAGGTTGCCTGGCTGAAAAGTTCGTTCAGGGTGCATTATAACTAGAGTCGAAGACTGCGGATGGAGTTTCCCAACGCCACCGGCCTATATAAATTAACGGCTAATAGGGGCACCTAGACAGTACATTAGAGCTACGGAACCTTCATCACGAGTCGGAATGGCTTGACCAGTTAATATGTTTTTGAAGCTTCTTCCATATTTGTCTCCGTCTTCTTGTTTCTGACTAGTCTCCATTGCCGACCCCTGGCATCGGGTGGTAGGGACGTCTAAGCTGATGACGCGGGACTTGTAACAACTCATCGTACCCTTGCCGTCTGGAACGGACATTAAGTTCCATCGACTTGTTTTCGGTTCCAACCCATGATACATTAAGATGCGTAGATTAAGTCTGGCCGGGCGGGAATGAGATATTTCCTAATCTGTTGTTAACCCCGTAGCCGTTATTTGGGGGAAGACCATTTGATCTGAATTCAACCTGCATTGTCGTCGAAACCGTTGAGAAGCTCGAAGACAATGGTACTGCATAGCAATATCTCATCTAGAGTAGTCCATACAATTTCTCGGTGCTTCTGCGGTTTTCCCCATTTTGAGCCAGCCTTGGAGCCAAAACCCTTCCAACCCGCGTTGGACGTATAAATCCAAAAAGTATGAACCGGCTTCTCCGCATCACAAGTCCACTTGGCTGAGTGGTACCTTGAGGCCTTCGAAAATCCCCAGATGTGTTGGTCTCAGCTGACAGCGTGTGGTATAAGGTCAATTCGAGTAATGCTCCGCTGGATGACATTGCACTTGGCCCCGTTCCCCATGAGAGCAACACGGACATTCTTTCATGCGCCCCTTGGAGCATAGGGCCGGATCCGACAGCTACTTCTGGGAGTTTCTGCTGTCTATGCGTAGTATTGCCTGTGCAAACTCAAATACGTCTGAATTAATGGCCGTCAAATCACAGAAGTGGTAGCCTTGCCTTAAGCCACGTAGAGACTGCCACATACGAACGAGTCCTCGCGGACTTCCAAGCTCAGGTGAGCATAATAGTCACCGCGCGTCAGATCCAGACGGTATGGTATCTTCTTTTGCCGCCGCCGTGAGATATAGCAACTATGCAATAATGGGATTGGTTTGCCGGCCATGGCTAAACGCCTCCCGTTCCTCTACCACCCGAGCCAAACACCATCTAGGTGCGACCTGAGCTTAAGAAGCTACCGTCTAATATCGTTACAGATACATTTGTGAATGTAAATAGTCCATTTTATGAGGAGGCTTCCCAGTCGTCGAATAGACTTAACGCGTGAATTACCTGGGGTTCGTGCATTGTTGAGTTGGAAGCTTCTTTGTCACAGGACTCGACAAATAATTGTTTGCCGTCTCTATCGAGTTCCCATAGATCTAGTGGGGTTCCTCCATGCAGAGCTTCCACTTTAAAGGCATTGCCCGTTTCTTCGATAAACCCATATCCGACTGGATCGTTAGGTGTACACCGTCTAACCTCAGTGCCACTAGTGACGATCTGCCGAAGTCATGCCTGGAAACGGATCTGAAGAGGTGACTGGAGGTGGGTGTCGCCACTTGAAGACAAGATACTGATTCAACCTAGCGCTATCCAGCATTACTGTATCTTCGTGTCGTGGCGGTAAGCCATCCACGTCCTCACGAAGATGCTCTGTTAAAGAGGTCAACCTCGTACATCTTACATTTGTTCGCTTTTCTATGAGGCCCCTGATACTATACCCAGCCCCTGGCCGATGATGGGTTTGTGTATCTGTAGATTAGGTTTTGCTTACGAGTGAGTATTCGGTAAATAACGTTGACCCAGGAGGTATGGATTACATCTAGTTTTGGAGAAGCGCATCGCCTCACAAATATGAAATCCCATGTCCTTCGTAGAGAGGAGGCGCAGAATATCCCGTCAGACACACACGGCAGAATTAAGCCACCTAGATATTTGGCAAAGCCCACGCGGGCCTCCATCCCATCCCGCGGAAGCATCCCCCTCCGAGGCTTCCGCCATCAATACAAAACCGCAGCCTCAATCGCCACCACCCCCTTTCCCGGCGGCCCCCTTCGCCACCTTCGACGCCGTCCCTTCCGCTTCCCCACCGGCATCGTCGGCAGCAGCGGCGCTCTTCCTCTTCTTCTTCGAAGAGGCCCCCGCACCTCCGCCACCCGCATCGCCCAGCTTCATCATCTTGACCCAGACCTCGAAGTGGTCGCGCCGGTCCTCGCGCGTGTAGCAGCGGCCCCAGTAGAGGCCGCCCCTCTCCCCGTGCTCGGGCTCGTCCCCCTCGTACCAGGCGGCCCGCCGCGCTTGCACCGTGCAGTGGGCCTCGGCGGCAGCGTTGGCGGCCGCCGCGGTCCGGTAGGCGCCGACGGGCAGCGCCAGGTGACCCTTGCGGTCCGTGTGGTGGTCGAAGTCCTTACGCAGGACGACGTAGACCGCGTCAGTCGCAGTAGGCTCGGACATCGTGCGTGAGCGAGGTGCGAGGAGACTATTACGACTTTTGTGGCTTTTGTCGGCGCTGCTAATCAGTAAGAAGTTTCGGAAGACGTTGTCTGGAAAGGTCAATGGGTCGTAGACGAGGCGCGACGTAGCGCGCGAGGGTTGTCCCGCTAATTATAGTTAATAATGAGGTCATTACATAGACGAGTCATATTGGCGTCAGAAAGAAGGGGCCTATATCTGATAGTTTGTGATAAATTACCGGGTAGTCCCTGGATCGCAGTAACTTTCTTAGCAAATGCGGACGCCCACCACGAGGATATCTGGACCGTGAAAACCAACGGCAAGGAGGCTAGGCACGAGACGGCGAAGACAAGACGCCCATTGCGGACGGGGATGTGCAACATCCGCGCTTACCCGGATGCATATTTCAGCGGCCGAGGGTTCGCGTGGCATAGGCACGAGTTGACGGGGTCAGAATCAGCAGTCGAGGGAAGATTTCTTGTCCCTCCTATGGAAAGAGCTGTCTAGGTATATTTGCATCGTAAAGGGGGCTTCGACGTACTGGCCTTGTATATTCTTGTTACTATTGCCGCGGGTTTCCTCCGGATTTTTTCGCAAGTTCCATACAAAGAGTGTTTAGATGGGCTTCTGTCACGCGTCTTTCGTGATACGACAAGGTGGATGAATATGGATGACGTGTCGAGGGCCTAGTACGTGAAGCATTCCTTTTGAACGACCGAAGAAGCAGGACGGAATAGGGAGTATTCATATCGACACTGGAAACCGAGTAATCCAAGGGGTTTGCCTGGAACAGAAAAAGGGGCTGTATGAATGTTAATGACATTGGGGCACAATACAATGAAAGGGACTGGCCACCAAGTGAACGCGGCACACCTAGAAGGGCGAAACCAGAGAAGCAAGTGAAATGTGAAGCCGAGAACTTTGGAAAATATAAGCTGCTGGTTGAATTCTTACAAAAAATAGAATGCATACTAGGATCGTACAATGCGTTTCCTGTCCATGGCTTTTGTCCTTGTCCTTCCCTCAGCCAAAACTGCAATATTCCTGTTGTCCGGTCTTTCCATGACCACCACAAAACCATCACCAGCCCGAATACCATTACTTGTCGGCTGGCGAATATCGTCCTCCCATACCCCAAAATTGCTCCGCCATAAAGGTGTGTGCCTCGGCCCGCTTCCACAAGTCATTGAAGGCCGTGAAAAGGATAACATCTCCGGCGTTACTCGAGTAGGCGCTCCTGATAGAGGAGAGCGCTTTGGTCTGTTGGTCCATGCCGGCAACCGCAGCGCCGTTGGTCTCTCCTTGCCAAGGCCAACCAGTCTCGGTGACGACGATGCGCTTGTCAGAGGATAGCTTTTTGCGTATGTTGCCCACAGTAGAAGCAACAAACGAACCTGCCTGGTGCGCAGGAGTATTCGGGTCGAAGAATGGATGGACGTTGACCGCACAGTAATCGGATTTTTCGCAGAGTTCGGGATGAGCGAGGACGGCGACGAACGTGTCCACGATGACGACAGGCCCGTGATAGCCAGCAGCCCTGAGGGCAGTACGGGCTTGACCAAGAGCGTTTAGAGACTGACCGACACTGACTTGACCATTGTTGACGAGTTCGTTTCCTACGCTAACCGTATCGACAATGCCCCAATCATTGTTGACACCAGCCGCGATAGCTGAAACTGCCTGCTGGAGAGCGCCGTCGCTGATATCAAAGATTCCTAGGAATAGCTTATTGCCGTATTTCTTCGCTGCTGCGTATCCCGTGGCAACTTGATCGCAGTCAACTCCATACAAGCGAACGACACCGTGATCCTTGGCGAAAAGCGCAAAGTCAGCCTCGACTTCTGTAGCGGACTTGCAACCGCCGTTCCCTTTATAAGGAGAATAAGTCACTCCGTGAAGGCTCCCTGCATTGGGGGTAGGCACTGGGGAGTTTGAAGCCGGAGTAGGACTGGCAGCCGGTCGGGTCGTCTCTGCAGACGGAGCCGGCTTTGGAGGTTGAGTCGCTTCCTTGGGAGTGGTCTGCTGGGTCACGGAACTAGGCTTCGCAGAGGGAATAGGCTCAGGAGCTGGTGCCTCGGGTGGATGGGGCACCGGAGACGTCGACTTTTCCGCGGGCTGAGCGGAAGATACCGCGGCGGCGGTTTGCGCAGATGGCTGGATAGTTGTGACTGCAACCTGGGGAGGGGCTACAGATGGCGTAGGAACAACGTAGACGACAGTCTCGGTAGCAGTGCGAACCGGGTTACCGAATTGGTCGACGTAGACGACGACCTCGGGGAGCTCAGTCGCAGCATTCAACGTCGAATCAGTGACGGTGATTTTGTCCCGCTTGTGTGCCCTCTGGTGGATGTGATGGCGTCCTAATGCCTAGAGTTAATGCTGTCTCATACAGCTGGGAGGTAACCCGAATGGGACTTACTTGGCTGCGCAGCTGCTAGGTGCAGCAGGGTGGAGACTGTAAAAGGAATGGTGATGGACTTCATGATATCGTGATACCAATGTAGGGTGAAGAGAACCAGGAGGGGGAATAATTTAAAACCCGAAGGGGATTGCCGCAAACAAGTAATGAACGGCTTGAGCTGGGCGAGTAGTGTTTCAAGAAATCAGTAAAAGGAGTGACTTGAATAGGGATTGACAAGGAAGATACGAAAAAAAGAAATGAAGACGCGGAAGCAGGCAATCAAAGATGAAGGGCTGTCATTTCGGTATTCATAAAGCATAGGTGAAAGCAGGAGGACGTAAGTGAACAAAGGAAGTTTCTCTTGCTATTGTTGCGCACGCGCCTGTCAATAAAGTGTATTGAGGTTGGGCGTGAGGTCGAAGTATGCCGGTCGAAACACTCAGGGGAGTCTTGTAAATATGAAAGGACTAAGAGGACCTCGTCTTTGTGGTGTGTGTGTTTTCCAAGGACCAGAATACGAGACATCACAAAAGAGAAGAAGAATTGGAAAGCACGAGCGAGGGCCTTTTATTCTTGATTTACGGAATGCGCGGATATTGTCGAGTGTCTCTGAAGCACGAGGTGAAGGAATGATGGCGGTCCACCCAAGTGCGCCCAAGGGAGGAGGATCGGGGTACGACAAGACAGGGGCAATAAACGGTGCTAATAATAAGAAAGCCGTACTTACCTTCAACGTAAGATCAGGACATATAAATCATCAGGTAACCAATGTCAGATCTCAATCGGATTTGAAGGAGCTGCGACTGATAGGTTAACCTCCTTATTTAACCCTCTCAACGTTTGACTTTGTCGGAAGGTCGACACGTCCGACGAGTGGGAATGTCTCGGTAATGATATTTCTGCTGCAGTAGGAGTATTTCCACGAAGTGTATCCATAGAATGGATGTGTGGTGTGTTTGCTGTCTGGTATGCTTGTATGAGAGGGAGCCAGGGTCAGGTCATACCTATGACACAGCGCGGGCGTAGAGTGGGAAGAAAGGGGGAAGATATCGGATCAAAAGAGAAGCAGCACCTTTGCCAATTAGAGATCTCGGGCCACAGCATACTGCTATATGTACACATATGTATGCAATAACTCCATGTAGGTAGGTGGGCATACAAATGCGACTCCAATAGGGTTAAAATTCTATTCATTTCGATATTAGCAATTATGACTCCTCTAAGGGGCGCCAGTATGTCTTCCTGCTCCGTATAGTCGTTTAGTTGCGTACAAGAGCTCAGTTCTATCGAGCTTCCTACCACTACCGTGTATGCCCGCGACTCATCCTCTATCCATTATGTTAGGGGCAATTGATCGTAATCACATCGCATATACGCTGGTGCACGAGGCCAGCTATATACAGAAGAAAGGCGTCGCGATGAATCCTAAGCAGACAGTGTCGGCCTGCTCGATTTCCGCGTCATAACCTTGGTGATTGCATGTCGGATCGTCACCCCGGCCTTCTCGATCTCCTTTTTCGACAGACCCGACGTTATACACACTTTCAGGGCTGGCTGCACGACTAGATCATTGTCCTTGAACGCACTGATCTTGTTTGCCACCGGCAAGCTCTTGAGTCGCGTGATCAGAACGCCGTTGGCCAATGCCTGCGTCCTCGTTAGTCTTTGCAAGCCAGTGTCACATGCCCCCTCCGCAGTCTTTCCAGGAACATACCTCGTCTACACAGTCCTGAAACAGGCGCTCTTGATCCTCATAGCTTAGCCGTCTTGACTGCACAACATCGGGCTTGAACACTAGCAACATGACCGGGTTCTGTGGGTGACTTGTGCACATAACCCAGTCGCTCCGAGGATCCAATTGCGCTCTCATTGCCTTGATGTTCTCACGGCACTGAGCAAGAATTTCGGGGTTCGACTGCAACAGGTTCAGAGTCTCACTGGCCGTCACTGTAGACATCGCCGGCAGAGCCGCCGAAAACGTGTACGAGATGGCGTTGATGCGCTGATGCTCCACAACGTCTCGCGAGCCGGCGCAGAATCCACCAGCCGCACAGAGAGGTCCGGCAAGGGAGCCAATGATCATGTCGACCTGTGACGGGTCGACATTCTGTGCTTCGGTGAGTCCCCGTCCTGTTCGGCCGAGCACTCCAAACGACCACGTCTCGTCAAGTACAATGCGGAACTTGTATTTCTCTTTCAATTCGATCTGCCAATCTCCGCTGTCAGTCAACGTGCCACATGTAGGTTGATAGGCAGGTAGGCAGATAAGTACTGCTTCGGAAATGGCATGACGGTGAGAGGGAGGAGACGTACAAGCTTCGGAAGGTCGACGTTGTCCCCAATCATTTCAAAAAGGCCCTCCGTAACGATAAACCTCCTAGTCAGGATCTTCTTCTTGGCCTGCTCCTCGGCGACAGTTTTCAGAATCCTCTCCAGTTCTTCCATGTCGTTATGTTTGTACCACTTGATGTTGCTCCTAGAGGCCTCCAACCCGTTCCGGATCGAGAAATTGACCATCTTATCGGCTACAATAACATCACCACGCTTGCAAAATGACGGGAGGGCACCCGTTATGGTAGAATAGGCATGAGCATATACAATGCTGCTTTGAGTACCGAGGAACGCAGCAATGTCGGCTTCGGTCTTCATGTGGACATCCTGGGTGCCGTAAAACTGGGGAGGGCCACAGGGACCAACTCCATACGTGCGTAACGTCTGTATAGCTTTCTCCTTGATAGTTTCGTTGGCGTTAAAGTTATAGAAATTGTAGGTGGCGAGATTCGTGACCGTCTTTCCGTTGGATAGCTTCGACTTGGGGCCGGTCGCTCTATAGTAGCTCGTGGGTCAGCAACTCCCCCTATTCCATCCACAACAGCGTAACTTACCCAACGATTACTGGTAATTTCTCCGCTTCGGCTTCTTCGAAAGTAGTCTGGTGAGAAGCCAGGGGCTCGGGCTCCCATTCTCTCACGAGCTCGTCTATCTCGTCTTCCCTGAGCTTAACGTAGTTGGGTCCATGGGTAGGATAGGAGGGCGATAGTATGTATCGGACGAAGAATATGACGAGGATAAGCTCTATTGCAGACCGCACAGGATCGTTTTGGTAGCTCGATTGGATATATCGAATCAGGACAGCGCTCCCGGGTACCTTCTGGAAGGCTTGAAAGATTTCGTGCACCGAGGCCTGCAAAGAGGCCTGCGCCTCGTGGAGATCCATTGCTGCTCTTCCTTTCTCGCTTTATGTGAAGTGCTAAAGTGACTGTCGGGCAATACGGAAACCGTCAAGTCATGAGAAAATCAGCGAGGCATTGGAGATTGTGTAGGTAAATATGCGCGCCGGAGTCTACTGCTATGACAAGTGTTGGATGACAGTCTAGCGAGTGAGGAGGATGAGGGACGTGTGGTACCTGCATCTACGGGTTCGCATGAGGTTTACCACAAATTTGGAACGAAGGGAAGTTCAAGCGAGCACGGGACCCCTAACCACGCAAGCCACGACAGAGTGTAGTTAGCGGATCCTGAGTGCCTGCATCGCGCCAGATTGGCCTAACTTTTCAATGGTGTACTATGGTGTTGTGGATAAGTTTTTGTCACACTGTTAGGCATTCTGGCTAGGAGTCCCACTTAGTAATAGCCTACCCCGGGTTAGGGGGTTGGAAAAGGGCTGCAATTTCTCGCATGTACCTGCGGTTGACCCATGTAAAAAGCTATTTAGTACACCTAATTTACTATGTAGGTGGCCTGGCTATTAGCGCGGCCCACTGGTACCTGACAGCGAGTTAAAACTTAGGCCTCATACATTGGGTGACGTCGGGTCAACGTTTACACTGACCATCATGAACTGGCCCGATGATACGACCAGCAACCAGAATATGCTCCCTTCAGACAACGCGGTAGTAAAGGATCTCCACGAAGTTGTTGTAAGTGATGCCTGTGGGGCCTTCGTCGGCCAGCAGGGTTGCTCTAGTAAGCAGCAACCATGGCCATAGCGGGAATATCTCGAAGATACCGGGTGCTGTAAAACTCCTACAAAATTATTGTGGGGTATAAGATGACAGATTTTATTCATCTGCTCGACAAAACTGATCTAAACCCGATTCATTTCATGGGACCTGAGCATGGGCACGCCTAGTCTTCACCCACGTATCATCATGTAAGCAAAGAGCTGCTCGTTGAGACCCTTAAACTCCTGTATAACAGCCCAGACAAGACGTAACCGAATCACTCAGCGCGAATTAAATTTGCCCAGATGAATTCCACTCGAATCAGCAGGGTAACTCTACGCCATAACCGTAACCGTGAAGAATCACCATTGTGGCACACTGGGGAAACCTGTAAGAGGCCATACTGTGTCTGACGAATAAGAGACATTGAAAAGCACTTCCCGCCTTGTTTCTTTTGTTTCTTTCGTCATCCCAAATTCGACTAAAGGATATAATTAGATCTCGAAGCCTCCGTCTCGACCGTCATGCATGATCCATGTAGTTGGAACCATGCTTTATGTACGGTAATATGCTAGCGGCGAATGTCTATGCTCGCGCGCGAAGAGTCAATAGACGGCCGAACCGAGCTGCTGGAACTTCTCCGTCTTCGTGCACGCTGTTCGCTCGGATCCGTTGGGTTCAGGCCCGTGGTTTTGGCAAATAGGTTCAGGATATCCGTCAGGGTGATAACGCCGATGAGGCGGCCGGACAGGTGAGATCCCGGGAGGGACGCCGACGGGGGCGAGGCGAACTGGTTTCCAGCGAGAGATGACTGCGGGGCCGGCGGAGGGTTTGGCACTACGACTGTCGGAGCGAGGAGAGGAGTCGCTGGGGCGGATGAAGACGGTGATGCCGACTCAACAACCCACATCCTGTGTGACCGCGTGGCGACTAGCTTCGCCACCGTATGCGCCAGCGTCGAATAAGGATTCACGTAGAAAACGGGGAACGAGTCCTTGCCCTCCTCGACCCCTTGTTCGGAGAGGATAACCGAGATGAAGTGCAAACAGGAGGACTCCAGCAATGGCAAGCTCGTAGCATTAGTTAGGAGCTTGACATCTTTCGTCGAGATGTTGCCCACTACGTTGAAGCCATTGTCGACGACAGCTACACTCGTCAAGCCTTCTTCGTTCATTAATTTTAAAGCCTCCGCAAGTGGGCTATCGGAGCTATGACATAGTTAGACCATAGTCCCGTTTCGGCGGTGCATGTGGAAGAGACTTACTTGATAGCTATGATCTGCTGGGAGCCTACACCGAGGTCGCGTATGAGCCTCGGATATAGGTCATCAATGGCTGGGAAATTGACACCCTCTCTCCAAAAGAACTCTATAAGTTTCAATTGACTTAGAATACCAACGACGTCGTTGGCGTGATTGGTGACGCAAACATGATGGATACCACTGCCGAATATCTCGACAGCCTTTGCAAGATGTTGGTCGCCCTGCAGCGTAATCAACGATTCCTTCATGCATATGGGTTGGATATCCCGCAGAGGAATGCTTGTGCGCGACTGCGCCTTCTTCGCCAGGTCGTCGTACAGAGCGACCAGATCTTCAGGCGGATGCGCCAGTCCCACAACGACTAGAACGTAGGCATTCAGATCCTTGTAATCAAAAGTCGCGACGGGTTTCGTTGAGCTGACATTCTCTCGGACCAGGACCACATTGCTCGAAGTGTTCCTGACGAGGGCCTGAGTAGCGGATGGGATATTAGAACATCGGTCCTGACATAGAAAACCGTAGTGCATGCAGATTCCAATGCGGTAGACTAACCATGGTGGCATCCTCGACGCTTGTGTCCATTTCGACCCACGTTACCTCCTCACCAGTAACAAGCTCTCCAATGGCGATGTCTCTCCAGTCTCTCCCGGCGAAGCGAGGGTTTTGAGGTCTCGGGGCAGGCGGGTGATTTACTAGATCCTGAATGGCGGATTGAGTGAGGGAGGGGTGGCGCTGGGACCTCGGAGAAGACGGCAAGCCTCTTAGATTCTCGGCGAAGCTTTGGCGATGGCTCATAGCATGGCCAGATTTATGGATGCTCGAAGATGAACCCGTTCTCTGCGGAGGGGGCGAAATGCTCGCCTCCTTCAAGGAGTCCCTGCTCGTTCTGGGATTGATGGGTATTGGTTCCATGGCTGTGACGGTTTCTGGAAGACGGGGAAAATGGTCGACGGAGAGGATCGCGATGCAAGTTGATCTAGATTAAGGTGGTTTAGAGATGTGCCATATGTGTATACCTGTACCGTATACGTTGGGAGTCTTATCGGCTCTTCATAGACCACAGGAGCTAAAGGGTTCTTCGAATAATAATGCTCATGCCGTGATCTGAAGGCAGAGATGAAAGTGACTTAGAATTGCATCCGGGGATCATATGGCCTTCGTATCAAGAACTGGGATTCCGGAGTTGAGATACGACGTTATGTTCTGGAGGCGTTAGTAGGTAGCGCGATAGATAGATAAGTAGACAAACAAATCGGGTGCAAGTGAACTCCCCCATCCATACAGATGGTGTTACCTTACTCACCTCGATGTCCCCGGGGATATTTACTTACCTTGTGTGTATCTCCAGTCCTTCTTCACTCTCATTAAGACGTTCGGTTCGTCATTCGGAATATCATGTCACGCAGCCGCTTCGCGCTACGTACCAGACTCTCCATGTATGGAGTTCTGGCCCCGCGCTTTGACCAGTGAGAGTCGAAGCCCCGACAAGGCGCCCCTCTTTCTACACAGTCACTAACGCTAGATACAGCGTTACTTACCGACCTTCCGTCATCGTTTCTCTTATCGGACGGGATATGTATATACTGCAGGTGACTATAAGGACTTGAACATCCATAAGTTGGGTTAACTCTATTAGTTTACAGTATAATCACCGTATTTTCGCTACCCTAGCAGGTAAGTAGACGTAATACGTATTTACACACAGGGTGTTACGTAGCTCAAAGTATACAATTACCCCTCCATGCGCTCTTCGGAGCCCAAGCAAGGCACGAGCCACCTCAGAACCGTCTCTGAATTGATTATTTCTCTGGGAACTTGGAGGGGTAAAAAACACGCTGGCGCCGCACTCCCTCTAGCTTCGCGCCCTATCAACTTTTTTTTTCTGATAAGGGAGCGCGAGAAACAATAATAAAAGCAACCGCATACATTAATCGACAACCACTCTTCCCCGTACCGGGCATTTTACCTTTACCACAAGCGAGCACATACAATAAACAACACAGCCCTACGAAGGAAGCGGTCCTCAAGCCCTCGTACACGTATCTTCTGCCTAGCCTATAGCCCATCGCCATAAACTAAGAGATTCTTTGCATCCTTGACTTGGTCTAGTGCCGGGTACCCCTACAATAGAGAAAGGGGTGCAGCACCGCGTTGCAGATTGCAGACCCCGCGGGGCAACCAGCCAGACAACTTCGGACTTCGAGACGACGATCCCCAATATCGTTTCGTTAATCGTTAACCTCCTTAACCTACTAGCGAAAGGAACAAAATTTGAAAGAACACAAGCGTATAAATCCCTCTACCTAGGTACACAGCCTTTTCTCACTCTGTGCCCTCATATAAGTCCAACCGACGATTCGGCGCAAAATACTGGGTGGCTAGCGGATAATCGACCATCACCATCCATCTGCCTAGAAACTCTCTGACCCGACCTGATAAAGACAGTTTAAAAACTAACTGCCCGCCTGGTCTACTAGGTAGCTCAGCCGCCGACAACATGTCGATGCTCGGGACAGATACCTACAATGAGTTGACACAGACTCTGCAAGCTCTTCAGTCGCCTGACAATGCGATACGGGCCCAGGCCGAAGAGTACTTACAGAACAATTGGGTCAATACACGACCCGACTTCCTGCTGCTGGGCTTGGTTGAACACATATCCAATTCGAGTGATGCTTCGGTACGTAGAGGGTCTGTGAAAGTAGCTACGCCCAGCCTGTACTTGTACATGTATTTTGACCCTATGCTAACCTTTCGCATTATGTTAAAGCTTCGATCTTTCGCTGCTGTAATCTTCCGCCGCATAGCCTCTAAGACACGCAAGAACGACAAGGGCGAGAACACAGAGATTTTTATTTGCTTGGGTGCCGATTCGGCATCCGTTATCAGGCAGAAGCTTCTTGAGACCTTGGCCAACGAGACGGACCGCACCGTCAGGAATAAAATAAGCGACGCTGTCGCCGACGTAGCAAGGCAATACTCCGAAAATAGTCAGTCTATTCGTTTCCATCTACATATCATTCTCCATGTATCATCATCCGCCTCTATAACTTATCGACTGGAAACCCCAAGGCAGGGTAACCACAACAACCACGGATTGCCCCAACGACCCGCATGTCTCCGCGTGCTATGCCACCGTACCGCGTAATTACGCGAAGACGGCGCTCTGCTCCTGCCTCTTCTGCTAGTATGCAATCCTTCTCTAACCAAGTGATAGACCAACAATGGCCCGAGATATTAGCTGTGCTGTTCAACCTCAGTATGACGCCCGACGCAGGCAAGCGCGAGACCGCCTATCGAGTGTTCGCGACCACCCCGGGGATCATAGAGAAGCAACATGAGGGGGCCGTGCTCGAGGCCTTCACCAGGGGTTTCAAGGATGAATCCGTCGCCGTGCGTCTTACTGCTATGGAGGCTTTCGCTTCCTTCTTCCGAAGCATTTCCAAGAAGAGCCAGCCCAAGTACTTCTCCCTGCTTCCCGACGTCCTCAACATCCTGCCTCCTATTAAGGACTCGCACGATTCCGACGATCTCAGCAAGGCTCTCCTCGCCCTCATCGAGCTCGCTGAGGCATCTCCTAAGATGTTTAAGCCATTATTCCACAACCTCGTCATGTTCAGCGTAGGCGTCATCCAAGACAAGGAGTTAAGCGACATTTGCCGCCAGAATGCTCTTGAGCTGATGGCCACTTTCGCCGATTACGCTCCGTCCATGTGCCGGAAGGACCTCTCATACACCAATGATATGATCACCCAGTGCCTGAGTTTGATGACGGACCTCGGCGAAGATGATGATGACGCGACCGAATGGCTTGCCTCGGACGATTTTGATCAAGAGGAGAGCGATCTGAACCATGTGGCGGGCGAGCAATGCATGGACAGGTTAGCGAACAAGCTAGGCGGGGAGACAATCCTTGCTCCGACCTTCCACTGGCTTCCTAGGATGATGACTTCAATGGCCTGGAGGGATCGTCATGCCGCCCTCATGGCCATCTCGGCCATCTCCGAGGGTTGCCGTGACCTTATGATCAAGGAGCTCAGCCAGGTCTTAGACCTTGTTGTTCCTGCCTTGAAAGATCCTCATCCTCGTGTTCGCTGGGCCGGTTGTCAAGCTCTTGGTCAGATGAGCACCGACTTCGCGCCTACCATGCAGAAGGAGCACTACGACACGGTTCTCAGAGCCATCATCCCTGTTCTCAACTCCCCCGAAGGTCGTGTAAAGGCTCATGCGGCTGCTGCGCTGGTAAACTTCTGCGAGGAAGCAGAGAAAGAGATCCTTGAGCCGTATCTCGACGACCTGCTATCCCACCTCTTCCAACTCCTCCAGAATGATAAGCGATACGTACAAGAGCAGGCACTTTCTACGATCGCTACCATCGCCGACGCTGCCGAAGCCGCCTTTTCGAAGTATTACGACACTCTGATGCCACTACTCGTTAACGTTCTTCACCGCGAGAATGACAAGGAATTCCGGCTACTCCGGGCTAAAGCTATGGAGTGCGCTACCCTCATAGCCCTGGCTGTGGGCAAGGAGCGTCTCGGAGGTGACGCCATGACCTTGGTCGATCTGCTTGCAAACATTCAATCTAGCATCACGGATTCCGACGACCCTCAGGCGCAGTACCTCATGCATTGCTGGGGTCGCATGTGCAGAGTCATGGGTGCCGATTTCTTGCGCTTCCTGCCAAACGTCATGCCGCCTCTGGTCGAATTGGCGAGCGCCAAGGCTGACATCCAGCTCTTGGAAAACGATGACGAGGTCGAGCAGATCCAACAAGAAGATGGTTGGGAGTTAGTACCTCTAAAGGGCAAGATGATCGGTATTAGAACCAGCACCATGGACGATAAGCATATGGCGATCGAGCTTCTAGTCGTTTATGCCCAGACACTCGAGGAGAACTTTGCTCCGTACGTGGCAGATGTCATGGAGAAGATTGCTTTGCCTGGCCTCGCATTCTTCTTCCACGATCCTGTCCGCTTCATCTCGGCGAAACTGGTGCCCCAGCTCCTCAGCTCGTACAAGAAAGCATATGGACCCACTTCAAACGAGCTTCGCGGCCTGTGGACTGGGACAGTGGACAAGTTGTTAGAGGTACTGACGGCTGAGCCGGCCATTGACGCGTTGGCAGAGATGTACCAGTGTTTCTATGAGTCGGTCGAGGTAATTGGCAAGGACTGCTTGACCCTGGAACACATGAACAAGTTCATCGACGGTGTCCATTCGGCAATTGAAGATTACAAGGACCGTGTCGCTCAGCGCGAAGAGGACAAGGAGGGCGCAACTGCCGAGGACGCCGAGGACGACGCCGAGGAACTCATGCTTGCAATCGAGGATGACCAGACTCTGCTATCGGACATGAACAAAGCGTTCCACTCCATCTTCAAGAACCACGGGCCGGTCTTCCTTCAACCGTGGGAACGCCTAATGGGCACATACGAAAGCTTCCTCACATCGACGGACCCTACCCAACGCCAATGGGGCCTCTGCATTATGGATGATGTTCTCGAGTATTGCGGCGCGGAAAGCGTCCGCTATGCGCAAGCCATCAGCACTGCCCTCCTCGAAGGATGTAAAGATCAAGCTGCTGCTATTCGGCAAGCTGCTGCGTAAGTCGATCTTCTGTATTTTGTTTCTTACCTACGCTCTAGAGATTCGACGCTCGGGCAAGACTGGGAAACTAGTGCATCTATTGGAGACTCCCCCGACCCATATCTTCATTCGCGTGGTCGCTGATGGTCAGATACAGATATGGAATTGGCGTTGCGGCTCATCGCGGTGGAGCTCCTTGGTCCCAGTTCTTGGCCACGTCAATACCCTATCTGTTCCAAGCTACACAGATACCCGATGCGCGTGGCGATGAAGCAGTGTATGCTACAGGTACGTGGCTACATGACCGTTCCCCCCAGATTATATTCAACTCTCGTGGTGGACGATCTCTTATGCATTGAGTACTAAACCAAACAAACCAGAGAACGCTTGCGCGGCTATTGCGAAGATTCTTCACTTCAATAAGCAAAGCGTCCAGGATCCACAGGCTATCGCTGCACAATGGTAGGGTCAATCTTCGCCATTACCTGAAGGGAACGTTCTATTAACGAGCGACTACAGGGTTGATACCCTCCCGGTCACGAATGACGAGGAGGCGGCACCTTATGCCTATGGTTACCTGGTCGAGCTGATTGAACAGTAAGTTACCGACTTCACTGCAGATCATCAAACCGGCCATGTGATATAGCTTGGTTTAGATGACTTAACGAGATAATGTCCTAACATAGATCGCAGGCAACACCCTGCTGTCACGAGTCAGGTCGACAAGGTTTTTGTCTACGTTGGTCAGGCCTTGGAGGCGGGTATGCTTCATGGGCAACTGGCAAGCCGTGTAGCAAGAGCCGTGCAGATGCTTCTTCAGGCAACGAAAGTCGATCCACTGCCGTTACTACAACAGCACTTCAGTCTTAAGGGTCAGGAAATCGTTCGTCAACACTTCTCGGGACCAAAACCCTTCCATGGATAGACAATAGATAGGTGAATCGCTCCGCTTCGAGCTGAATGAAGATGGAGGAAGCGCGGCAGATGGCATATCTCATTGATGTGGAGATCAGGGTTACTATACCATACGATCACCACACGAATACTATGTACCGGATCCCAAATAATCACGTTATTAGCCCCTTTTCCCTTTGTTGTCTGCTCTCCCTGTGGACCGATCAATATGACGCCAAACGGGCTCAGTGAGCATCCCTGTCTAGGGGACAATTCTACGACAGAGGGGCCATTCCGCAGGTCTCCAGGGTGATGGCCCATGAGGTCTTTACGGAGCGGATGAATGGGGCGCTACATTATAGACGTACCAAAATATCCTGAGATTATCTCACGAGGCTTTCAAGGCTAATTGATGAAATGTTGGCTAATGAAGTAAAAGCGCGGCCTTTCGCGGCAAATTCATGATTGCTGCTATAGGGTTCATTATGGCCGATGAATACGTGTCTCCTAATCTTGCAACCGCACCGTCGAGCAGTTATAGCACGTGCGCTTCGTGTCAATGGGGCTGAACATGAGTACTCGATCAACTGCCCTCTTCACAACGACCACCCGTGCATGCTCGATTATTGAAAGGATAAACTGCTTCCTTCGCTCAGCATTCTAGCGAGCCCTTGCCTTTTGTAGCCGTTGGCATCATCTTACCCCTGATAGCCCGGCAGGGCGGCCTTAACGGCTGGCCTCGCAGTTGGCCTGGTTATACGGCCGAGTCGCTAGGAGTATATTTAATGTGTGTCGCGATAGGGGGAAGGGCCCGCCCGCCTCTGACGACAGCCAAGCCGTTAAGGCACAGAAAAGGTCCGGTAGATACACGTACGAACCTAACCCCCCATTTGGAGGACTGATCTACACAGGACCGAGTAGGTGGAGCATAATCAAGCGGCAAGCCATGCCGCAGCTCCGCAGGGGTCCTGAACTCCCCAATTCATGTTGGATAAAAAGACTTACGCTCTGTGGGTGCCGAGCGGTGAAAGCTGATAGGATAAGCTATTTGTTAACAGAGTCGAGATGCACCGGACCGGCGCTAGATTCTTGGTAGTGCTACCGTATGATAGTCGTGGCCGAACTGCCGTGGAGATCAAGTTTCATGTTTCCGAGGAAGTCTAAGGTGTGTGCGAGGCCCCCGTCGACACGGGACGGGCAGGAAGGGGCTTTACTAAGTAGCTCGTGGACCCCTTTAGAAGATCTATTCACATGCATTTGATATGGTTCACTCAGCAGCCTGTTTGCTTACATAATGATCGGTATGTGCGATGATACGCACACGAGAAGCGGGAGAAGTCGAGAAGAAAGCCGGTCCAGTAGGAGGATCGCGCGTATTTCGCCTAGGTAAGTTTAAGGTGTTATCGGTATCAGCAGTGCTCCCCATATCATTGCAAAGGACCCTGATACGTTGTTCAGAAGGTCCTAACGTGCTGCCTTGGCCTTCTCTGTCCTCGGCTTAGGTAGTAATGAGACTGATGACTGGCGCCGTCAGGGTGCATCCACTGCATAAGGTGGATGTATCACACGTGCGCAGACCTCTCATACCTCCTACATGTATAGCTATGTAGGTAGGACCCTACCGCCCGTTTTGCCCTTCATCATACTTTATAGGTTAACTGTAACAAAATAACCCATATAGTCTATACTATGTAGATAAGGCTGGAAAGTACGGTGCCCTGGTTGGCTAAAGACTAGCCGGACTACTGAGTATCATACTTAGTAGACCATTTGGGGAAAATATGTACATACTGTAGTACTTAGGCCGCCTCACCCCTTCTCAGTCTCAAGGTACCGTTGATGAAGACACCGACCGGAGCACCACCCGACACCAACCCCACATCCAATCCTCTTGTTCTTTACAAACCTTGGAGCTTTGATGTGGCAAAGACTGTTGCTCTAGTCAGTCTACTGTAGACACTGCACTCTTACTACATTCACTATCCCATCCATATACATTCCCATAGTGGGCATACACATCACATATTCGCACCGCCCATACATGCGCAGTCGTGCGACCGAGCTCGAACGAATCAGAACCTAAATATCAGCGCGCTCCTAGCGACACATGCACGGGAAACCCCCCACTACACATCTCTTAACGTTAAACCTTCGTCTCCGCTCCGCCTCCGCCCCAGATGCTCCCCAAAGAGACTCCTTTTGTATCGCCTTGACGTTAGGCAGTCTGATATCGTCGCCGCAGATGATTCGTAAGCTCGTCGGCGCGACTCGCCCCAACGTCCATTCCGAATCTACCGAGATTGCTTGACCACAGCCATATCCCTCGTCGGGGTCCGCCACATCCAGCCCGCCATATTCGGGTCCCTGCTTTCAGAAGTGGACAAGTAGCTCTTCAACGGTAGCCCGACACCGATTCTCATCAGCGCTCTCAAAGGGGCCTGTAGCCGAAGACTCGAAACTAATGTAGTCGAGATGGACGGTTTCTTCGGCTCCCAGCTCTCCCAGGAGGAGCTGCAGCACCGTCATGCTCAGCAACGCGCACAGAGACGTCTTAACGCCCACATGCACCAGTCCGTACAGCAAGCAGCCCAACACCAATATTCGCCCGTTTCCTCCACTGCCATGGATGCCCAAGTGATCGGTACCGAGTCCCTCGATGACATAGTCAACAACAATCATGCCGAACTCCAAAGGCGTCGGAGTCTACCTCAGTCTTTCTATAGCCAGATGTCCCAAGCCGAAGCTGACCGAAGACTTTCCATCCTGGAATTTGGCAACAACGATAACCCCTTTGCGGATTATCACCAGTTTGCTTCCATGGCAAGCACGCCAGGTGCTCCTATGCAGCCCGGCTTTCCCACCATCAACACCAACATAACCATTCCTGGAACCACCGCGAGCTTCTCTCCCCGGACCATGAACGCAGATGATTTCCCGAATCTTTCACCCGACATGATGGGCAGCATGGTTGCGTTCTCCAACATGAACATGGGCCAGATGGCTCCCGATACGCCGATGGATATGTTCGCGAACTCTACCTTGCCGACGACGTTCGCGCCGAACGCCATGGATGCCGTGCCCGCTGTACCGGCCGACTTTAGCATGGATATTGGGAATGATGATAGCGGGCTAGCTGCTATACAAGACGACCCTAGTGCTCCCATAGCCATGAACGTCACGAGCAACGGCATGATGAACAGCGCTCCGCAATTCCCTCAAGCCAGCCAGCCCAGCCAGCCGCAACGGAGCAGTCTCGCTCTAGATAATACCTTGGACAGCTTTCCTCCGAGTATTACGCCTCCGGCGCCCTTACAAGTGGCCGTCCACACCCCTGCCATGTCTACCCCGTCCTACCACTCCCCCGTGCCCACCATGACGGAAACGACGCCCGAGGCCAACATTCCCCAGCCGACTAACGCTTCCGCAGTCGCGGCTCCAGTTGTAGGTCCTCAGCCACCAAAAGAGCAGAAGAACATATATTCCAAGAGCGGCTTCGATATGCTGAAGGCGCTTTGGATGGTAGCAACGAGAAAGGACCCCCAGGTCAACCTTGGTGCCGTTGACATGAGTTGTGCCTTTGTCGTCTGCGACGTCACCATGAATGACTGTCCGATCATATACGTGTCGGACAATTTTCAACACCTGACCGGCTACAGCCTGCATGACTGCATCGGTCAGAATTGCCGGTTCCTCCAGGCTCCGGATGGAAAAGTCGAGGCTGGCACCAAGCGCGAATTCGTCGACAACGGTGCCGTATACAACTTGAAGCGAAAGGTGGCTGAGTGCAAAGAGGTTCAGCAGAGTCTGATCAACTACCGCAAGGGGGGGAAACCTTTTCTGAACCTGCTTACCATGATCCCCATCCCCTGGGACACTGAAGAGATCAGATATATCATTGGCTTCCAGATCGATCTCGTAGAGTGTCCAGACGCCATCGCTTCGGCGCAGGGTCCGGGGACCATGAAGGTCAACTACAAACACAGCGATATTGGCCAGTACATCTGGTCTCCTCCATCGTCCAGCCAATGGGAGCCAGAGAACGGCCAGACGCTCGGGGTCGACGACGTATCTACGCTGCTACAACAATACAACCCTAAGGGGGGCCTGTCAGATTGGCATAAGCAATCCTGGGACAAGATGTTGCTGGAGAATGCTGACGATGTCGTCCACGTCCTATCGCTCAAGGGTCTATTCCTGTACTTGTCACCGTCTTGCAAACGTATCCTCGAGTACGACGCAGCCGAGCTTGTTGGGAGTTCCATCTCGTCCATATGCCACCCGTCCGATATTGTTCCGGTTACCCGGGAGCTGAAAGATACCACCACCGGAAATTCTGTGAACATAGTGTTCCGCGTACGGCGTAAACTGAGCGGGTACACGTGGTTCGAGAGCCACGGCTCTCTGTTCGTCGAGCAAGGAAAGGGTCGGAAATGCATCATTCTTGTCGGTCGTAAGCGGCCTGTCTTCGCGCTCAGTCGCCGTGAGCTCGAGGCGAATGGCGGCATTGGCGACAGCGAGCTCTGGACTAAACTGTCCACATCTGGAATGTTCCTCTTCGTTTCCGCAAATGTCCGGTCATTGCTCGATCTGCAGCCAGAGAGCCTAGTGGGAACTAGCATTCAGGACCTGATGCGCAAGGAGTCGCGGCCTGAGTTTGGCCGGTCTATCGAGAAAGCGAGGAGGGGCAAGATAGTTACCTGCAAGCACGAAGTGCAGAATCGCAGAGGCCAGGTTCTGCAGGCCCATACCACTCTGTATCCGGGAGACGCTTCCTCCGAAGGGCAAAAGCCGACGTTCTTGCTCGCCCAGACGAAGCTACTCAAAGCATCTTCCCGGGCGAGTCTGCCTTCCGCAACTTCTCCGCTCTCGACCAGGCAGGGTTCTATCGGAAACACGTCGAACGAGGTTACCAGTCTCACGGTGATGCCAAGCAGTAACATGCCCAAGGAGCAAACTTCTGCTGGTTTGCCTGCTGTTGGTGGTCCTGGTCTGACTCCGGGCAATCAAGATCGAGCTCTGGCTTCTGATGACAATATATTCGACGAGCTAAAGACAACCCGATGCACCAGCTGGCAGTACGAGCTGCGGCAGATGGAGAAGGTCAACCGGGTCTTAGCTGAGGAGTTGCACGGCTTGCTCTCAAACAAGAAGAAGCGCAAGCGAAGAAAGGGGGTCGGGAACCTCATCCGGGACTGTGCCAATTGCCACACTCGGAATACGCCAGAGTGGCGGAGAGGTCCGAGTGGTCAAAGGGATCTGTGTAACAGCTGCGGCCTTAGGTGGGCAAAGCAGGTCAGTACTCCGTTTTCCTTATCGTGATATCCGAAAGTCCTGACTGACCGGCCATTTGCAGACGGGCAGAGTCTCTCCACGAAACTCTTCCCGTGGTGGCAATGGAGATGCGATGAGCAAGAAGTCCGTCTCGCCTGCCCACTCATCTCCTCTGCACCGAGAGGTCTCCGCCGGTGAGCTCAGTGAACATCTCTCTGAGACAGACACCAACACAATCAAACACAGGTCTTCGAGTTCCCATGTAGGTCCCAGCGGCGGAAGCGGCGGAACCGCGCCGACTTGCTCGAAGGGACACCCGTCAGTCCCCCCTCTGTCGCAGCCGTTGCTAGAAGGCGGCGTCGCCGGCAGCGAAATGACTGCCATCCAGGAAGAACGGGAGCTAGGCTGATAAGCCGCCGGGGGTCCATCGCTCTTTCTTTAAGCTCTCTTGTCGCTGTTCTTTCATCTTTAGGCTTGGGTTGTGACTGGAACCAAGATACCACTTCGTTTTCTGTCGCCGTTCAGTTTTACCAGCTTTAGTGGACGTTTCGGGTAGTAGTTGGTTATGGGTTACTTTTGTCATATAGACAGACTGGGACTCGCGTATAAGATACCTCCCCCCCACCCGGTAGGGCTGCGTTGTTCAGGGCTGTGGGATTTGCATATCAGTGGCGTCGACTCGACTTCTTCTTTCATCCTGTGCTTTGCTTTCAGCTTTCAGCTTCGATGTATCCCTAACCCCACCAAAACACATCTGACCGAGTGCCTCGTTGGCTGGACCGGTGGCGTCGGTCAACTGTCATGATGGATGACAGAAGAATGGGCCAGCGGACATTCTCGACAGTGTTGTCTGGAATTTATTCTTCTGCAAACCGGCTCCGCTAGCAAGCCAAGGGAGGCTAGAAATTATGATGGTTACTCACACAACGCACAAGGCAAGGTGAGGAAGTCGCTAGACAGGGCAAAGCTGTCTCCTTAGTATACAGGACTGAAGATTAAGTCTACCTCCAGGAAGATTAAGGGGCCGGATTCTGGCTACGATGCAACGAAGTACAGGGGTTCCATATAGCCCGGCATGTAATGCAATTTGGCCCAACGAAGTTATATAGCGAGGACCTCACGTGACGGCGGCAGTGGAGTTCTAGACCTTCCCTAGGCTGGCAGGCTATATTTTGGAAATGAGTAATACAACGAAAGATTTCACAGGCAATCTAAGTATGCTGATTACCTGGCATCTTGACAGTCCTACTCCCGGACACACCGGCCCATATGTTGGCTTGACTGCCCTGCCGAACTGGACCAGAGCTCTTCCCGCTGAGTACTCCAACGGCCATCGTCGCCTTATAGATAGACGACTAGCGGTCCCTCCTGATTTGTGAATTGAATGTAGGGCTTATTATAGGAGAGGAAACCGGCATGGACCAAGGGATCCTGGATTGGGAGGCGTCCAGGCCGAGACAGAAAACCCTTTTTTTTCCTTGACGCCGGCCCTATAGGAGGAATGCTGCAACTTATAGCCGCTTCAACAGATGCCAGCGCAACCGTAATCGTGAGTTGGAAGCGTCCTAGATCCGGATCCGCTGATAGTTGACCCCGATTCGGCGCTCATTCACCTTTCTTTCTCGCGGTTGGGCCATCGGAGATGCCCAAAGGGGCTTTTGAAGGGACGGCAGAGACGCGGGTAGTACACGAGGCTTTGACATGCCCGCTGCGCAGACAGATATGTAGCTCCCTTGCGACGCCACTAGGATTTGGACCCATTGCGCATGGACAGTGTACCTCGAGATGATCGCATAGTTTCAATCGAGGCAGAACGTTGTGTCGAGGTAATCCAGCTAGGCTGCCTCGGCCTATGCGCCACAAACAATGTACTGTACGATATCGCAGCCCGTAACATTGACTTCCCTTCCAGAAGAAATAGGACTCGTCGCAGTCTTTGAGGTCATCACTATGTCGCATGGGGGGGTATGCGGTAGGAACTGTCTGATTAGATGAACACCCAACAAAGGGGCTCCTGTCTTCTTCGTGATAGCTTTTGCGACGAGTGGGATATGGTACGCTTGGTTGGCAGTGAGTCTAGGTATCAACTCTCGGAGAAAAAGAGCCGGACATTAGCACTGAATATCACCTGGTAGAGCGCCATAGCTCATCGTACCCAAAGGCGCCAGATGCTCCCTGGAAACGAGTTCGATGGCAAAGGCAAGACCGTCAAACAGCAGCTCTTGGTCATCAACGTCGTCAGTGTCTGCATTTGCTTCGCAGCACCCCATCTATTCGTCACTCGTACTCAAGCACGGTAGGGGATGGCGCTGATCAAGATGCCAGCCCTTTATATGAGCTCGTCAATAACCACTTGCTCGGCCGTATTTTTTGTTATGTCCCATCCGGATCGGGACTTACCCACTTTCCAGGCAATGCCGTTGCCGGGACACTCAGTGGCAATAGGGACGGGTTTTCATGCTTCATCTCTTCCGTCGGACATTCACTAATCGCTCAGCGCTGTGTTATCGAGATTCAGAGACGAGATTTCAGCCCCATTGAACACACGACGCTACCAAGTAGCAGATAGCGAACCAATATCTGTCGGTGGAGAAGCAGACGTTGGGGGAGGACAGTTTTGGTAGTTGGGCTTGATCCTGCAGACTCGTCCGCATCGCTCTTTTTTTCGCACTGGCTACATCCCACCGAAATGGATGCCGGAGACATGGCATTAACGACTCAAAACTCGCGCAAGCTCTTTCGACGCTGTGTACGAGCAACGGCCTCATTCTGGCCCATTACTTCTTTTGGACCGTGCAGTTCTCCGGAGTTGCGATGATGGATTGGTATTGACCACCCGATTTCGAACCCAGCCCGACCATTCAATACGACGTTTTCGGGGCATCGCTTATGCTTTGCAATAACGTTGTCATAAGGTCCGCTGTCAGTGCCGGTTCCTGCCCAAAGTATGTCGCACGGCCAGTCCCCCTTTGCGAGGCGGTGACTAAGTTGTCTCCGCAGCCACGAAGACCTATCTTGGTAAGGACGGCGCGTCCAAGGTTATGGTGCCCCCTTTACATCCTTCGCGGGCTAGTGGATCTCCTCGATGTCTATGGGATGATTAGAGCGAACGGGAGACGAGAATTGAGCCAGTCTAACTCAACGAAGTGGCCGTTCGGGTTAGCGATCTGAGCGAAAGTCGGTTACGAGTTGTGTTTGGTCATCCACCATGGGCGCAGCTAGCTAAAGGTTCTAACCAGAAAGAAAGGGGCTTAAACCCACCAGGCGCGTAGCTAAGCTGTATACGTAAGATCTAGCCCAGAATAGCGGCAGAAGAATATCCTATACATAGGTAGCAAGCCACACATAAGTGCCCGAGCTGAACAGGAGATCTGGATTGTTGGATGTCTAATACACAGGCGTCAGTTGATCCGCCTCCTAGGGAATGCTATCGTCTCCGAGATTCTTGTCATTTTACCTGTAATGGGGAGGTAAAAACGTTGTCCACGACTCGAGGTTACCATCTTGCCGTCCTTCGAGGGCTACGATTTTCGGTTGCTGCCATTCCCATGGTATCCCATAGACACCCCAATACAGGGCGAAGAGCGTCATAGAAGACTATCCAGGCCGGATACGGAAGATTGGAGCTAGTATCGCCCCCATGCTTAGTTTCCACCCGGACAAAACCAGAGAAGACCACATTACTGCCAGCCTTTCGCACCCGACGGATGGATGGTAGGATTGCTCGTAGCTCCTTTCTCAAGACGACATAGCTGTGCGAGGATATGAGCGTGGCGAATCGGCAGACAAAACCGACCTTGACAGAATAGCATCCCTTGGAGTCTTTTTCGGAAACTGACTTCATGACCATCTGACGGGACTGAGAGCTGAAGCCTCACCGACAAGGCTCATGGCGCCCTGTGGGTCCAGTGGCTCATGCATGTAGGTAGCTTCAGAGCTACATACGCACGCCACATACACGTAGAGTGTCATCCGAGTAAAAGAGTCGGCTTTGGTTTTGTGGGAAATATCCGATGATGGAGCTATTTGTGTTGTTTATGGGGGGGTAGAGATATGAAACTGCAGAGGTATGTTCTGCGAAAACATTTTCCCGCAATAGATTGATGACTGTAAAGGGGGGGGTTTTCTGCCGTAAGTATCACTAGGTGGGTCTTGCGCTATGAAGTGTAGTTGTACTTTTGCGGAGGTGCGAAGTGGGAATGCCCCCACAAAGCCCCATGTTCTATTTTTAGGAGCATCTCTTTCAACCTGGCGCCACAATTCCCCCTCCCAAGGGGGAGAAGGAAGGAGGCTTCTTGTGCAAGACACAAGACTCCTAACTTAAACTAGTACACTGTATCTAATATTACTGTAGACGCAGGGAGAGAGACGCCCAAAGTGTCTACGGAGAAGGAGGCTGAAATGAAAGAAATGACCTCGGGGAAGGCACCGGCGTACATATTTCTTCCGTCCGGTCTAAACTGACTCACTTACGTAAGTATACTCCATACTAGTAGGTGGCTTGGCGTGTTGAATTCGGGATTTTCGTACTATCCTGTTTGCAAGGATCTGGAGGGTCGACGTCCCAATTGTTTCGGGTGTTTGTTTCTCTACTAGACAGTACGATATACGCGACTGGTGATGTTTCGTCAGTAGCCCGGATTCTGCAAACCCCCCCAAAAAAGTAACAGATATACATACATATGTAAATTAGTAAAACAGGATGAACAAAGACGATGGTCAGTTAGCGCAATCCGGGTTGTATCATTGCACTTTTAGCATGCGCAGCTTGCAAGTAAGTATTGCGCCGAATCCGTTGATCCCAATGGAAGGCTTCCAGCGTTGTTCTATACAAGGAGTCCCCTTGCACCCAAGTCTCCACAATCTGGGTAGCAGTGCCCGCTAACGTCAGTTGGGTAACGTTGCTCCTGGGTATACCGGTACTTCGTGCATTATATTTGTACATGCTGCGGGTACTCCTCGGGTACATCGATCGGCCATTATGCTGTTAGTTCAGTCTAGCCTGCCAATTTGCCCGTCGCCCCCTTAGGGTGGCTTTGAATCTACAATACAGGTCTGGCCAGAAGACATCCCATTCCAATCGTCAGTGAGGGGTTTCGCTTGATATCTTATCCTGCCCTCTCTTTCCACAGTCGACTTACACATACGGGTTTTCTTCTCTTTCCTCGTAGTCAACAGAATCTCTACCGCTTACATGCCTGCCTACGTGCTGTCATCCAACTATCAACCGTCTTTTCCCCCACCCTGACAACCTTCTTCCTGTAGCAAGAGCAACGGCAACCGCCGTAACCAGCGTCGTCGGCTGTAACTCACCAAATATACTATACTATCCAGACACTCTAGGAAGCTCCTTGGCCAAGCCAGAATCCCATCTGTTGCAATCTGGGGTTCTAGGTGCCGAGCAAAGACAACCTGATTGCGGCTTAGCCGAGTTAAGGAACTCCCATAAGCCTCCTCCGTGTGAGATCATTGTTTCTCCCTTGCTTGCGAAACCGTCGGCTTCCAAATTCCGCATACGTGAGGAAGATCCACCAAAGGGAAGGGGATCGTTATATTTTTGGTCCGACGCAATTTCAACTGTTCTGTTCTTACTTAACCTTGGTCCGCCCCGGTCATTCTGGGAAGGCGTTAGGGGCGGTTCCATGCATGCTCGCTTGCCACTGAGCGGACAAAGCCGAATGCTTTAATTAATACGATAACATTCCCGGCGGACCATCATTCTGCCTGTCCGTTTGTTTGTTGTACAATACAACATCCATTTCTTCCGTGCGAGTTCGCTGGCTAGCCTAGGGCTTCTCGATCTTCGCCTCGACCTTCAAAGGGAAAAGAAAACGACATAGCCGGATGGAAACCCCCGTCAACATGGACCATCACCGCCGAAGCGGGCGGATACAAGATGAGTCGAGTCATCTTTCGAGGCCTCAGGTCTTCGTACAGCTACAGTTCGGCGTGTCGTGGAACCAGCGTCATACACCGTCAACTCATACTCTGACATATATGTCCCGTAACTTGCGGAATTCGAGAGACCTGGGAAACTTCCCGCGACAGGTACCACCCGCAAGTACTAACTATTTAGCCGTCCCCGAACCTCGTCAACTTCGCCATCAAGATAAGTCAAGTCGGCATCACCCACGTCACTCTCAGAAACGCAGAGCGTCACGCGGTCGCCAGGAGCAGCCTGATATCCAGGACACTCGCCCTCCACGAGGATCAGCGTTTGAAGACTGCGGCTACATGCGCACCTGGGTTCGGGACGAGACGCGTCTTCAACCGACCATCCGGCCGCAAAAGGAAGCGAGGGATAGGGGTCGGGCGCCGTCCCACGAGCGAGGGAGCTCAGCCCCGCCACCTTGGAGCGAGAGTCCCTGGGGTGGCCAAGGGCTCTCATCAACGCTATTTCCGCCGCCGGCCCGCACATTCGGCGATCAATCACAGATGATGACACCCCTACCAGTACCGCCAAACACTTATCGACTAGGGTCGGACGGCATGCCGTGGGATGCATACGGTTGGCCCCAGGAAGCTAGTGGCATGGAAAGTGAAGATTTTGACCACACTTCTCCCTTTGTGAACAATCCGACAATAGTACCGCTCTCTCCTCAAAGGCATCGTACCGAAGACCCCGAACGGGTTCGAGAGCTCGAGTCATTATCCACCGCAATGATGACGGTAGATAATGGATTCGAGAATCAGTGGTGGTACCAGGGTTCAAGGGAGTCAACAGAATTTTGGACACAGGCCGAGCCGGGTTCCCGAAGGAGCATGCCCGAGCACCTGCTCGTCTCTGCTGCGGAGCCGACTTTCTCTACGATGGATGATCTGGCTGGGGCACCACCTCCCGGTCACCAAAATTCAGATGCACATTTTCTAGTTTCGCCGCTTTCGGCCACTTCTGGTAGCCCGGCCCACGGCTTCAGGCCGCTGCAGAGATCGTTAACCACGAGATCAGAAGAGTTATTCTTCGAGACGTGAGGTGTAGAGATAGCGAGGGTACGCTCGTGGAAAGGTTGGGTACTTGGGCGACTCGGTCCCGGGGCACGAATTCGATGGGCCGCATCCGGGTTTCGCCCGTGGCCATTCATTAGGCGTCCGTGGGGCTCAAGAGAGTCTTGTACTAGATCAGGCACAACTACGTGAGGGAACTAGCAGCCGCAGATTTAGACAAGCGTGCCCTTGTCTGTGAGGCGGCTAAAAGTTTGACAAACCGATAGCATCATGGTGTATAGGAACGGCAGTTGAAGGAAAAGGCAAGCTCGGGTTTTTGATCAAGTGTGGGCAGTGCTTAGGGGGCATCTTGCACTACCTGCTTAATTGGCACACCTTTGGCGTCATGCTTTGGTATCTGAAACTCGAAGCTGATGAGGTATTAAGTGGAGGATATTCCCCAGGGCGCATTATCATCTTTTTATGCCAGTATTTGAACGGTACGAGGTGTACATACTTAGCAATGACTATCGAGGTGCGCGGAACTCTAATATCTCAACCTCCTGTCAAAAGGGCAGTGAAACTGAGCCTGCGGCGTGACTGTCGCGCCAGCCGGCCATATATACCTCGTGGTCTGAAATGGTTAAAGACAGATGCATTTCCTACCCTCCCAGTCACAACTTATTCGACGCTTCTGCATTTGTCTTCTGCTGGAAAACTGACTAGCCACACATTCCTACGGAGCTGCCGATGTGGAGACTATCAAGGGATCAAATAAGTGCCAATCCTCCTACTCATTTCGCCTGGGGGATCGATCCTGCAGCCACGCCATACCGCCAACGGGCAATACATGCCTACCTCTAATTACAAATTCCTCGGTCCATTCCCACATCGGCTTATAACATCACATGAAAGGAAACAAGCGGCCACTGCGGGTTGTCACGATGAAAGGAATATATCGGGGGAGAAAGTATCTGAACGCCTGGGTAGAAGCTGCTATGATTTCCGCGCCTGGACCAACACGGCTTCCGTTTCGAGAAACTGCGCCCGTGGCCGGGTTCAGCAGGTTATGCCGCCTCCATTATAGTAGCCCTTGCATGGCGGAAGTGTCGAGCTCCCGGCCATGTGAGAAATTCGCCGCGTAAAAGGACGCTACGCGTTCTCCCCCGGTCTCCGAACTTCCCATATTGACGGTAATTCGAAGCCGAATTCAAGCAGCTAGCTGGCTGATCCCTCTCTAGGAAAGACGTATACCCCTTGGAGGGCCCATTTGAACGCCTTGATATCATCTTTCTTCTGCCCGGGAACGGCCCGATTCCGCTTTCCGCAAATCTGCTCATCTACATAGTTGCTAACCTACCGAGCTCGACTCACAAGGGTTGACCTGTTCCTCGCAAGGCGATCACCTGGGGCCCTATCAAACCACAGAACTTCCAGAATGCGCTTGCGCGATAGGGATGTCCTGGTTTTGGTGTACTCCCCTTGAATTATCAGCACTACCTTGCGAGATCTCGGCTTGCTCGATCAATTAGAAAGCCGATTGATGCGCCGCTAAGCGTGGTCCAGAGCCACCGATCCTGACACTGTCAAAAAGCCGAGGAAGTACCATACGCCCATGCGTTCTGCTTTGCGCATCGGTGATGGATGGATCGCCCTTGGCTCCGGCTCTACTGCAGAACTACACACCGACCACGCCAGCAATGGAAGAGAGACTCTGCGTAAGTTGAAAGACTTTTTGCGCAAGCTGTACCTAGATGGCATGAAAGCAACAGTCCCCGATGACGTATACACATATAACCCAGAACCGGAGGCTCAGTCCAACGGCTTAAACAGTGTTGCACCGTGCTGACAAAGTATTGCACGTATGGTATTTCGTAGAGGGCTACCCCCAATCTCGAGCAAAAAGGGGGCAACTGCTCTCGCTGTCTAGCTTACAAGACAATTCCGCTACGGGACGTTGGGGTGAGCTCTAGCAAGTAATCGATACGCCGGATGTAACGACTTTGTCACGGATGACCGTCGTCGCCACAAGATATAAGCCTCCCCCCAAATCCCCGCGAAGTAGAAGCAGTGTTGTCCTCCCTTGAAGTCAATATCCCGGACGCGAGCGTGTGTAGCACACAGCTTCCCCACACACAGAGAGATCACCTGCCATCTTGAGTGGTTGAAGCGGCAGCAGTCCTCTGAAGCACTAGATCTGTTCATTGGTAACGAAAGACCGTGTTTCTATTTTTGGACCCGAGCCCTTGGCACATCCAAGTGTGATCTACATTAGCGTCCGTCCCATCACAGGCTACGTATGTACGTAGCTTCTCTTAACGACGGATACATACCGTTACTACGTCGTCCGCATTTACGATAGGCGAACGCATTGGAGAAATAATAGTCTTCAGGGGCCAGTGCCTCGAGTCACCAGGGTCATTGTAATTAGATGGCTATTGCTGCTTGTTTGTTGTAGGATGTCTCTCTGGCTCGTCTGCGGCTCAGTTGCTGTCGACTCGGCCGTTATAAGATCGAGGCGTAAGCAACGAGCATGTTATCCCGGTAAATGTAGCGGTCTCCGCGGTGCCAATGAGAACACCCGAGTCTTACATCCTCGATGGTGGACCGCCTATCTCCGCCCAGAGGACCAGTGTTCTGACCGCCATAACGGCGCCGTTTGCCATCAGCATAGAGCTCTGCCAAATGCCCGAGAGACCTTTAGAGCAGAACGATCTCGATGGTCATATCTTACCAACTTGGGTCCGATCAAAGAGACATCGTCGCATATGACCGAGATGAGACATCTTCTTATTGTCGAAAGACCTCTCCCAAACCGCAAGCGGACATTATACCCCATCCGATGGAAAGCCAATCGCCGTCGGTACGAATGACAATGCGGATCCGTCTTTATGATGGGTCTCTAGGGTTACTTCGTGGGGGAAGAATAAGGTTTCGCTGCATACAGGCGATCGATCTATATTTGGTTGACAACATCGCTTAGGTGGTGTCAGCACAGCTAGGCTAACCGGATCTGAGGCTTACCGGCAGGTAATTGTTGGCACCAAGCGCATTCTGGCCTTTCGTGTGATAGTCCAAATAATGCCTAAGTTCGAATATGCCTCGATCCATGGGAGAGTGTCGGATCAAGGCTACAAGTCAAGCGACCATCGCAGACGATGTCCCCTTGGTTGGCCGGCTTCGTTGATCTGGCTAATAACGCTTACATGGGAGCATCTAATAGGTCCGCCGTAGAACAAGGCTTATGGTGGATATAGTCCATTGATACTAGGAGAGAGCGGGGAGATTACAGCACCTAAGCTCGCGGGATGATGACACCACGGCTCCTCATGCGCGTCGAAGCCTACCCATGGCGGCAATCTTCTGCGAAGTTGCACTCAGGAGGCTGCTAGCCAGAGAGGGCTGGTTGAATCGCAGAACGGCGTGTGATCTGCATCCATAAGTATAGAGCTATGCGTACATTCCCTGCTTGACCGCTTCATGAGAAGGTGACGCCCGTGTGGTTACACTGTACTGCCGCAGCGCAGATATGTGATTGCGTACATCAATTCAAGCTAAGTCAGGGCGTTTACTTTCCCATTGGCCTGCTTCTATACTATATTTGACCCCCACAACCCCCCCTTACCCCTTGACCTTGTGTCACGGTCGCTACCATTATCGGATGGACAATCATCCTGACCAACAAGCGGACATAGGAGGCGCTCACCTGCCTATCTGGAAGAGTTTTCAATGGCCCTGTCACTGTCCAGTCCCGCCCGTCAAGCCTCGGGCTTGTTCCTTGCAACTCCTTCCCATTTCATACCCTCCGTTGTTGCCTCATCTGCCGGCAGCGGGATCCAGGGCCAGCGGCGACCCAAACGCATCCGCGCTGGACGATATCTTGAGGGGAAGCTTACCCCAGCAGGGGGTCCTCAGGGCCTATTGGCTTTTCCTTGTGTTCTATTACCCACTTGTAGCTGCTTTTCTCACGGTTACAATAACCTCGCCACTCCCGATCCCAACGAGACAAGGGTAGCCACAGCCCTCCCGCATAACAAGCGCCGGTTGAACGGATGTATCACTCCAGTCACAGCACATGGTTTGTATGAGTTCTTTTTGTAACTCACTAATCTCGAAAGGCCCCCTTGGTGCATTCAGAGGCTGAACTACATACGTGCCTTACGTGCTGGGCGTGCGAAGTTGACCCATCGGTACTGTGTATAATCCAACTGAAAAGCATATCCGCCGAGAGTGTAAAACGTCTTTTAGCGGGTACTTCTCCCTACCTCCATTCGTCCTCTACTGTCACTATACACTCTCCCCTCTTCGATACGGTACGAGACTTCGCGGGCTTCCCCACCTTCAGCGTTCAGTATGAGGCATCGCACACTACGTTACATTCGGCGATATTTGCATTGTGTAGCCCTCTGCGTAAGCTCTTCAACCAGCCACATACGGCGTGATATTCTACTGGAGCCGCCTCCGGGCTCCATACTAAGGACTAGATAAGTGCTCATGCAAAGATACGCTCGTAAGTATCTGTACTTGCTTCTCCAGATATGACTGCCGTAAATGCTGCCATCCGACATCTCTCGTGAGGATTCGAAGGTATGAGCACCAACCATCTGCACTGACTTACTGGGCGTGTTTAGACGGATTACTGCTACGACTCCCATTCTGTTCTGGCAGTCTCGGTGGCGGTGGCTTCCCCATTCGTGATACGACACCGCGAGGGTAATTTGCACGCAACAGCGGCCGTCCCTTACTGGTAATATCGGCGGAACACTCATGTATCGGTTCAGAGGTTGTCCCACGCCAGCGGCGTTATATATATTGCTTCACTTATAACCGCTGTCACTCTGCCCACTTTAACCCATCCGGGGAGTGTAGGTACTCCGGCTACAGAAACAACTCACGCCATTCCAAGAGTAATGTATCTAGAAAATATATTCCCCGATCTACTCCATCAGGTACGGGAATCGTTGCTGGAGCGAAAACTTTACTCGGCCGACGCAGCCCAGTCTCTATAGATAGCCCGTTGGTTCGACCGACGAGGGATACGACGGGATAGATAGCTTACGGTGAACTCGATATCATATGGACTACTTCGCTTTACATCAGGGATAGGTGGTGTCCAGAAACCGCGGGGTATTAACCTCGCGAGTTCGCTTAGAGTATCTCATCTACTCAGCATCATCCTGTCATGGACCGAGCCGGCGACACCCGGAGGGATTGGGAGAGGCGCTAGTTTGTGTCTAATTCAAACATTACATCCTGAGTCTGCGTGCCTGGCACGAAGCAATTGTAGTAAGATACAAAGCCAGGCCCGCCCATAGGTAGAAGGTCTACCAGCAGCAACACAGCAGACAGAAGTGCTTCATTTAACTCCCTGTTCCCCTCGCAGATGCCTATTCTACTCTCATCGCAGTATGGGCCATGCGGGCTCTCGACCAACAATCACTTCTGCCGCGCTGTCGAGTGGCTAAGCCCATCACTCCCTCGACCTAAGCAATACTGTCGACAACGAGCTTCCCGGCGTTCTCGTCGAGCCCCTTATCCGAACCACGATGCACGCTAGGCCCGAGGCCAATTAACCCGCTTGGGTGGCCAGAGCAGCGGCAAGGCTTGCAACAACTTCCTTGGTAGCCAACTGGAGCGCTGAAAGGCCATTGGGGTGGTGAGAAGTCGCGTGTCGTTGGCTGTGAGGTCAACATATGGTATTACCGTGGTGCTGGACAAGCTCCATGTTCCATCAGCACGTTATAAACTCGCACAGATATTGAGCAAGAACTCCATGGAAATTATGTACCCGTACTTCGTTCGATGCCCAGGGGATGCGACCTAGCTACGTAATGGCTTCGAAATTCTGAACGGATGATGAGTGGCGTAGGCTAAACACATGATAAGAATACATCTGGCTTCAACTGTAACAACATTCACATGTGCTCGCCCAACCTTATCCGTTACGCCGTAGCCCGACAGCCTTCACAGCCTTCACAGATACTGCACAGCAATAAGTACAACGGGCTCCCCTGGAACTTGAGATACATACACACAGAGATATCGTACAGGCATATACCTTCATAGATATTGACAGAAACAGATTCCGTACTGGGATGTAGCGACCTAGCAGCAGCATCCACATGTCCAACTCCAACAACGGGTCATTAAAGGGGGGCCCCGGCACATGTCCCTAACTCCAAAGCCTCATGAAATACCTGTCGTAACTGCCAAATCCCTGTTTTACAGATGGTTGTACATATCAGACGACGGCGGGCCCCTAATCCACCTCCCAGCTATCGTCATCTCTAGCGTCCGGGCCGCCTCTTTGACTTCTCCGCCGGAACCTACCATTACCGCCATTCATGTGATTCGAGATGACGTATTCGTCGTCGTCCTCCCAGTCGCTGAACTCCCCATCCGAGTAGTCCCACTGAACCGGAATCTGCTCACCACTTTCGCCAAAGCCGAAAACAAGTCCCCGCCACTCGCCGGCGGCGATCCTAGCTGCCACCTTCAGCATGAGATTGACGAGATGACTTGGCGGCCTTAGAAGCATCTCTAGAGTTTTCTGGATGATAGTACCTGGAAGCCGCCGGATAGCACTTAGGGGGTCTTGAGGCGACTCCCTGGCGTGGGGCGAGAAGAGATTTGCTGTGGGTGAGAGTGGCGAGGCCGTTCGCTGACTGATGGATAGATTGTTTGGGCGCGGCCGTTGCCTCGCTCGTGGCTTTTCTTCCAACGCAGAAGTACGTGAAACGGGAACTTCACCATCAAGCGACATAGAGACGACGGGGTTCTCACAAGTTCCGGTACATGCCTGGGGATCTGGTAAGACGTTCTGAAAATTGGATGCGGCTCCCGCAGGGCTTGGGACGAGGGTTGCATCCGTATTTGGGCTAGCGGCGAGGTCCGAGGCGGCCCCTGAGTGTGACTCCCTACATGGAACGATGATATCCTCGTGTGGGTGAGGAAAGCCCGCATGTGCTGAGGTAGCCAGCTTTGAAGATGGCGGAGACGGCGGAAGCGGCGTAATGGGCGAATGCCAGGACTGTACGCTATGGAACGAGTCGGTTGAGCCAACGGGTGAGGAATCACCTGTCGTACGAGATTCTGACACCGCGGGCAGAGGAACTTCCGTTGACCGACTCTCGGTGGATTGGGAAGGGTGTGAAGTGACGACGGTCAGCTGTCGGTGTACAGTAAAAGAGCGACCGGCGAGCACACGGGTCATTCGCTTTCTAGTTAAGTTAACAGGAGCGACGCGACCGGAACCCTCAAAAGTCGACGGTTCATCCTCTTCCTCGGATGTGTCCTTCGACGAAGATGTAGTGGATGCTGTGGGAACCGGCAAATCCATGTCCTGGTTGCGGCTTCGGGCCTCTCCGATGGGAGCTGATTCCACGGCCTTGGGCGCTTGTGTCCTCCCCCATGACGGGGAATCCGTTGACCTATGATGGTTAAGAGCAGCATCGGATTTTAAGACGTTCCGTAACGGTCCTGTAGCGGGCTGAAGTGCAGGTGAGCGCTCTCGAGGTCGAGTTAACGGCTGGATCTCAACATCACTCTTTGGATACTTTGCGCGTGGCAATGCAGCCTTAACGTCCGGCTCCTTTACGCCACCGGTATTAGAGGCCGCATGTGGGGGAACTGCACACTGAGAGTGAACGCAATGCGCCGGAGTTATGCTAAAAGGAAGATCTAATTCGTGAGATGCGGGCAAGGTGGGAAGACAGTCCGTTTGATATCTATTGCTGTCAACGGGCTCCGGTCGAGCCCCTGACTCTGCATCCCGCTCAAGTCGCTCGGCTGCAGCGGCACCATTGCTTCCGATAACGTTGCTCGGAGTTCTCCTTTCCACGCTTAACGAGGCGCTCCTCTCCCGAGCGATAGAACCGATTCCCTTGCTTTGAGTACCCCTTACTGTGCTTAAGGTGGTGCGCCTCTCTCGGGCGATGGGGCTAGGGGAGACTGCGGGTTGCGGTAGGGGGCGGAACGGAGATGCAAGGAGATTCTTCCCCTCTGGTGTCCACGGCTTTTTCTTGACGGGAGTTTGGGGTCGCTGAGGTAACTCGACGGTAAAACTGCGCTGAAAGGGGCACTCTGTTTTCTCAAAGAGCAAGATCCTGTCAAAGACATCGCGTAGAATTAGGGCTCGCTGGGCGTCATCTGGGTCGGCCACCGGGACCTCGATGCGCCAATACTGAGGCCTCCGTATCTGCAGAACAAATCTGCTGTTAACTTCGTCAATACACCAACACTGGCTCTTGGGCAATATAGGTTGCAGAGCAGAGCCACAGCTCAGGAAGGCTACGGACCCGGGGGCACGGTAGATTCGAAATGGGCCTAACAATTTCATCATGATTAGATTCCAACGTCCCGCAGAAGAGCCACAAGTTATATGAGCTCACGCACCGACGGCGATTGTTCTCTCTAAACGCGAGGAGGCGGGGAGGCTGCCAGGCTGAACATCATTCTCGGATGGTAGGATAGGGCCTGGCCCAAGAGACGCGCGCTGGGTCGAGGTGAAGGCGATGATCTTGACAGATGGATGATTATAAAGAGTCTCGACTAGATCCTCGGGCTGCGAGGACGGACCAGACAATGAAGCTGAGGCTAGTGACGCTGTGGGCGCTGTTGCTATGCGGCGGGGGCGAAGGGGACGAGGGACGCCAGACGGAAGAGGATGCGGGGCGGCGGACGGCGACTGCGACGGCGACTGCGACGGCGACTGCGACGGCGACTGCGACGGCGACTGCGACGGCGAGGGCGACGGCGAGTCCATAATCTATACGAAAGTAGATGGACATAGGATGAATGCTTCTGTGTTACGTATGTCGACCAACACCACAGATGGTTAGGTTGGTGGTCTGGCGTAGCTACATAGGTATGCTCGCATTCCCATTTTAGGGTAGATGGCCTGTTGCTTGTCGGATTATGACGAATTGTTCGCCAATCCGGTCCAGTCCAGTGCGGAGCGAGGGCGACGACGATTATTAAAAAGGATGACGACGATAGGCGCAGATGGAACCCTGGGCCATAAAGAATGTACGCAAAGAGAGAGACGAAGAGTATCCCTTGTTCCGCACGGAAGAGCTCCGGTATTGATATAGAATATTAATACCTGGGCTTGCGCATGTAGAGTGGAAGTGTAGAGCCAAGTTGAGCGATACAGGGATGAAGTTATCCAAAGCAGGAGGCTCTGCACGCAAGACGTTACTAATACGAACTTATGAGGGCCATATGCGATGCGATGGCGGGTACTCAATTGCTAGCAATTAACTATGTAGCCAAGCGCGGAGCTAGCAGCGCTTATGTAGGTACCGCACAACTTTATTGAGTATAGTGGGCGTCTACAGTAAAGTAAATCTCTGTATTTACCGGTACGTACGTATGTATGTATATATGTATTTACCCGGTACGTATGTAGGTTATGTATTTACCGGTATGTATGTATGTATGTATGTATGTATGTATGTATGCATATATATATATATATACGTATAGGGTGAGGTAGAGCCAATTCGATTCTACAGTACGAACTGCTCGGATAGAAAGATACCCGGATATATTCCGTACACCCGCACGCGTGCCTTATCCTTTACTTCTTTCCAACCCCGCCCTCTAAGCGCAAATGTAAGATACTACTACGCTTACCTTCGCCTCCATCGAGATAAGAGGTAAGGTTGGTTAAGTAATTGAACTGCACTGCCCAAAGGAACCCGCTTCATGAACCTATGCATCCATGGTAATAGCACCCCAACTCAACGCCCTGCATACAGGTATCGAGTTCTGCACACCTAACCAGGTCCGTGAGGCTGCTCACCCCGGTCCAGCCAGTTCCGCCCTCGGGTTGCCGTCTAGTTCCCCCTTTTTCGACTCTGAGGGCATCTCGCTGCCATGCCATTGCGCGTCCATCTCATGCACAACCTGTGCGTTCTGCCGTCCCCCACCCCCGGGTCCTGTCGTTGCTAATGAACCCCTTTCCGCACCTGTTTCTTCCCCGGCGTCCTTATTCTTTTGATTCCGCAGATGCCCCAGGAACAAGAAGATTGCCACTGCCACCAAGATTGCACCGATTCCTGATCCGATGCTAACACCCACGATAGCTCCTATGGACAGTCCCCTGCTGGTGCTGACCTCCGTCTGGGACGTACTCATTGTAGCCGCTGGCGCTGCTGAGGTTGTCCCAGTTGTTGACGCCGTCGGTGCAGGCGCGGCCCGGTGATCGCAGTCGTATACCATCGAGCATCTCGTATCGTCCCATTCGTAAAGATCTTTGGTGTATCTTGCCCAGCACGAGAAGTTGCCATATCCATTATCCCCTGTCCCTGCATACTCTCCCTCCGCCACTCTCGGGCCGAGCACCGCCGTAAATGTCACTCCGGTGGTAGTGAAGAGGCCGGATCTTGTCGATTCTACCCATAGGCTGTACTGGCCGTCAGGAGTGGGGACGACCGCGACATCCTGTGGCGCACCTCTCGGGCTCCCCGGATAGTAGGCCATTTGCGATGAAAACTCATTATTGAGACCTCTGCAGTCTGCTAGCGCAACATGCTCGTTATCCGCGCGGGACACTAACCGAGCCGTCGACGAGACGGCGTGACATAGTGCGCCAGCAATACGGAAAGCAGAGCCTGTTTTACTTAGGATTCCTCTCCTTGCACCTGTGCGGCCCATTGTGTATTCCCTTGTAGGAAGCAGGGTCTTAAGAGAGTCCCTGATGGGACCGCGTAGCGGTGGCTAAGTCGAGGCTGGAAGATAGACTTCGTCGGCGCATATAAGCTGATACTTGGTAGCGTAAAGAGCGCTTCACTCATAATACAGCCATGTTACAAAGCAAGGAAGGAGACGATGAAGTTCGAGGATTAGGTCAGCTCCGATTCCCGGCAAGCCGGGCAAATGTACATCAGGACAGCTCCGGCTTTTCCAAGGTGGCCCGGTTGTGTTAGGCATATTTTCTTCTGCTCTTTTTGGGGGGCCCATTCCATGATTGATACGAACCCTGAATCAAGATAAGAGTGCATAACCGATGCATGTTTGTGAGCTCCACCAGCGGCCGCCTTTTTCTCTCATTCGCCACCCAGCCCCTACGATACGCAAAGGGTATGCGCAGGCATCTACTAAGTTTGGGGGGTTTGGGGCCCACATGCTTGACTTGACGCTGACTCACCGCCCAGTTACTGGAACTGGCTAACCTTTTTGATCCGTCTGATATTGAATATCTACTATGTACACCGCACACGGCAGAGTGTTGAAAGGAAGACACTTCTGGTCGTCTCCAATGTGGCGTCGCTTGATCGGCCAACCCCATGGAAACTGAAAACGGTTATCATGATCATCGCTACCGAAAGAGAGATCAGCTCAACTCAGAGCATACAGGCGTATCGATGACACGCTGGCAAGGTCGTGGACAAAATAATTGCAACGCCCAACACAACATATTAGTATTCTTCACCCCAACAGGATGCTATAAACAAATGAGTTATATTCATACCGTTACGTTTCGTGGCTTGCTTTATGTAAAAGCTCAATACATGGGCACTTGAATGATATGAATAACACGTTAGGATTTAAGGTAAAAGAGGTGCTGGTAAAGGTATGACCAATTATTTCGTCCATAACCTGGTCAAGCATTGCCTCGAAGCCACTAGTGGCGCCACTGCCGAATCATGTACGTCATATAAACAAATTTGTCGGCAATTGTGGTGATTTCTTGAAAGGACGTTGAAAGGAACCAAAGGGTTTTGATTTGTGGCCCTAGGATTGCAAGGACAAAGGAGCTGAAGGCTATATGTGGCTGCTCCCCCCACCCCCAGTTGTAGGACAGAGAAATCAAGCAACCCAGTTCCCCCAAGTCTGAAGAATTGCAACACTTTGCCCGCAATATTGTTCAATCACACTACCTCATAGGTCAGTTGTGCCGGGGCTGTGAATGATCTCGTGCTTTGGGGCCTGCCATTTTGCACTTTACCTGCAGACTTCAGAAAGGGGCCGCGGGGCCGAAAACCCTTGCTACCCCTCCTGGTGGGAAGCCCGATGATACTCTGAGAACCATACCAAACTGTGGGGGTAGTAGGGCTAGAGCTCGAATCAACGGCTCAACTTCACGACAGCTGTCCTGTATCCAGTGGACCTACATATCAGGGCTCCATGCTTAAAGACCGCCGTTAAGTAGTTGTTTCTCTGAATCCTAGCTCAACTTCATAACGTATCATATTCAAATATATCTAGCATATATATATGGACTAGCACTAATCAGCCGCTCTTCAGCTCTACGGCCAGGCTCCTTAATGCGAAGGAATGCCACCGCAGAAGAGATAGACTTCCTTAATTAGAAACTACTGGGCTATGAGTGGAAACGTCTTTCCCTACAGAGCTATTAGAGCATCATCGGGCTGGTCCACACCACTTTGACCACCTCCTGCAACCCGTCTACGAGCTCGGAAAGTCTGGTGACAACACAGGAATCACCCGCATGGGAGGATCCGACCTCACTGCGGTACTGCGCCGACGTAGATCTTGGAATGTGGTTGCAGACGTCGTAATCCTTGTATGCAACAACTCCGTAATCTCCCTCTCTGGAAGCTCACCCATCCATCCGTATCATATCAAGCACCACTTCAACAACGTGTGTATCAGATCGACTAAGTATGGGCCATTTTTGCACTTCTGTTGTTTCAACCTGAGATTCTGTTTGCGCTGGAGCTGCAGCGCGTGTTCGATGTCCTGCCGATCAATCACTTTCTGCATTAGTTAGGTGTCACAGGGGGTGGAGAGGGTCGCAATGTTAGGACATCACGGGCGTCGATACTCTCCTATGAAAACCCCGTAGCTTGACGCATGCGGCAAAACCAGGCGTAACACGTAGGCTTCTGACCGCAGGAAACCGTCTTGCAGCCTCAACTGCTATCTAGCATCCCTAGATCTACATTACAAGCCTGCCCGGCTCGTGGCTGCCGAAGCTTACCTTTAACAATGCGGGAAGACCATAGCAGACAGAGTTAAGGTTGATATTGGGTTGATTTAGCGCTCTGGGGGTTCTCTGTAGCTGCAACGTATAAGGCAGGCTCCCTAACCGTGCGATCTGTATATGATGCTCTGACCACGGGGTCTGAGCGACGACAGGCATCGCTAAGTTGGCTCTATCCTTATTTTGCACATATCGGGCGGCGAAGGAGAAGTAGCCATCAAAGACACAACATGCTGTCCCAGCCCATTACACCATTTTTTATCAGCCGTACCTCCCCAGCGCTATCTCAATTCAAGGGTCTATCCGACGAGGGCGAACTAACAGCAGTAACAACTATTGTTAGTGGTCCGCGTCATCGCATTACCTATAGAAGAAACTCTGTAGATTTTATACTATCTGGTTGACCAGTTAAACGCGATTAGTGCCCACACTTAGAAGATTGTTAGTGTGCTGCTACGTCGCCCTTTGTCGGATACTGGTAGCCGCCTCCCTTGAAGCCCCAAGTTTCAGGTAGGCTTGTAAATATTTGCTCTTGTTATTTCCAGAAGTGCGAAAACGACTTGTTCAGTTCGGAACGCCGTGAAATACGACTTGCATCAGTGTAAGGGATACTCTTGGGCCTTAGTCTGCAGGGCTGACAACCGAAATGGCTTAACTTAAGCTTTCCAAATCAGATGCTCAGTAGGATAATAAACACGGAGAGCCTATGGTGCCTAGTCTACCATCCCATTGCTCTGAATATCGCCTTACACTCATTGCGTAGCTCATAAATCCTTTTTGTCTTCCGAACTGCCTATTGCGCCGGGTGATGATGAGTGATCACTGTCGATGTTCGCCAATGGGAGGCTAAGAAACTCATGTTTATTCCTCCAGTTCTGTTGGCTCTCCAGGAATTTTTTGATCTCTGAGGGTGGCGAGTTCGGAGAGGGCGGGGGGTCGGTAATCTTGGTAACTAGGTACGCAGTAGAGGCTTCGGCGATACCATAGATTAGCACACCTAGCAGCGGAACCTTTATGAGCGTGTAGAATCCGATGCCAAAACCGAAGAGCAATCCCTCGCGGCTTCGAAACCAGTTACGTTTCTGCTCTTTGCTCAGGTGGATGCGTGAAAAGTACGGTTCCAATAGTTCACGCATCAGGCTCCGGGATGCGAAGTATGTCTGGAGGAATATGATGAGATATCGTTTAGGTAACAAGATACCGGTACCGAATACGACAGCTGCCGGTCCCAGGCCCACAGCTCTATGGAAGGTATAGACGCTGAGTGCAGGGAGTACGAGGCGCCCAACGTAAGGAAGATACGACAGGCAGAAGATAGCCAAGGAGATAAGCGCCTTCCGAGTGAAACGCCAGATGAACATGCTCGCTGCTTCGGCAGTACTTGTCGAGTGAGTGCTGCCGTCCTTCTTCTTGTACTGCCTAAGATGTGGGTAGTACATAGCTCGTAAGTTGTCGGGATTCTCGTGCTTATGCTTTTGAACGTAAGTCAGATCGACCCATTTCAAAGAATCCATGAACCTACGATAACGTGTTAGTTAGACGCCGTATACAAAACGGGGTTGATGGTAAGCAAACATGTTGTCCAAGGTCGGTGTAACGTATCTCATGAGTGTCATGAGGAATAACGGGATTTGAAGCACATGGTTGGCGACGAGATCGAGTCCATTGACCACATTTTCATCCCAAGTCGTCTTGTCAAGGTCGTAGAATAGGGAGAGAAAGCTGATGAGAACCTTGACACCAGTGATCTAGAGGGTAGTTAGGTCACTACTAGTCCTAGTGGGTGTCGTCACCGGGTGCTAAGAACGAATCGACATACAGGAATTGCAACAGCGAGTCGAATGGCTATACCAGCTGCAACGGCCATAGCAGCCTGCTTGTAGTGGGCATTTGTGAAGATGTCCGGGTTCTGCAAAGCTCTATGAGCTAGGGGTTGGGGAAGGGTCGGTTAGTCGCTTGTAGGGCTAGAACATCTCCGTCATTGGCATTCTCACGAACTCACCTCCGACGAAAGTCAACTGGACACCCCGCAGAACGGCGTTGAGGTCGAAATGTGAGATATCAAAGGCCTTCTTCAGTTCCTCCTTGTCAAGTTTCTGCTCGAGCTTGTCGAGCTTTAGTATTTTCGTTTCGGCCATCCCTGCCTCCCTAGATATAGAAGACACAACGTGACGTCCTTAATACAGGTGAAATATGGTAACCAGTGCCTCCGGGCCTTGCGCTTGGCTTGTACGTAACTTTTGTTATGCTGGTATTTGCGGAGAACTGTGTTGAAGCTGGATAAGTATTTGGCAGCCTTGGGTTTATACACAATAAGGTTAAACCTGATGACGTTACATATGTACTTACCTAGGTATCCAAGTAGCCCCAACCCAGCCGGCTGCCAGCTACAAAGTACCTAAAGCTAAGCACTTACCGTATGACACTGCGTAATGCGCTATAGTCAATGCCGTATCTAGAGCTACCTAGCATTTGTCCCAGTGCTACACAAATTGGCTACAGATTGGTAATGATTCATAATAATGCGAATCCAATTTATGACACTTTCAGTTGTATTAGATCTCAATATACATACGTGAAAAACATGAGCATCGCTGGCTATACTCTTGTCTTTGCGGCTTAAATGCTTATCGATAAGATATTGCTATGGCCACTTCTTTTGGGTTAACCTTTCAGGGCAGGATTGATATGGTCCTTTACTGTATATCTCGTTATGTTGCTGCCAACGGCGGCATGAGGCGTATATACGTATATACGCGAACTCTCACGGTTAGGTAGTGCACCTATTTGTCACTTACCACATAAAAGCTATGTATCTCACCACCTATCTTATCATCGGAGATGCAAAGGCCTGAACCCGTAGATAGGGGTCAAGCGGGGGTATATTTGGAATTGCTGTTACTCGACCAGTGAGGAGCTGGCCTAGCGATTAGTAAGCCATCTACCTAACTTGGAGCAACCTATCAGGTTCACTCACCACCGAGGCAAGTGAGTTAACAAGCCGCAAGCTCGTCTCCATCCCCATGTATGAGACCCAGATAGGAGCCGGCCGACCGGATCTGTCACGCGCCTGATATGATTGGTATCATACGGCCGTCCCATAACCTACTTTCAATACTGCGGGGTAGCTCGGGGCTTCGTTTATATATAGGTGCATGATGCCGCTTCAGTGTCACCTTGAAGACCTGGTGAATGCCGTTTGAAATATAAAAGTGTAGAGACATACGCAATATTGATCCCTTCGCCTTACGAACCAGCCAGAACAAGAGGGGAAGGACCATGGGCAAGACTGAGATCCGCACCGTGGGCAAAGTAAGCTTCGATGTACCTGCATCGGAGCAGGACGCTCTCCATGTAAGCGTTGATCACCGTGTCACTGATGAACTATATATAGCTGACGTTGCGACTAGAATCGATGGCATCCTGACAGTCTGTCTTCGCCGGTCCTGCTGAGACTGCCTTTGATAGTGAACTCACAAAAGTTGTAGTCCCATTTGCAGGCGAAATCAAAGATGGGGAAACAGTGAAGATAGAATGCCTGGATTGGACTGGGGGTCAAATAGGCAACAATGATAGCGCGGACGACATCCGTAACGTCGACTTGACCAGGGTCCATTACCTGACGGGCCCGTTTGAGGTCGAGGGCTCCCAGCCTGGTGATCTCCTGCTCGTCGAGATCATGGACGTCCAGCCATTCCAGGACCGGCCCTGGGGCTTCACTGGTATTTTCGACCCAGACAACGGCGGAGGCTTCCTGGACGAGATCTATCCATCTGCGTTAGTGAAGCCCCCCCGGCCCGAAGGAGAGGAAGGATGCCTCCAGTTCCGACCTCCTGTCCGGCGCTAGCTAACCTCCTGCGTAGCGCGAAGGCGATCTGGGATTTCGAGGGCATCTTTTGTACTTCGAGGCATATTCCCCATGTCAAGTTCGCCGGGCTCATCCACCCTGGAATCCTTGGGTGCGCCCCGTCAGCCGAAATTCTCGACACCTGGAATAAACGTGAGGAAGAGCTAATTGCAGCTAATAAGCTCAAACGAAAGGTTGCACTACCCCCCGAGCCGCTGAGTGTTCGTAAGTAGCCCAGGCCCCTGTATCATTTCCCTGGCAATCAATGGGTTCCTTCCACTTGTGTGTTCTTCAACCCCTAGGAATGATAAGTATCGCTCCAAGACCGTCTTACACAGGCGATACTAACTTGGCGTTGCAGATGCTGGTTCTGCGGTCGGTACTCTCAAGGATATAATCGGGAGAGAAGGTGCTCGCACTATCCCTGGCAGGCCAGAACACGGCGGTAACTGCGAGTGAGTAGCCTCAACGCTGATGCTCGGCCATCAAGTACCAAGACGACTGACCTCGTATGCAGTATTAAGAATCTGAGCCGTGGCAGTAAAGTCTACCTGCCTGTCCATGTCGCAGGCGCCAAGTTCTCCGTTGGTGACCTTCATTTCTCCCAGGGGGATGGAGAGATCAGCTTTTGTGGCGCCATTGAGATGGCTGGTGTGATCACCATCAACTTCAAGGTCATAAAGAATGGGGTGGCAGATCTGGGCCTCAAGTCCCCGATTTACATCCCTGGGCCCGTGGAACCCCAGTTCGGTCCCGGGCGGTACATATATTTTGAAGGCTTCTCCGTCGACGAGCATGGCAAGCAGCATTATTTGGACATGACAGTAGCTTATCGGCAAACCAGTCTGCGTGAGTAACCCGACACGTTCCTAGCCATAAGACGACGTCGTTTCAGTCACTAAGAGGAGCAAAGGATGTATCGAATATCTCAGGCGCTTCGGGTACTCGGACTACCAGATCTACCTACTTCTTTCATGCGCCCCTATCCAAGGCCACGTGGCAGGCATAGTTGATATCCCCAATGCATGCACTACCATGGGCCTGCCAATGGACATATTCGACTTCGACATCTCACCAAGCGCACCCGCTAAGGTTATGGACATGGGCACCTGCGCATTTGAGACTGGCGTTAAGGAGGGGAAAGTTATGGCCGGTGGAAAGAATAGCGAGCATAGTTTTGGCGGCGGGCTAACCTACAAATCCACCTAGTTAAACCCAGGCAACGTAAGGAAGAAGGCTAGGGAGATGGTCTCTTGGCGCCCTTTCGTTGTCAATTCAGTCCTAGTGACCTTAAGTAACAAACAAAGGTTCTCGAAGACTGTGCCAACAGCCAGTTCGAATATGAAGACCAATGGCCTCTGCATGAAAAGGTCGAGTCTGAACTTGCGTTTAATGTAGCCGCGAATACGGCGGCGGATAGGCAATGAGTCGAATACAGTGCGATGGGCAGCAATGCAATATCGTACCATTTTCTCCCTATGACTTCATTGACAGCTTCTCAGAGATGCTTAGTCAAATAATTCACCATGACACTCCCCTTCCATGGTAATCGGAGTGGCAACAAAATTTGGAGATACGCAGCCTACAACTTCCATCCAAGTGGTATATACAATGCGACGGCCCAAGCACAGGTGTCGGGTTATACAACCTTATGACCCCTCCTATAGACTGCAATATTGATCCCGCTGCAGGAAAGAACCAGCTTCATATTGGGGAGAAAGAGGCTGTATAGAGGGGACAAAGGTTGTGCGTGCTTAGGCTGGTGCGTTAGTTATTTGCATAACGCATATCAACACCAGCCCATGCTGCATGACAGCTCAATATGCCGGGCTTCTATTTGGCCGCCTTCAAGACAGATTCCGCAAAGAATTGCAGGCAATTGCTGCAGGACGAAGCCGAAAACTCTGGAAACCTATGTTACTAGGCGGCTGATATTATCAGGGAGTCCTATCCAGTGTCCGGCTAATTCATTGGGTGTCCTGGATCTCTGTAATGTTCGTGTGTAAGGTCTTCAAAGAATGCTCAGCGAGGGCCTTCTGGCCTTGGCCGATCCACCCACAGTCGTTGCACATGACCACGAATCCTGATGTATCGGTATAATAATGGTGTTCTTCCTTTAGCTTTCTGCACATCTCCCTGGTGTGCTGAAGAACATGATCGCTACCGTCGACTGCCCATCGAGTAACGTCGAAATCCATCTCTTCCTGAGCCTCGACGAAAACCTCGGCGACGCGGTCATAGTGAATGTCCGAGTACACCAGGACACAGCGCAGCTCGTGTTGGCCTTCACCGAACTTGAACACATTGCTGGTCCTCACGTCAACGCTACAGATTTCCAAGCCGAACGTCTCCGAGATTATACCCAGCTCGATGGCCCCGCCCCACGTATCGGGCCGCAGCATCCGAGCGCAGTATGCGTCTGGACTTGCACCGAGAATCGCCTCACTGTACTTCTCAGGATTGTCCTTTATGTGGTCCACGATAATACGCCGCAGCCTCTCCGGGGTGTAGCCTTCAGGGGAAGGCGGTAAACCGCGGAGCGCACCACCGACGGCTGTAAAAAGGCAGCTGTTGTCATCAGGCATCACCCGAAGGACTAAGAGAAATGATTGTCAGATTTGGGGTCTGGGAACCAGGGAGTGGACCACTCGTATGATACCTAATGTCGAACCAGTTTCAGGCATTGGGACGCTGATGTTCTGGTCTTTGATGCTCTTTGGTGGCTCCGAACCGGGAATCACACTGCCCGGTGCGGAAGCGGCCGGGATGGCTGAAGAGGCGCCGGCGGCGGCGGTTGTCGAGACATTCTCGACAGGGACCACAGTGAAGCTTTCCCGCTGCAGACCAAGAGTCTGCAGGGTAATATCGGCTTGGTCCACGGTCAGCGGTCGAGGGGGCCAGCCATATTTGACTGTCACCTCAGACAAGCCCGTGGCCTGCTTGATCGATTCAAGGAGCAGCCCAACTGTAGCAGAATCATCTAGCTCAAGAGTGCCTCCGCCAGAAGGAGCTCTGTAGCGAAGCTTCATTGCCAACAGAATAGGGGATAGGTGAGAAAGGCTCTACACAGAGATGCTTAGCACTGGCTCAAATTATTTGCTCATAAGGTAGTCGCCACGAGTATGTACCCTTGAGTGGATAGATACGATTTGAATGCGAGTAAGAGGGAGTTGCCAAGGGCCACAGGCACACAGTAGCTATTAGTTTACTGAGAGCTGAGAGCAAGTTTGCCCCCTTTGGTGTGAGAAGAATTGGTGTCCCTTTCTTGAAGCACCGTGGGGTTAGGAGGGGCAGGAATTCCGAGAGAATAATAAACCTCACAAGGGTAGCTAGCTACCTTACTATGTAGGTACATATGCAGGTAGGAGGGGAGCGGGATATACTGTAGACTAGTAGAAATATGATAAATTCAACTATGAGAGCCATGGATTTGTGAGAGATGAATGCTGGGCACCAGGTGGCTTGCACTACAGTAACGCTGGGCTTGCGCTAACGCTTTAGCCACCCAGCGCACTAATAGGACAAATATGATGTACGAAGGTAGGTACCTGGGGCAGATATGTGAGTTGTCCACTCCTCCACATATACGGCTGTAGTTGAATCGGGTGGGTCAGGTTGACGCATGTACCTTACTTGTATCTGTTCAATCGATGCAGCAACAACCAAACATTTTCCAAAGTTATTACACAGCTTCAAGCTTCAACCTGCGCGTGGAAAGTCCGTCGCGTTCCCGTCTCTCGTTAAAGCGACAACCCTTCGGAGCGCGCGACCTGGAGTATACGTCAGTTCTCGTACTTTGGTTTTTCGAATTATCACCTATAAGTATCGTACTTGGGAGGAAATCTGTGGAAACTACATATCCCCCTTTCCTTCTTGCGCATCATCTCCTACAGCTCGCGTAGCATCACACAATGGCCGACCAAGACGCGAAGGAGCCCGTCGAAAGTCTGGCGGCTGTTCGCGAGTCCATTGAAGCGAGGGCAACTTCTGAGGGACACGTCGAACCCGCCAAGGAAGAACCACAACAATCATCAGCCTCCCAAGGCCAGCCCAACAGTGCTGGGACGGAAGGCGACCGAGATGTAGACGAGGATGGAGATGTAGATATGGAGGAAGGGACAAAGTCAAGATCAGATGGCGCAAATGTCTACGCAAACACAGACTCAAAGCCGGGCCCAGACGCGAGTGCAGCTGCGGATGCGAATGCGAATGGGGCTGCAGATGCACAAGGGAAACCAGGAGGACGAGACACTTCCGAGGCCGATGCTGAAGCTGATGCAGCCGGCGAACCGGAGGAAGGCCAAGTCCCGAATCGCCTCGACAATGATATGCTTACCGTTATTGAGAATACCGCCAACTATCTTTCTACTTACAAAGAGTCCGAGTGAGTGAACCTATCCGATGCCAAGAATATGCGCTGCTGCTACTGCTATCATTGTTCTCGGAATCACGCGTTGACAAGAAACATCACCCACAGTGGCTACCACATCGCAGCTGGTTTCCAGCGCATTCCTAATAGGCGATTGATACCGGACTATCACGAAGTCATCAAGGAGCCCATTGCCTTCAGTACGATCCGAGTACGAATACGCCCTAGTCTGCCTGTCATGCCTTCCCTTGCTAACCGGTACGACAGACTAAGAAGCTCAAGAAGCAATACACCGCCTTCTCCGAGTTCGTCAGAGACGTCGCGCTCATTGCCCACAATGCCCAGGTGTACAACCGACCCTCGTCCGAGTATTTTCGAAACGCTGCCCGCTTACGTGAGATCTTCAAAGAAGAATTGCAGAAGCTTGTTGACGAAGGAACCATTACGCCGGAAGACGCTATCTTACCCGATCTCGGAGAGATTCCGGAGGCGGAAGATTCCCCCCCTCCTGATGAAGCCGATGAGGATGCGGATGAGGATGACGAAGACGATGAAGATGATGACGACGACGATGATTCGGACGATGAAGGCGGTCGCCGTCGCGGAAGACGCGGTGGACGCTATTCTATGTCAGGCCGGAGAACTGACGCAAAAGACGATGATGCGCATAAGAAGCGTGGTCGCCCCCCAAAGGTCTTCACCCCCTTGGAGGCTAGGATTCATGCGCTGCTTAAGGGACTCCGGAGGTTCAGGCACCCTAGCGGCGAGCTGCTGGTCGCGCCATTTGAGAAACTGCCGGATAAGCAGACCACGCCCGACTACTACGCCGCGATCAAGAACCCCATAGCTTTGGATGCAATCAAACGGAAAGCCAAGAGGAAAAAGTACCAAGACGTAGATCAGGCCCTGAGGGATCTCGACTTGATGTTTGACAACGCGAAACTATATAACGAGGAAACGAGCCAGCTGTACAAAGACGCCGTTGAGTTACAGCGCCAGGCACACATGCTAGCCGATCAGGAAAAGGCGAGACCGGACAACGAGTTTGAGGACGAAGACGGCAGGCGGCCTGTCCCCGAAATCCATCACAGAGGAGAGGTTTGGAGAGTGGGTAAGTCGACGAGAGCACAAGTTCCTAGTAGCACATGAGCTAATTTTGCCCGCCTTACCCACCTAGGCGACTGGGTTCACATCACTAACCCAAACGACCTGACGAAGCCGATTGTGGCCCAGATATATCGTACCTGGGAGGACCGCTCCGGCCAGAAGTGGGTGAATGCCTGCTGGTACTATCGACCTGAGCAGACGGTTCACCGGTTCGGAAAGCACTTCCTTGAAAACGAAGTTGTCAAGACGGGCCAGTATCGCGACCATCGCATCGATGAGGTTGTAGATCGTTGCTTTGTCATGTTCGTAACTCGGTACAACAAGGGGAGGCCGCGCGGGTTTCCTAGCGATAAGGAGGTCTACGTCTGCGAAGCGCGGTACAATGAGGAGAAGCACAAGCTTAACAAGATCAAGACGTGGGCAAGCTGCTTGCCCGATGAGGTTCGTGAGAAGGATTACGAGATGGATCTATTCGACGTTCCTCGGCGGCTGAAGAAGGTCCCAAGTCCGATCAAGCATCTTTTAAGGGACGATGCTAAGCCTACCGACCCCCTTCCGAGGCCAACCTGGGGAGCTCCAAACGCACCCCCCCTCATTGGTGCGGTTCACTGCCGCGAAAGAGAAGCAAATGTATGTGGCTATGTTCGTTCCTTGTTGTCCTTGCTGTCTTCCCCGTTCCAGTTTCACTTCCCAGTACATAGCAGTATTTGCGGCTTCATCTGTATTCCTTCCTCTCCTACCGACTATAATCTATGGCCCTTTCAAGTCACATCCTGTCCGCCGTACTTTTTCACCTCTGACTTACCTAACTGTACCTGCCTGCCTATCTGACACCTTTCTTATCGATTGCATCCATCTAAACCAGTGACCTCTCCATCATTCTCCCTTGCTCACTTAACCTTGCCATTGTGCATTCTTTCATCCTATCCACCATCTTTATACATACCCAATTTCATTTCCCAGACATTCACTTTCTTTCGTTCCCTACTCACCCTTCCATTACTGCTGATATTAACTGTTTTCTGCTAAAACAGGAATCGCCGCCACCAGAACCCACGGCTTCCCCTCCACCTGCCGTCGCTATTGAACCGACCCGTCGTGCATCTACTATGATGCAGACAGCACGTCCCCTCGATAGCCAAGGCGATATCGCAATGGGAAATACTTCTCAATTTTCGGCGGTGGCGCCTCCCCCGACGCCGACTCCTGGTCATGCCGCTGCCAATTCATACGCGCCTCATTTTGCGCCGCGTCCTAGTCCCACTCCGGTTCCTGTACCTCAATACGGACAGCACACTAATGCCCATGCCGGGCTTCACCATGGTTCGCATGCCACACCACCGATGCCTCAAACTCCACATTATCAGCCGCACCAACCGCACCAACCTCAGCCGTACAATGGCTATCCAGCGCAGTACAGCACCACCCCTGTACCCGTTCCCCACCACCCGCAGCATCACGTTCCCCCGCCGCATCAAGTGAGCAATCCCATGGTGCCCTACGACACCACCCAGCGACTAGCTCCGTCTCCTGCGCGCAATCACATTGCTCCCGTGCCCAGCCCAGGTCTTCACGCGCAGCCAAATGCATACAACCCACCACGGCCCATCGAAGTCTATCAACTAGATGACGCACTAAATGCCCGGATCCCACAAGATATTCGCGAGCAGTTCCAATGCGACAGTGCCGGCCACGTGCTCTTCTTTACACAACCGCCCCTGGACCGGGCGCATCGTGGCATGTCCAATGAAAGCGCCGGCCTCGGCCATAGCGTCCGCTACCTCGCCGATCGTGCTCGTGAGGCCGAGGATCGTCGGGCCAAGCGCAAGGCTAGGGACGAGCTGCGGAGAGAAGAGGAGATGAAGCGCAAAGCTACCGAATTGGAGGTTGCCGAGAGAGATAAGAAGGAGCTCATGGAACTCGCGGGCGACATGTTTGCAGGCTGGATCAAGACGATGGACAGGGAGAATGAGGTGCTGAAGGTCGCTTATGAAGGATGGAGCGTCAAGGACAGCGACATCGATGCTGCCAAGTGCTGAGTGGCACCGCATATACTCTTCTGTGTGTTAGGTTTAGGGAAGCTTGGTGCTAACTGCGCGCGCATTCAAGGGTTAGGTATATAGGACCACGACAAATGGTCTCGGGAGTTCAAGATACCACGATTGCGTTATGGATTAGTTCTTTTGGGATACTCTCCCCGGCTTAGCAGTAACTGATATTGACCCGATATATCATGCGTGCCCAGACAACTGCTACACTCAATAGGCCTGTTCAGGCGACGGTGTGGAAACGGATGCTGGTAGTCAAAGTTGCTACTACCGGTCAAGAGTTCTCACTGTAAACCTACTCCCTAAAGTACCAGCATGCTGCCTATTATATAATTCTTGGGGGATCGGGGCTAATCCAAGTATGTAGGGAATTAAAAACTTTTCAAGCTGAAAGGGGGGCGGTGCTACGATGGACTACCCCTTACTTGGAGCACACGGGGTTCAATAAGGATTTGGAACGTCTTCCCGCTCTTAAACATCAGTATGTCTATACGCATCCACCATAGAGCAAACCTACCTAGGTGGTAACTTTCCAGGCCTGTTTTATTTGCTTACTGCATTTAAGCAGCATCAGACCAGAAACACGATGTTTTTTATGGGGTTCAGGAACTAGGTGCCGCGAGAAATCGTCTCGCCGCTGAGATGGTGGGTAGAGGCTCTACGTCTCTATATCAATTTCTCCCGGATAATGAATATCTATATAATAAATAACCCTGTGCCTAGGCCTACATAAACCCGAAGTTCCGGCTGAATTCATGTACTAAACCTATCTGACATTTTAAGTTTTTCTTCTTTATGCGTTTATTGATTGGCCTAGAGACTCGGGAAAAGTCGAGCCTGTTCCAGAAATCAATAGCATATATAGCTTGGGCAATTTCGATTCAAGGGGCATTTCTGGGTCTCGGTTGAGAAGATGGCTCCCGTTTGACTCCACCTGCCTCCGCCGACTCGGATCGGTTGTGCTACCGACATGCAGGAACAATCCAAGATCGCGGCATGGGGACTGTCACTTCAGCGGGAGCACGTGACGGTGACCGCCTACCCCATATAGTTAAGCGCGGCGCTGTAGTTTAGACGGGCAGAATGGAAGCCGCCACCTGCACCCAAAAGGATCCACCGGCCCGAGCCCAATCTACTACTGTACGGTAACTAATTGAATGATCCAATGTTAAGATCGCTACGAGGGCATACCTCATACATCATCTCTATAATAAATGGCTTTGAGTAGGCACCGTCCTTGATGGAATTCATCCTATGCTAAGCAGAGTTATGACACACTCATTATCCTCATTTCTTTACAGTACGATCATTTTCACTAAGGTCTAGTCCTTCTGCTAGCTCCTTTTCCTTCCTCGACGACTTTCCGATTTTGCGTGAGAATATCATTCATCCATATTGCTGTTTCTTGCCTTTCACGATATCCGATAGCATCTTTGAGTAACTTTCAATAACTGAGTTTATGAAGATCCCTATTCTTCGATCTCAGTCAGTTGCATGGTAAGACTCTTTACGTCCCATTTCATCTCCCCTTTTCACTGCCTTTTCAATATCAAGTTTGCCCTGTTAGGATCCGGCTTCGAAGCTCGCTGAGCATTTTGCCGGTTCGCAGCGTGTCACGCCAACTTCATCTGCTATAATCACGTCGCCATCACCTTGTTCACCACCACGTGAACTCTTCCACATTGCTGAACACCCATCATTTTCTAACTCTCACCCTCTCACCCCGCTCCCCTGTTGTCCCGCAATTCTTTCAACTTCCTCTCTAACCTTGAACACAGAAGTTGTTGGTGTAACATATTCAAGAATCTTCACCTCTGTAGCTAGCAATCCCAATTGCAAGCCACCTGCGATTTTGAAGCAAAGGTCCACCATATTCCGCCAACTACTTCTCGCTCTGTTACACCGCCACCGACTTCCCGCCGTGTGATTTTCAGTCATAGGGCGTCGTCGTTACCATCGTGGTCTCTAATGTTCACCCCCTACAGAGTCAGTGATCTTTAGGACCATCAGTTGCTCAAGGGGCGTCTTTGGTTGATTCTGCTGGAATTGATACTTCCATCCACGCTACTAGCGCAGAGACGATGGATGTATTTGTCGATACTGATCAACGGAAATCACCCAGAGCTCCCAATATGAAAGGAGCTCCTCAGCGCCCGGGCCCTAACGGCTCCAGGGTTGTCCGGAAGAGACTCTCTACTCCACGCTTGGGAGCTGGACTTAGTGCAATTGCCATGCAGATCAGCAGTTTCTCGAGGTTAGGGAAAACGCCAGTGGCCAATGAGCCTGCCTCGGATGGAATATTACCCAGGAGCGGCTCGGTTGGCAGTGAAATCCTCACACCAAAAGTGAGACCAAACGATGCCAAGGCTGTCGATGTGTGGAATGATGTGAAGCCTTTCGTTGCAGAACCAATGGTCAGAACTGGGGGTCTGATAACCGACAAGGAAACTACGGGCGACTCCATTTTATGTGGTTCTCCAGTTAGCGCAACCGATGAGGATGGCTTTGATGCATCGTGTAACTCCTTTGACGGAAATCATCTGTCCAGCCCAAACTCAACCCCGCCGCCTTCCAACGAGGAGCATCGTAAGAATGATCAATATCTAGCCACAACAGAGATAAACAACTATCCACGTCAACGAATCGCCGACTATCTTTCATCTCATGAGCCCCTATCCGGTCTCATCGACCAGCTTCAGAGTACGACTCCTTTATATGCTGAGAATGTCAGCAATAACGGCTGCCCACCCGATGTGCGCTCCGCCGCCGCAGCACCTTGCAATGACGCGATTATTACAGGCGGCGCCGTAGGTCCTCCTGTTCTTGGTCCTACAACTGCCCAGCTCGAGCGCCTCTTTGAGGCTACACAGCGTTTCAGGGATAGCAACCGACTGAAAGAATACGATAATCAAAGTCCCGATCGGTTTGGTGTGGCAGAACGATACTCACCTATTCAGCGACCCTCTCAATGCTCCTCCGTGTTCGCTTCAAATTCGCGGCTCTGCGACATTATGTCTACTAGCCATCCGTCTGAAGATAACTACGTTTCTTATGTCGCCCCTTACCCTTATACCAAACTCAATCCACAGATTGCCGACCCTACTCCTACCAGTCAACCACCTCAGCCGTTTACGGTCTGGTCAAAGGAGGATAAACGATCCTTGCTCGAGTTCAAGCTTACACGTTTCGTTTTGGAGGATTCAGAAAGGGTTTCTGCGGGAGTTCATATCTTTGTGGATATGTCAAACATCTGGGTTGGTTTCATAAACACGGTCAAAACAGCCTTGGGCGTGCCGCTTAATCAGTACTTGAGAACGCCCATGTCGTTCGAGCATCTTGCCCGCATCTTGGAGCGTGGTAGGAACATTCAGAAGCGTGTGCTCGCTGGCTCCTTGGCCTTTCCTGCCTCCCGGCGCGAGAACTGGCCGCCGCACCTACGAGAAGCGGAAAGCATGGGCTATGAGATGAATATCTTCGACCGGGTCATGGTGGAGAAGATTTCGCCGAGGTTCAAACGCCAGAGTCGCACATCGTCTTGCAGGACTACACTGTATAATGCCAACGACGTGGCCAGTGCCGATGAGTCCACGGAAGATGGAGTCGCGGCTAAGTTCACCAGGAAAAAGGGGGAACAAGGTGTTGGTAAGTCAATGAAACTCTAGCGTGTACTATAAAGGATTATGAGACAGCCGCTTGTTGAGGTGTCTCCAGTCTTGACGGGGTTAAAGACGCCGTTTTTGTCCTGTTTCTCCCCATTTCTGTCTCTATGCACCTAAGTCAATAGCTGACTCCCTGCTCCACAGACGAAAATCTCCACCTCAACATGATGAACTCGATTATGGACAACACAAGCCCGGGAACAATGGTGCTTGCTACTGGCGACGCTGCACAAGCTCAGTTCTCGGGTGGGTTTAAATATTACGCGACTCGGGCTCTGGAAAGAGGCTGGATGCTCGAAGTCGTCAGCTGGAACCGAACCATGTCTTCGGCTTGGTATGATCATGATTTCATCGCAAAGTACGGGGACCGCATGCGAATCATCGAACTTGATGAGTTCATCGAGGAACTCCATGCAGGCTACCCTGCCTAAGCGATGTCGATGTATGCCCCTGTCTAACCAACTCTCCCTTCCCCGTGGTCCCATGGCCACTTTCGTTGGTTCCGTTCATTTCATATCGCTACAGAGGACATTTGCCGCACATGTTCTTCAAATAATCATCCCTGCCAATGGGCTATTTGCATATGCATCATTCTTATTTGTGTTTCTTTTATCACCTCATGACTGCACCCTATGGCGTTCTCTTTGTCAAATGCCTAGATCTTTTTCAGCAGCATTACGGGTAGCGTTTGCTATCAACAGGGCCGATATCCTCATCGACGACGAGGGCTAACCAAGGCGGCTTGAAGCTTCATTTTGAATGATGTTATCCGCAGCATTTGGCCATGGACCGGTCCACGGAAAAATTGTTTGGCCTGACGGATATCACGAGTTTGTCAAACTTGACGACATAATGAATTATCACGCCAGGGGAAGAGAGGTTGGGGTCAAGCAATTCGAAGGGGGCAGTTGGTACTACTGAACTGCTGGCGTTTTGATTTTGTTCTAGACCTCTCCTTGGGGTTCTGACCTTCGCCTGTCTATGACAGTATGAACCGGAATCTTTGACTAGGATACCCGGACGAGGGAAACATATGCATTTTACAGGTGTCTAGGGGGGAATTCTCGGCCCATGCATCACCATCACAGAGCAACATACACGACAAGACAACCACAGTTTTAGTTAGGGAAAGGATCGGATGAGGTTTATGATGTTCCCTTGAGATGCATGAGGAGGGTTGGAAAGGAGTTTTGAGGAATGTGACTCCAAAGATGCATCTGCCTGTATTAGCTTAAAGTCCTTGCCTCATACTTGGAAGACACCATAATCTAGCCTTATTGTCCCCAACGCCAGCATTCGTCCTTCAGTGACATCGCTACACGCCCCGTTAACAACTATCTACATAGGCAGTTAACTTCAAACGGCATCCCATGTAAATCAAACCCAGCCTTCCGAGCGCTAAGCAGGACATCTAATCACCCGGATCTGGTTTCGGCATTGAAAGTCCTCGCTCGCCTTGGTGGCATAGCACCAGAGAACAAACACCTGGATGCCGCCAGTCATATTAACAAAGCTGTTGGACATCGGAAGCCAGTCTGGGTGCAGATTCATCGTCGCCAACTTCGGGCGGGCTTATGAGTACTGGGATAGCTCATCCTATGCTAATCGACGCTCGATATCCCTCTGTCAAGTGCGAAGAGACTAACTCAGAAGTGAGCACAGTCAGGTTTCGATTCCAAACTAGCAATGCCTCTCTATATGATTCGACCCAGAACTTGTTCCGTTGTAACCTACCACATCCCCTTTACCGAATGACATGTGGCTTGCCAGATACCAAGGTCAAAGCGGTCCCCCCTCACGCCATTATGACCCTGCATGATACCCAAAGCGGCACCGAATTCACAGACGCGTGCGTCCGGGGCCATATTCCTCTCGGTGAGGGGATAGGTCTCTATCAGTCAATGGCCTAGTCATACTGACTCTCCATCTCGGTTCCCGCAACTATGTTTCTCAGATTACCCCTAGCCGACCATATTATGTTCTCTGTAGTTCCGTGCTCCCATATTTCGCCGCCGGCGACTATCTGAATATAACTGTCAGTGTTTACAGGGCCTTTGGCTTTGTGGTGGAAGAATATCGGCGGTGTCACACTGATGCACTTGGTATCGAGGCCGCGATCGCCCGCCTCGTCAGGACCTAGGGTGCCATAGCTCGACGTGGCCCGTTTGCAGAGACCGGCCAGCGCGTTGTCAAAAGGCCCTGTCAAGTGGTCCACAGACAGGTCGAAGAGCACCTCGCGGGCTCCCGGGTTGGAGAGGGCATAGGCGAAGGTACAGATAGGAGCACACGTGATATGAACCCACCGGGTGTGCGGGAGCTCGATTTTGGAGTCGATGAAGCCAGTCACCCTGTCAAGGTCGGGGACCGTCGGGTAGTCAGAAATTGTGAACTTTCTGCTCATATACCGGGTCCCAGCGTCGTCAGTCACTTTTCCCTTGTCCTCGTCCAGTAACTCGGGAAAGACTTCGCCGAAATGGCCCAACCACAGCAGATCCCAGCCCCAACTATAATGTGATGGTAGCGGGGTGCGGCCTAGGAGCTAGGAAAAGCTCTCTTGCTCGCCGAGCTTCATCGGAAGTTGCAACTTGAGGGGAGTGTCCCAATCTATGCCATCCTCCACCTGGACGAGTCTTAGTCAGAAATGAGCTTAAGAACAAGGGCAAGAATAAGGGATTCCGAAGATGTTCAAACAACTCCCTGGGGCACATTACGCCCGACGACTGTGGGTAAGTTCATGCTTACGACCAGGGCCGATTCAAGGTTTTCTTCTACGATCCTGCAATCCGCGGGTTAGTCTCACGTCTTCCGTACCCATCCGGTGCACCTTTCCTCCACCCGTACTCGGAGGATGTCGAGAGTTGGACCTGAGTTGCTATAGTCTAGGGGCAGGACCAGCCCGACTGACTGGCTACCTCCGCACTGCCGTCATATGCCCTCTCCACGAACCAAGGTTAGTGTTCCATAATCTTTCCCTATCGATGCCGAAAGGGACAGCCTTGTCTGATATCTGCTCCCCATTTACCCCGTCGCCCCAATCCGCATGAAAGCCCGTCGAGGAGCTCGTCAGCGCCATGGCATTGCGTTTGTCGCTGCGCTTAGGGAGGCCGACGACGAAGACCTTGGAACCCCACCGTATCGTTTGTGGCTCTGTCAATGTCTGTGGGTCCTGGTTGACTCTTGTGCTCTGTGGCATCTGGAAATATCGTGCCCACCGAAGAGGGGATCCCCTTGATGACGGGGGGCAGGCCGATTCCCGATGAACCGGGTGTGAAAAGAACGAAGGCGGAGAGGAGTATCGCGACGGCGCCGCCGATAGCGATGTGCCGAGGAAGTGGACGGCGGGCGGCCCTCGCGGGACCAGGGATAGCGCATGGCTGGCCTGTTGTGAGGTGCCCGGACAACAGGCTAACTACGTAAATATGGCTATTATCTAGGGGAAAATGCTGGAAGAGAAGGGACTGGAAGTAAGGGCGCATGTTCAGGTCAGAGAGCGGGAAGGCATAGTAACACTGGCGAGAAGCAAACATAGTTAAGGGGAGAAAGAGGAAAGTGGTCATCCGTGACTGATAACACACATATGGTTGATATATCTGGTACTTTTCCTGGTCACCGCTCCCATATAACAGCAAGTCCCCCCGTATCCTGTTGCCTGAGGTTGAAGGGCAGGTCAGAGGGGATAACAGACGAGGGGCTACCGCCGCATATTACAGTGTGATATGACGGGCGACGCCTACCTACTAATCCGCAATATAACGTCGAGATGACCTCCATTCCACGTAGGTAGCAACCTATTCCCCCGTACCTACCCAGTGCCGTGCGGGTTGCTTGCGATCGATTTCACCTAATCGGTAAATAAGCTCATGCGCCTGCACGTCAAATCCTCATCCGGAATAGTTCCCGGCCGCCAAGAGGTTGTACTATACTACTATGTATACGCTTAGGTACAAGTCGCAGGGCGGTTATATATGGTTAGGAACCTCCACCGGGGCCACTTTAGTAGGTAAGCAGCGCCCCATACCGGCAGGTACCTCTGAGCTACTACTTGTGCACCTTACCTACATACCCTATGCAGTATTATGCACTTATCGAGCTCCTTATCAATCAAGTACATGCATATCATCTTCAGCTTCACGAAACACGACCCCCCCTTCGTCTTTGCTTCCATCTATCATCGCGCGGCCAACTTTCTCTATCGCCCTTTAATAGCTGAATTATCTATAGCCACTATCGCGCTTCCGACATCACTTACTACAAAGGCGAAGTTAGGGAAGACCCCAAGAAGGACAACTGTCACTCCTCGAGCGCCCGTCCTCGCTTTAAAGCCCGTTGCGACGCCCTCTTTAGCTTACAACCGACCATCCGCAAGGAGACACCACCAAGATGTCTGAGAGGAAGGTCCTTTGTGAGTAGTTTAAATTATATAATATCCGTCTTACTTTGGCTAACCTGCTTTTAGCCAAGTACTACCCACCCGACTTCGACCCCAGACAACTGCAGCGTGTCCGTGGCCCTAAGCAAGCCGGTCCCAAAGTCCAGACCGTCCGCCTCATGTCCCCCTTCAGTATGAAGTGCACATCGTGCGGGTTAGTGTGAATCTCGCTTCGGTGTATCCGTCACCAACTAACACGTGTTTAAGCGAATACATCTATAAAGGACGCAAGTTCAACGCGCGGAAGGAGACTCCTGACGAGAAGTACTTGGGTATACAGATATTCAGGTTTTATGGTACGTACCACGATATATCTTCGGCACTGGAGTCATCCGCCCTCGACATCCCCATGCTAACCCATTGCCAGTACGTTTTGTTGCTTCGAATCCTCCCCTTCATGTCCTCGACACGCTAGGAGGGCTGTCTTAGACGTCAGTTACCGAGGCTTAGGACGTCCCCTAGCGCCCCGAGACGGACGATAGGGTTCGGCTTCGTGGATATGAGTTAACAGTAACAGATCAGATGCACTCGGTGCTCGGCGGAGATTACCTTTAAGACCGACCCTAAGGTAAGCATTCGAAGTCTCCGGTTTCTCAGGTGTCGAGGAAGCGTGTCTCGTCGTCCTACGAAGTTTCTGTATCAGGAAACTACTAACTTGGAGCCATGATAGAACCAGGACTATGTGTGTGAAAAGGGGGCCAAGCGGAATACCGAGCCCTGGCGAGCTGGACCTGAGGAGACAGACGAGGAGCGCTTGGACCGCCTCGAGCGAGAGGAAGAGGAAGAGTCCAAAAATGCCATGGCCGAGCTGGAGGCCAAAACCGTCGATGCGAAACGAGAGATGGCCGTCGCCGACGCCCTGGATGAAATCCGGACACGGAATGCCGCACGTGAAGCCGCCGCGGCCCAGGACCCATCGAGTGGAGCACCGGCCGACCCCGCAATCAGTACTGCTCAGGAAGAGCAAGACCGGATAGATGCGGAGGAGGCGAGGAAGGCTTTTCAACTAGCACGCGACCGGGCCGAGCTGCTGGAGGAAGAGGTAGTGGAAGAAGTAGTAGAAGAACCTAGTGCGCGCCAACCCGAGCCGGCTCGTGTACAACCGGCGAAGGCGAAAAAGACCAACAAGCGAGAGGAGCTCAGGGCTAAACTGGGTATCAAACGAAAAGCATGAGGTCTTATGATACCATTAGTTTGCAATGACATCTTAGCATGAGACCCTCAGGATTCCCCTATATACGTCGACGTTTCTCGTACAGGGCGTTTCTACGAACTGAACCTCGGCAACACGCTTCGTCAGCCCGCTGGTCTCGACTCGTCCTATCATTATTTCACGTCCTGGCAGACATAGCCTACTATGTTAATAACCTCCTATTACGGAGGAGGACGGTGATTGTCTTGGAGAGTCTACTATGGAAATTTCGAAGATGATGAGCTTGCCACTGTTGAAGCGCCATGGTGTTTGGGCCATTTATGCGAGCTACCAGAGCTCTAATTATATGTCTATCCTTCGGAGAGTGCCCCAGGGGGCAGAAGGATCTTACGTAATGCCATGCCCGGAGTCCATTCCAGGAGATTATCTATTGGGAAAATCGGGGAACATCCGTCGGCCGAACATGGTTCCCTCTGACTACCTATCTACGCTCCCTGCAGCAGCGCGGCTCCTTACTGCTAGCGGCTTGGCCGAGCGGTCCTATCTCACTGTCCTCGGATCCCTAGGCCTCCGAATGCTGCTTGTTCTGTCGGCGAAGTCCACAGAGGCCATACAGAGGTCCAATGACAGGCTGCGCCCCGTCGAATGCTACCGGAGGACGGCTACCTGTCGATGAACGAGCCAACTGGGAGAGTTTCAACTGCGCTTTGGGGGAAGCAGCATGGTGATATAACATAGTGGACGTAAAATATCTATAAAGGCAGAAGCATCTTTCTGGCTGATTAACGGTTTTGACCACAATCGTCGCCGTCCTACGGCTTTCTCTCTCAGCACATCGCCACAACTCTATATTGTGTTCTATAATTCTGTGTACGAAGAGCTCGGCCGCCCCCTTCACTCTACGACCTCACGACTCTAACCATGTTGAAAACACGCATTGCCGCCGCGGCGCTCCTCAGCGGACCAGCAATGGCATCAGTTGGACCATCATCCATTCTCTCGCTCGCGCCCACAGGCTGTAATCATGGATCAAGGGCTACCAGCAGCTGAATTCCGGCTGTAAATAGAGAAACCCGCAGCAGTCACTAGTCTAAAGCCACGGATCATGTCGCTGCTAACCTCCAGCAGTGCGAGGCTTTGAAAGATGCTGGTCTCGGGGACCGACTACTCTTCCCGAGGATCGAGGATACGAGCCTCAGATCGAGTCTTGGTGGGCAGAAAACGTTCGCTTGAGACCTTACTTGTCTTGTTCTGCCGCGTAATAGCGGGGAGGGGTCCACCGCGTTAACAACATTGGTTGATACCAACGACGGCGCAGGCGATTGGCACATCGCGGTACGCAGCGGGGGTCATAGTTCGACCGGGTCTAGCAACACCGCCCACGGTATGACCATTGATCTGAGCTTGATGAATCCAACCAGCTATGATCGCAAGTCCAACATTGCCAAGATCGAACCCGGTGGGCGATGGAAGAACCTGTTCGCGGACCTCGACAGGGATAGAGTAACGGTTGCGAGTGGCCGCGATAGCGGTGTTGGTGTAGGGGGTTTCCCTCTTAGGAGGAGGCATCTCGTTCTTTTCGGGGAAGAGGGGCTTTGGCTGTGATTCGGTGGTGAATTTGAGGTGGTTCTGGCCAACGGTACCATTGTGAATGCGAATCAGAGGACCAATGCCGATTCGTGGCGGGCCCTCAAAGGAGGTAGCAACAATTTCGGCATTGTAACGCGATTCGACTTGGAGGCTATTCCCGCACGAGACTTGTACTACGACCTGCGTCTCCTGGACTCCGCATACTCAGACTCCGTGGTCGATGCAGTCGTCGGGTTCGCCGACCAAGACCATTCTCTTGCTTACGACGCTCTCGTGACCTTTTAAGTCACGATACTTCAGTCAGTTGCGAGATACACGCGTGTACAATCCACGTCAACACGATGGGCAACAAGACAGCGCCACGGCGCTTCAAAGGATAGAGGATCTTCCCATCATTGCGAATATCACGATCTTCCAAGGTATGGCCGAGGCTGCCGCTGACTCGCAGATCGCTCCTGGTTCAGGTTTGTTATTTGGGAGCACCCCGGGGTGATTGCTTGGTCCAATAGCTAACAGGACCTAGAAATGCTGGGTCGACCTTGAGCGCCTACAACGACCCGCAGATCGTCCGCCGCTTCATTGAGCTTCATATGCAATTGGTCGAAACGCTCAAAGGTTTTATCAACCCGGACAGGTTCAGAACGCTGTCGTTGTTTCAATCCATACCGTCCTATATGGGGCAATCGGTCAGTAATGAGGCGGCAGCATGCTTGGACTTGACGATATTCAACACAACGCCCTTATGTGGACCGCTGGGGTTGCGGTCGACTCGGACTGGGACCAAGGAGCGTTTGCGATGACACACGCGGAAATGAATAAGATGATAGCTTAGGTCAAAGAATTCTCGAGATTAGTTCACGGGGACATGGGCTTCGTCTACCTCATTACGCGAATGCGAGCCAGGATCCCCTTGGAAGTTATGGTCTCCGCAGTGTCGAACACATGCGAGAGGTGGCTGCCAAGTATGATCCGACTGGAATATTTCAGGAGCGGGTCCCCCGAGGCTTCAACATTTCAAATATTGTATAATTCACACCACATGTTGGTACCGAAACGGCGACTGGTGTTATTCGGCTCATCCGATATCCCCTCCTAGTGCTTCATACGCATGCGTAACGCTGGCATGATGTTCTTGATGTTTTGAGGTTCGATGGATAGAGTAAAGTAGAATTAGAACCTACCCCCAAGTCCAACAAGTTGCCAGTGCCCTTCTTACTCCTTTTCCCCCTTCCATCTACACCAACCTTACCCTCGCTTCTCACTCTCCCTTTATCACCTTTCATCTTTGTCGGCTTTCTTCTTTGCTTTTTTTCTTTCGTATATATATGTGTCTGTATATGCTTAGTTATTGCGGCTGATTATCCTTTCACGCTGTCGGGGTCCATCTTTACCATACGCTGCCGATTTCCATCCTGGGCATCACCTTGTACACATCCCCGACGCCCTGCTTACCTCGCTGTCGTGTTGATCCCTGTGCCTGCAGTCCCGCTTTGGCAAGGTTGCCGCCAACCACCGGCGGCCTCGGGACCCGACGGTATCTTGATACGGGGGGAGGGCGTCCCCGGAGCTCTCGGGTTCAATACAATTCAGCACTCATTCAATACTCAGTCACAGAATCAGTCCCTCCGCGGTGGTGCAGTTGCTGGAAATGAGTGAAACAGAATATAATACCCCGCCGTTGGAGCGAAGGGCGGCGGTGAGGATTTCCAACCCAATCTCATGACGCCGCTCTCTGCCATCCCCCTAAATTGATCTATTTATTGACACCAATACGCCTTAGTGTGATGCTTGTAAGATTCAAGAAGCAGGCGAGTTGCGAAGCTCGGTATCTGATCGCAACTAACGCTTGGGCAGACCAAGTGTGACAGGTGCTCGCCATGTGCAAGCTGTGTGACCCTCAACGTTGCTTGCCGGACTACCCGCCGGGCACCGGAGAAGCGGCAACGTGTTCTCTTGCCCTCGAAGTACGAAGATGCTGTACAGGAGATTGGTCATCACCTAGCCGACGCCAAAGGAATGCTTCATACTCTCATTTCGAGCAGAGGCGTGGGATCGTGTCCCCCATCTTCGACGGGGGGATCGTCCGAGTATGCGCATCGTACACAGAGCCCAATGATTGACGAGCAGGTCCCTAGCCTGTCTAGAGTCCACGAAGGCTCTAATGGGGATCCCTCCTTCCAGTCACACGCTCACCGGGTTGAAAGTGCTCTGGGGAGGACGCTTCCCGCTTCCGAACTTATCGACGTGGAAGTTCCCATGACACTACCCCCTGACGAGGCCAAAGAGCCGCTTCACAGTGCAGGCACGACTAATTCCACCACTTCGGATCGTGCCGGCCCCGGAAACCTTCCGCCGCCGCATAACTTAGAACTTAGAGGCATGCCACTCCCCCCGATAGACGTTATTCTCAAGCTTCTACGCTTGGCCAAAGCCGACAAGCAGCGGTTCTTCGTCGATGTTCCACTCTTCCAGGAGGTCGAATTTGCTGACATGTGCCGGGGTGTTTACTTCGCAACAGAGCCCATATCGATCCGGACATGGATATGCGTCAACGTCAGTCTCTACTTCCTCCTCTTGGGGGTCAGTGAAGTCAATTGCAGGTGTATGGGCACGAGCGTCGAGGCAATTCGCTCGCACAGCAGAGTGCTGATGGCGAATGCCGAAACGGCCTTGCAGAGTCTGCGTCTATGCTCGGAGCCATCAGCGGAACCGTGTCGCGCCCTAGCACTTCTCGTGAGTCTGCAAGTCACTAGAATGTGAAGGAAAGTTCTGACTTGCTAGGGGACCTTCTATGTCAAATAGGGAGATAGCACAGTCGCGTGGCGGCTGGTGAGCTGGGCTGCGAGGGCATCTCTGGACCTTGGCTTGCATCGCTTGGCCAATCGCGTGGATGGCTAGGACCTCTTCCAAAAACGCTCCGTCTTCTGTTACATCTATGCATGGGATAAGGGGCTGGCCATGACATGCAGCAGGACGCCTGTTATCCATCACTATGACGTGACGACGGGCTTCCCACTCAGACCCAGATGATCGAAGCAGCGTCCCCGGCCGGTAAGACGCTCCGGAATCAAACTCCCTGATTCGCTAACGCTGGTAGGCTATATGGCGCCTTTCTCGATTACTCGATTGTTTCGGGAGAAATTCAACGAAAGCTATCTTCGGCGTCGGCGCAACGTGCATCATAGGAGGACCGCACACAGCAGGTAAAGGGGTTCGCTGCCCGGATCAAGGGTATCTATGAGTCCGTTGAATCTGTATGGATCTGGCGTGACCTACTGCAGGCCTGTTGCTTGATATCTACTAGGCAGACCGGGAAAACCCGACCTGGGACGAAATTTTTGGCCCCGCCGCTGTAGTAATCAATATCATGCTGTATTCTTTGCTTCCCAATATGTTCGAACACTGCCGCCCAGTTCCTTTCAGGCCCACCCGCTACAGTGCTCAGATGAATGTGTAGACGCGGCACGCAATGCATTGTCAACCGTCATGAAGGACTGCGAGACGGTGCTGCAAAAGCATCATGCTAGATGGGGCACGTTGCTGAATGTGCAGGTCTGTAAATCCACGACACCATTTTACGGCTAACCCTCAACGCAGGGTTTTATCCCTGGTACCATTGGCATCCTTTATTATACTTGCCGGCAACGCCATCACTACGACGTCTAGCGTCGATCTGGCTATTCTATCGTCGGTAGTGTCAACACTGGCGCCCATAGCGGCGGATTACCCAACCGTTCGGAAGGTACATGATGCATGCGAAAGGTCCGGTCGAATAGCTAGCCCTGTAGTGTCAAGCACGAGCGGGTACTCACCGAACCATAAGGAGTACAGGAACGAGCCTCCAGCAACGGCTTACCTCCGACGATTCGGCCGATGGACCCGATACGTTTAGTAGCGCCCATTCGCGCCCCCTCGACTACGGTTGCCCTATAGCACAGCAAGACTAGGATAGCACTATAGTCGGACTTGAATCAGAGCTGGGGATTACGACCCTTCGGCCCTGACGCACATCAGAGAGCCGTATATCGCAAATGCGGACAGGTGCTGATCCGATGAGCTGGTGAGCCGGGCCCTGTTGCTGTGGATTCAACGAGATGCCCCGGATGCGTAGCTTTGGGAGGCCCAGACATAATTATGTGTAGAATAAAATGTAGCATCCTTTTTGGTGGACTTAACTAGTGGGATTAGTAAGTGAGAATGTTAAGCTGTATTGTTTTAAATCACGCTCACTGGCGACAGAGCGGGACTTCTGCCAGTTATAGGGGCCGGTGGGATTCTACACAGCTGGGCATAATCCATGGAGCCTACTCCCATGTGATGTAGACTGTAACCCGTAGCTAACTTCACCCTGAGATTGCGTCAACGAATATATCACATTCACCATGGCTACATCGTGTCAATAACTAGGTCTAACCATCTGCTGCTTGACTATGCCGACGCGAAGGTGCTGGATCTAGGCACAAGAGACGAAATACTTTATCCCCACGACGCAAGTTCGTCTGAGTATATTGCTTCAACCCGGCCGATAGCCCGGGCAGATCCAGGGCATAATGGTTGAGCAACTTATTATTACTTAAATATATCCCCCATCGGTGCTGTCTCTACACAGCCTAACCGTCACCC
>QJNX01000111.1:154648-172844 GCA_004155925.1 Monosporascus sp. MG133 | reverse complement strand
CCCCCCCCCCCCCCCCCCCCCCCCGGTCCTTGCCGGATATTCCCCTGTCGTTTATAGTCGTTTTACCACCTGTCTTGGAATGCTGATTCTAACCATCTCATTTCAGGGACATATGGCGCCATGGCATCTCTATGATTCTAAAACACCGCTGTACTACATTGTGGCCCGTATGAAAGGTTTCATAACCGACGTCGCCACGCGAAACGCCACGCCTTTCCTGCACCGGTATCTCTACAGAGGCCACACACCACAATGCATCATGTCCTGCTTCGCCGCCAATGTGCTCTACGCAAACCGCACACAGGCAAACACAGCCATGGTTATGCTAACGCTTCACAGCAACGTGAGAGAACTTATCGACGCCGAGGCCGGTCGTATCGTAGCAACGCCAGTGGAGAAGCTTGCGCGTACCCAGGCGCTCTTTCTATACCAGATCATTCGTCTACTTGATGGGGATATCATCCTGCGCGCACAGGGTGAGCGGGACATTCCGTTACTGCAGACATGGCTAGGTGATCTGTGCAGGGTGCGCGAGAACTTGGGAGACTTGGCGCAGCTTGGGGATAGTGTGATGAGAAAGCAGGCCCCAAGAGAGTGGGAGGTGAGAACTCCCTAATGTCGCTGATGATACGCTCGCTCACTGGTTTTGCGGCTGTCAGAGATGGATATTCGCAGAATGTGTGCGAAGGACCATTGTAATAGCGCACTCTTTCGTAACGCTCTATTTGGTGATGAAGGATCCTGAGAAAAAAGGTCCTATCCTTCTTCCCTTATGTTCTGCCCAGGGGCTAACAGAAGAGCAGACGATTATGGTCCTTGGGCTTACGTTCATCGCTGGACTCTATCCCGGCACTTATGGGAAGCGGACTCCTCGTTCAAATTTGCTCGCATGTGGAAAGAAAAGCCCCATTTCATCATCAGGAACTACTCGTTTGAGCACTTTCTCGAGTGTGGAAGAGGCGAGGATGTAGACGAGTTTGCCGAGATCCTTTTGAGCGTGTGAGCACCTAGGCGTGGAAAACCTAGCCGCGGAAAACGATGCTGATAGCGCACGACAGTTACATGGGAGTGGATGAGACAAGCGAGTTTATCTCCGCAAAGAATACCAACAGATAAGGTGATGTACTGAACTCCGTCTATACTCCGGCCGGTGGTTCTAAAGGTTAGTGGAATTGGTATTTTGTCAAAATCTGCCTTTTCTACCACGGAGTCCAGTCCGACTCAGTGCGGGCTTCGAGTGACTGCTCGAGCAACGGATGCGAGCGAACGGGACACAGTCATATAAGGAAGCTAATCTGACTCTCAGCAATAGCTTCAATCCATGTCTTCTACGCGCATCATAGCAAACGTGTACGACAACCCTGCCCTTTCCCATCATTCACTCTTCACGCACGGCAATATCATTATGGAATCACCCTCACCCGTACCATATGCCCATTGGGCAAGAATGCGCCCCTGGTGCCACGAATCGGCTTCGGTATCATGGGCATGGGATTTCTTGCTCGTGCTTGACGGCTCCTATACCTGACCCAGAACGCCTTGCCTTGCTCGACCGCGCTTATGAACTGGGATGCACTTTCTGGGACACCAGTGATGTCTACGTAAGTCCTGAAAACCACAGCTCTTCCATATCATAGTAGCGCACTGCTGATCTGACGTCTTCCTTTTAGGGTGATGCTGATGTTATTATCGGCAAATGGCTAGACTTGAACCCCGAGAAGCGCAAAGACATCTTCCTTGCCACAAATTCGGCGGTATCCAGCTGCCCCACGGGTTTCTGGTTCCGTGGCGACTCCGCATATGTACCGATCGCTTGTGAACGGAGCCTGAAAAGACTCGGAGTTGGCACCATTGACCTGTGGTAACCCCATCGGCTCGATGGGTCCACCCCTGTTGAGCATATTGTGGCGGAGATGGTCAAGCTCAAAGGAGTAGGTCTCGTTTTCTCACCCTATTATAATGGCAAATAGGAAATGCCAGTTTCATGAACCGTCAGGGGACAATGACTGAAACTATGCTTAGGCAGGGCGAGATTCGGCACATTGGTCTTTCCGAAGTCTCCTCGGCAACCCTTCGGCGTGCCCATGCCGTGCACCCGATTGCGTGTGTTCAGATGGAGTACAGCGCCTTCAGCACCGAGATTGAGTCGCCAGAACACAAGCTTTTGGCGACCTGCCGTGAGCTTGGCGTAGCCGTGGTGGCATACACCCTCTTCTCCCGTGGCCTGCTGGGCGAGGATGTTCAGGGGCCGGACGACTTCGGGGAGGGTGACATCCGAAGGTTCTACCCGCGCTTTTGGGGAGAGAATTTCCCCAAGAACATGAAGCTTGTAGGGGCCATCAAAGAACTTTCAACTAAGAAAGGCGTGACTGTTGGCCAGGCGGCACTAGCCTGGCTGCTCAGCCAAGGGGACGACATCTTTCCGATTCCTGGGTGAGTGTTGTGTCCTAACCTCCAACTACTCGATTGGATCGGTTGGGAAGTTATTGATAGTAAGAATAGAACTATCAAGTACAAGTACATAGAGGAAAACTTTGAGGCGATGCAAGTCGAGCTCACCCTGGAGAGTCGCAGCACATCCGCGACTTGGTGGTGAAAGCATCTGTGTTTGGAGACAGATGGCCGGTGGAGCACCAACTTTGCCCTATTCGCTGACACGCCGCTTCCCGAGGACTCGAAAGAAGAGGAAAAAAAGAAGATTTGACTGTACTGGGTTAATTCATTGTTGATCGGAAGTGACATCTACAGGAGTCGGTGGACATGTAAAGATGCTATTTCGAATTCTGCTCTATAGTCTCCTAAGTATTAATTATCCTGCTTCAAGCTTCACTATATCTCACTCCTTCATTGCGTGCGACAGTCTTCCACAAGTTACTGTTTGCTAACGGATGGAAGGAGGGTGTTTACAGCGGGTCCCGTGATGTTGGCATCAAAGGGAGAACGCTAACGTTAAAAGACCTAAAGCTATGGCTCATTGCACAAGTGGGCGTCCCCAAAATTGAGGTTTAGGGCTGAACGCTGAACTTGGCTCTAACGTTAGGCTTGGACATCGCGCCGGACAGACAGACAGACCCCACTCATTAGCCCCCCAACTAGCTCTATCGTAAACTATGAGCTCTCTGATAACGCGGAGGAGGGGCCCCCTGTACTTGGCGTTACTTCCTCCAGTCTTGGGGATACAAGCCAATCAGCGTAGCGTTAGGCGATCTGTGAATTTTTCTGGCACAGTGAAATTTTGTTGTCAGTGAGCTTCGCAACTCCGAGAGCGCAGTCGTTGTCCAAACCCACCCTCCTCTCTTTTTTTTTGCTTTCTTCGCAGTATCCTTTAAGCCTTTTGTCCGGCCCGATAGAATACCAACGGCCTTTCTTCAATACATATACTTCTTTATTCACGTAATCTCAAAATGGCACCAATGGTTGCTGCGAAGGAGCGGGAGTCCAATGTGGCCCGGCTCCTGGGTTCCGGTACGCTATGCTGATCGTCGCAAACTCGGCTGTGGTATTTGGCTGATAGTAATAGGATCTGCTGGTATCGCCGAGCTGGCTGTGTTCCACCCAGTAGGTCCAGATGTCTGATCGACGCATCAATATGGCTGGCTAACACCAATCAAGGTCGACACGATCGCAAAGCGCTTGATGAGTAACCAGACACGGGTACGGAAAACGTTACCGGTCGCACACCATACCACCTTCTAACCGAGAGATAGGTGGCGAACATGAGCGAGTTGAACAAGGTCATTTTCAAGGAGAAGGCCACTGCACCGGTTGGACGGAAGTTCTTCTCTCTGTTCCCGGGTCTGGGTTACGCTGCCGGATACAAGGTGTCGCAGAGAATATACAAGTATGGTGGCCAGCCGGTCGCAAGGGAATACCTGGCCACGCACTACGGCAAGGACTTCGAGAGCGCATTCGGAAAGAAGACTGGCAAGGCAATCATGCACTCAACAGCTGGCAGGTAGGTTTTGAGTTCATTCGTCAGGAAGGACGAGGTTATTGTTGACATGTTTCAGTCTTATCGGTATCGGAGAAATCGTCCTGCTTCCCCTGGATGTTCTCAAGATCAAGCGTCAGACCAACCCCGATGCTTTCCGCGGGCGAGGTATCTTCAAGATCATCAGCGACGAAGGATTTGGACTGTACAGAGGATGGGGCTGGACGGCTGCCAGAAACGCGCCCGGATCCTTCGCGGTACGTAGACTTGGCCGTAGTAACTTATCATGGATGAAGTCCTTCTGACACAGAATTAGCTCTTCGGTGGTTCGGCTTTCACTAAGGAGTACCTCTTCAAACTGAACGACTACAACAAGGCATCGTGGTTCCAGAACTTCATTGCTTCCATTGCCGGCGCTTCCGCGTCGCTGGTGGTGTCGGCTCCTCTTGATGTTATCAAGACCCGTATCCAGAACAGGAACTTTGAGAACCCAGAGAGCGGCTTCCGGATCTTGTCAAACATGGCCAAGAACGAAGGCTTTTCAAGTTTCTTCAAGGGATTAGTGCCGAAGGTAGGTCCTTACTTGACCGCCTCTTATCAGTTCGCGCACTAACTCTCTATCCAGCTCCTCATGACTGGACCCAAGCTGGTATTCTCTTTCTGGCTTGCACAGACGCTGATCCCGGCTTTTGACACCATGTTGAAATAGACAGCTGTGAATTTGGGAAAAGACATGACGTGTACGAACGGAAAAGTGCCACCTTAGAGCTAGGAGAGGCATTGTATGTATGTGTATATAGGTCAAGCCGGCGTTTGATGGAAAATCTGTACATTACGGCGCTCTCGACAGTGGGATATGATTGATATGTCTGCTTAAGACCTATCAGGTGGCTTTCTTGAGTTGGGTAGGTACGAAGGCACGAATAGAAGAAGACTCGACTCTAATGAAACAGATGTTGGTAAATATTTGACGCGCTTCCTTCGAGTGGTCGTTCTCTCCGTTCTCCCCTCCCTCTCCCCATACTACATCCACCTAAACCCCGCCTTGACTGTGCGGACCCCGCTGGTGCTTTAATTGACATTCTCGTGTACTTCGTAGCTAACAAGAGGCCATCGGTAGGATAATGTAGATAAGCACAGACGAAATTAAGAAGCAGTTTGGACTGCACTAAATCGGTCTCCATACGCAAAGATCGTGCAGTCGCCTGTACTTTGAATCTTTTGCAGCAGGGCAATGCATAACATTACAACTTGCAGATGCTTTTGGTCTCCAGGTGGTCAGATAAAAACAAGCCAATTGGGGATCAATTGGGTATTGCACCAGTCCAGAATCAATCCGCCAAGCCGCGCCTGTACCGATCGTGGCCCGAGCTGTAGCCGCCGAACGAGCCCGTTGCTGGGGTAGCGGTGAGTGACGTTGCAAAACAAATCGAACAAATCGAGATTGGGAAAGCCCTGGTCATTGTTTGTCCACATGCAAGAGCGGGATGCCCATTGGAATTCCACCATTCGCTCGAGGCGGTTACCTATTTACTGGGCCATCTCTTCATTAAGTGGGATATGAATTAGACATTGATTGCTACATATCCTCTTCCTTCCAGCAACCATTTACAACAGTTCAGTCATCGTAAACAGTCGCAAAATACCCTTTCATTTCTCCAATTCCCCTCCATATGTGGCTTCGGCTTGCCTCAGATTGAAGGCGAGTCAATAATCGGCGGTGAAACATAGCCAGCTGACGATACCCTCTGCTTTTTCCAGAATCTCATTCTGTTTGATTTATACATTTACATAAAGCTCGTCATACATCAAAGATGGCGCCAGTGGAGCGCGACGCCCCGGCAGACCGGCACGTAAGACATCTGCATTCCTCCTCCACAGGAGCGCTCATACCAATGTAAGTCAACACTTCTTGCGATGTCCTATTCTTTTCTTGATGATGGTGGCAATTATCTACTCGTTCTGTTGATTAACATGCTGCGATAGGTGGGACAGCTCAGACCCAGACCGAGCGCCTCCCCCTCTGCCTTTGAATCCTCAGTCGCCCAGCGTCAGCCCCTCAAGGAGTGGGACATCTCTTGCTATCCAGTCGGCACATCAAGCTTTGGCGGAGAAGGCCAGAGAGAACGAGGCGACAGCGCTCGTGCCCGCTCTTAAGAAGCGGTCGACTACCGGCGACGCCACGCCAGAGCGGGCTGTCGCTACAAGACCGAACTCTCACAAGCGAATGCAATCGCTTCAGCCAGGAACTGTGCGAGACTTGAGCCTCATGATCGAGGCGGCACAGGATTCCCAAACACCACCTCCCAGGGGTTCTTCACCAGAGAAGTTCTCAAGACCCGTAACACCACTTCGAGGCCGAGAACCGGAGAGGCAGTTCAAGCCAGCAGACAAGGAAAACGCAAATCCAAACCCCTCAACACCACCCCCGCTGTCGATAAGTCTCAATCCTGCTGTGCGTCCTTCGATGGCGAGAAGGAACCAGCACAGTATCCTTGGGGAAAATGCCCCGCCGCAATCCGCCACTATGTTGGCTTTACAGAACATGGGCCCGGCGCCGTCGCGAGATGAAGAGAGGCCGGCCCCTCTCTCAACGGTCACGAACAACTCCAACCCTTTGGGCAAAGGATCTTCTTCGTGGGATTATTTGTCCGGTCAGATCATTAGCCTCACAAACATTGCCACAGCTCTGCAGAAAGAGATGGCTCAGCTCAGTCGACGGAGCAGAGACAATGCAACCGACTTGATGAGCCTGAAGGAGGCCACTCATGCCAGAGACGAGGATATCCGGAAGAGTCTGCGGGACCTCGTCGCCAACATAGATAACGTACGAGCCCATCGCGACGCCAATCGTGACCCATACTCCGGTGGCCTGTACATAGAGAACAAGGCGCATAGCACCTCGCCTCTGTCAAAGTCCAAACCTTTCTCTCTGCCCCGAATCCCGTCCCCCAACAGCTTCTCGGCATCCATTGACAGGGAGTCGACCATCAGCACGCCGTCGCTGGCGTCTAGTGAATCACCGGCGGTCATTGCGTTGCTCGAAAAGATTATCCGCGAAATGGGAACTAGAGACGGCCAGGACGCAGTCATTAGCCAACTCAGCGAAGTGGCGGAGAAGCTGGTTGGCATGGCCTCGTCTGCGAAGGTCGAGGAGCTCATCAGCTATCTTAAGGAGACCAATCCTAGCCAAGCCATGGTTCCAGCCAGCGGTGGTAGAGGTGGAGGCGGTGCCGGCGGCGCAACTAGGCCAAAGCACGTCTATTTCGAGGATGACGATAGCAAGGGCGGCCTCGGGGAGCTCGATTGGGGCTCGCGCAACGGCCAGATGACTCTTGCAACCAAGGAAGGCCACCCGCCAGCCAGAGCGACGGAGCTGATCAACGAGGACGTCATGAAGGTCATCCGCTCCGTGAAGGATAGTGTAGCCCAAGGGGGCGGGATGACGGCCGAGGTCAAGGCTCTCGTGCGAGAACTTCGGGGCGAGGTCCTTGGCATGGGCCGTGATATCGCGCGAAAGCTGGACGAAGTCGATGCCGGCGCACATGACAAAGACGAGTCTGTGGGCAAGCAGGAAGTCGCGCGGATAGTGGAGGAAGGCCTGGACCAGATGAAGCACCACATGAACGAGTTGCTCCGAGAACATAGGAGAGCGTCGGCTGCGTCGATGAAATCCGCCATCGATTACCAGGAGATCTATAACGCAATACGAACGGCCTTGTCCGACTCGAAAGCGGACGGGTCTGGCGAACCCGAGCTCACCCGAGACGACGTCATCCTCGCTGTTAAGGACGCTTGGGAGAATTATAAGCCCGAGATCCAGGTCGAACAGATCGGTCTCGAGCGCGACGAAGTCCTTTCGTGCCTGAAGGAGGGTCTTCAGGAATATGCTCCTAGCCAGGAGCAGTCCCAAGGTGTCACGCGGGAAGAGGTCTACCAGGCCATTATGGAAGGATTGCAGCACTTTCAACCGCCTCAGGTTGAATCGCCTACTACTCTCTCCCGGGACGAAGTCCTCGAAGCCGTTCGCGAATGCCTCGAGGAGTTCGAATTCCCTGTTGCTGCATCAGGCCTTAATAATGACTTGACGAGGGATGATGTTGTGGATGCGGTTCAACAAGGCCTGAAGTCTTTCGACTTCCCTGACAACACTGCTGCCGTTGTCCCGCATACTGATAACTCGGAGGTGATGGCGCGCCTGCACGAAATCATGCGGTTCATGCAGCAGGAATTCAAGGCCATGTCAGAGGAGGCCAAGCAGAATGCCGCCGCGACTGGAAGGGATACCGAGCAGGTCTTGGATGCCACAAGGGACGGTCTAGACCAGTTGCGGGCGCACATCGAAAGCTACGTTGACCGACTCGGTGAGAATGACGCCCAAGAAGAGCTTTTGGGAAATCTCACCAAGAGTTTTGAGAGCTTCCGCGGCGAGCTATCCGAGCTTGTTGCGCGGGCGTCAGACAGTTCGAAGGAGATGCTCAAGGAGGAGCTCGAATCGTTACGAGACGCTGTCAACTCTTCCCTTGTGCCGCATGTGCCGCCTGTTCCCGACAACAGGGAAGCCCTGGAGTCCATCCGCGATGGTATCGAGAGAGTCCGACACGAACTCCTCCGGCCCCATGCAGGAACTACGGATATCCTCGACGCCCTCCACGAGGGCTTCAGCGACTTGCGTACCCTCTTGGAGAAGCTCGGCGACAAGCCTGTCGACCTCACTGCCAATGACGAGATCCTCGATGCGCTCAATACGGGCCTCAGCAACGTCCGTACCGAGATTGATGCTCTCCGCGAGCAGAACAGTGACAATGAGAAGGCGGTTGCGCCGCTAGGTGCTGTCCAGAGCGACGCCCTCGTCCCAGCAGACATGCTCAAGCAGGATGATATTAAGAACCTCGAGGTCATGATGGGCCAGCTTAGAGTGAAGATAGAGGCGATTGAGGCGCCACAGCCCAACCCCGCCGCGCCCGAGGGTTCAGCCAAGGTGGATCTGTCCGAGATAGAAGAGATGCTTCGGGGTCTACAGGAAAAGGTGGCGGGCATATCCAATGCCGATGTTAAAGAGTCCCTGCGGAATCTGCAGGCCTCCGTGGCGGCCATCTCCAACGAAGGAGTGGAGGAGTCGATCCGCAACCTGCAGGCTTCCCTGGAAGCCATATCCAATGTCGAGATTATCGAGGCCATCGCGAAGCTTGAAGAGAACGTGGCGGACTTGGCTGCGATTAAGAGAAAAGCTAACTCCGCGCCCATACACCTCGAAGACCCGGCCACAAAGGAGGACGTTCAAGCCATCGAGACCATCCTCCGAAACACCAAGGGTCGGATGGAGGACATACTCGACGGCGAGCAGTCCGTCAGGAAAGACCACATTGATGCCGTCCATGCCTTGGTTCTCGAGACCAAGGACTCTATCGGCTCCGTTGTGGACCAGCTGGAGAAGGTCTCTAGAAAGGAGGACCTCGTTGCCATTGAGTCTCTCGTGACCCAGGTCAACATCGCCTTCGACGAGATGAAGGAACGGTCCGAAAAGGCCTTGGAGGATCCGGAGAAGGTCATGAAAAGTCATGTCGAGGCTATCGAGGCCGCCGTTCTGGAGATTAAGACCATCATCCAGGAGTCGGTTAAGTCTGATATCGCTGCCTTGCCGTCAAAAGATGATATCTCTGCTCTGCCCTCCAAAGACGACATCGCGGCTCTTCCGTCCAAGGACGACATCGCCGCCCTTCCGTGCAAGGACGATATCGCTGCTCTGCCCTCCAAGGATGACGTCAAGGCGGTCGAGGACATCGTTAAAGAGCTGAAGGAGAATGCCACCGCGCAGGCAGAAGCAAGTAGCCAGGCGCTGGTAGAACGTCGCGCAGAGATCGTGGGCGTTGGTGAGCGCGTCGGCGAAGTCAAAATGTTCTTGGAGCAACTGCAATGCCTGATGCAGGAGAAATTGGAGGCCGGCGCGAGTGGTGTAGATACCATAGGCCGGCTCCTGGGGAACCTAAGCAATACGATGGCGCCGAACGCCAATGTCGGCCGAGACGTAAAGGAGCTGCTCGAGGTCATGAAGAACGAATTCGAAGAGGCCAAGAGCAGCGTGGTCGGCGCCAAGCTGGATACCGACGAGAAGTTCCAGCAGACCACCGAAACTCTCAGTGCTAAGATCGACGAGAAGATCGGCGAGCTCGTCGCGAAGTACGACGCGTTGGAGAAGGCGATGCAGGAGCGCGCGGCCGCCGGCGAGACCCATGACGCCGACATGGAGGCCGCCGTCGCCGGCACCAAGGCCATTGGCGAGGAGCTCAAGGTCCTCGTCGACACGCTTGGGTCGACGGTGACGGACTCGCTGGAGAAGATGGAGGAGGCATCCAAGACAGTCTTCGGGCAGGTCGAGCAGCTGTGCGGCAAGTCTGAGGAGCACCACGCGGACGAGAAGAGCCAGCACCAGGCGACCCGCGACCAGATCCAGCAGGCCGTCGGCATCGTCGAGGGCCTGCAGGGCCGCGTCGCCGAGTTCCAACCCAAGGTACTCGAGAGCATCAAGAACGTGCTGGAGATCGTGGCCCAGCATTTCGAACTTTCCAAGAGCTCCGTCACCGACATCCAGAAGACCATCGAGGAGGCCAAGCCCGAGCTCCCCGCGCTGCCGCCGCCGCCAGAGAAGTACGACGACGCTGAGGTCATTGCCCGCCTCGACAAGCTTGCCGAGGACAAATACAGTGATGCGGAGGTTCTCGCTCGGCTTGACAAACTCGCCGCGGATAAGTACAGCGATGCAGAGGTTCTGGCCAAGCTCGATAAACTTGCTGAGGATAAATACAACGACGCGGAAGTGCAAGCTAAGCTCGACAAACTTGCCGAAGACAAGTATAACGACGCCGAGGTTCTAGCCAGGCTCGACAAGCTTGCTGAGGACAAATACAACGATGCCGAAGTCGTTGCTAGGCTCGACAAGATCATCGAAAACAAGTATGACGACAGCGAAGTTCAAGTCAAGTTGTACGAGATTGCGGAGAGATGCGACCCTGCCGAGGTGCACTCGAAACTGGACAAGATAATCGAGAGTGACGATAGGGAAGCCGTGCATACAAAACTCGATACGCTCCTCACAGTAGCGGAGAAAACCGACCCTGGCGAAATTCACACGAAGTTGGACATGATTCTCCTGAGCAGTGACAAGGAAGAGCTGAACACGAAGCTTGACAAGCTGGTCGACCATACCGGAGTTGCCGACAAGGCTTACGAACAGCTCTCGACGCTGGACAAAGTTCACAAACAGGTCGTGCAGACGGCCGCCGAGATCTCCGACTTCCTCTCGTCGCAGAAGAAGCGCAACACCGAGGAGCAGGAGGCCCACGAGAAGAGTCTTAGGGTGACTACGATCGCGCTCGAGCGGCAGAAGGCCGAGCGAGCCGAGGTCGAGACCAACCTCATCCACCTGCGCGACGAGGAGGCGCAGCTGCGCGAGTCGGTCCAGGCGCTCCGCGGCGAGCAGGAGTCCCTGCTGCGCCAGAAGGCGCGCATGGCGGCCGACATCTCGTCGCTGGAGACAGCGCTGCGCATCCGCCGCGAGGAGCTGCACGCCATGGACGCGCGCGCCGAGGGCCTCGAGCGCCGCATCCTCGAGGGCGTGCTCGACCACTCGCGCGCCCTGCTCATGACCAAGTCCGGCGCCAAGGGGGCGCGCGAGGCCATGAGCCGCAAGCGCGTGCCGGGCGCCCGGTCGAGCCTCTCGTCGCCGCCGGCCGATACCGCTGCCACGCCGACGAAACGCTCCTCCGCCGCCGCCGTAAACCTGGCCGTCGCCGGCAACAGGGCGAGCCTGACCCCCAAACAGGCCGGCGCTAGTAACCGCCGCATCCTGTCCCTCAGCCAGATCAACAGCAACTTGCCCGCCGGCGGGGTCACGCGGAGCCACAGCGTGCGCACGTCCGGCACCGGCGCTGGCGCTCTGCGCAAGAGCAGCTGGACGCCTACAGTCGGGCGCGCAGCGGCAGCCGCAGCGAAGGGCTACGACGGCCTCGAGATCAGCGGCGACAAGGAGAACAGCGGCACCAACGTCGTCGTCCGGGAGAGCGAAGACGAGGACCACGATCGCGACCTCACGCCTGAGCCGGAGTCTCCGCTCGACGAGGAGGGGGACGAGGACGCGACCGAGGTGATGGGAGATGGAGATGACGAGAACGAGGCAGGAGACGCGGCTAGCGAGGCGGGCACGCTGCGCCGCTCGAGCCTCGAGAGCACGTTCGAGGGCGGCGATACCGACTACGACGACCATAGCGATTATGCGGAGGGCGCCCCGGGCACCGACAGCGTCGTGGCGGAGAACCTGGCGGACTCGGAGAGCATTGCCGGTGATGTTCCCGTTATGGTATCTGCCGCTTAGAACAGGGGGCGGTCCGGAGTTGAGCGTCGGTGATTGATTGATGGACTGATTATAGTTCTGTCCGGGATTGTTGGCATTGATTGATGGATGATGAGGGGCTTTCCTTTCTGTCTATGTGTGAAACGAGAATTTGGAAATATGCCGCTGATTCTTTTTGCTTTCTTGCTTCCCCGGGGGATTAAAGAAGGACGTCGGCAGCGGCTTGTATGGTTCGAGATGGGTTATGAGTCTGGATTGTATTGTCTATTCAGTTCAATTGGTATGATGATGGTCTGATGGACATGGACACGACGGTGGGGAAGGAAGCCCTGCTCTGAGATGAGATGAGAAGGGGGCTTGCTTTGCTATTACAGTAGCTGGCATGTCCACTTCGGATCACATACTACTAGAAGTACTGCCCTATGATGTTAATGATACTCAACTTTTTACAATTCCGGTGTTTTGCCTCGTAGATTCGTGCCCGTGATCTTACCCTCCGAGAACGTCATTCCTAGTAATTCTGCTGATAATGCCATCCCGCTTCCAGTCTTCAGTCACCACCTGCCTAAATTACCGTTGATGCTTCGGTCCAATCTTGTCCTTCCCATCCATCCACGGACGCAGGCACTCCGGGATCGTCACGGTCATCTCGTTCTCGTCCCACCCGTTCTCAAGCAGGGCAGCTAGGACGCGCGGGACCGCGAGCGCCGTGCCGTTGACGGTCCAGGGGTAGGTCATGCAGCCGTCGACGCGGGCGCGCGTGGCCAGCCTGCGGGTCTGGTAGTCGCCGCAGACGCTGGCGCTCGTGACCTCGCCCCAGCCGTCGCGCCGCGAGGGGAAGTAGGCCTCGATGTCGCACTTGCGGCTGGCCGACGCGCCGAGGTCAGCGCTCGGCATCTCGAGCACGCGGCACCGCAGGCCCAGCGACCCCAGGATCTCCGTCTGGATGTCGAGCATCTCGTCGAACACCTCGGCCGCGAGCTCGGCCGACGGCGCCGTCCACGCGAACATCTCCACCTTGCTGAACTCGTGCACGCGGTACAGCCCCTTCGTGTCGGCGCCCCGCGCCCCCGCCTCCGCCCGGTAGCACCGCGACACGCCCACCGTCCTCAGCGGCAGCTCGCTCGACTCCAGCGTCGCGTTGGCCTTGAGGCCCACGAGCGGGATCTCGGCCGTGCCGGCGAGGCAGAGCGCGGGCTTGCCTCGCGCCGCGTCGTCCGCGCTCTGCGACAGCGCGTACACCTGCTGCTCGCCGTTCTGGTCGCGCGGCTGGAAGCCGCACGCCGACGCGATGTGGCTGTACACGATGCTGGGCGGCGCGACGCGGCGCCAGCCGTGCTTGGTCACCACGGCGAGGGCGTACTGGATGAGCGCCTGCTCGAGCTGCGCCCCCTCGTCGAGGAGGTAGTACCAGCCCCACCCGGACGACGTGGCGGCGGCCGCGAAGTCGAGCAGGCCCAGCTCGGAGCCGACGTGTACGTGGGAGCGCCATACGCGGTCTACCGCGGACCCCGCGGAGGGGTCGGCGCGGTCGCCGTCGTTGATGTAGCTCAGGACGCGGGGCTCGTCGCCGCGGGGCGTCTCGTCGCTCGTGAGGTTCGGGATGGCGAGCGCGAGGCCCTCCATCTCGGCCTCGAGGCGCGCCTCGTCCTCCTCGATGGCCGACAGCCGCTGCTTGAGCTCGCGCGCCTCCTCGAGCAGCGCGTCCCTGGATTTCTGCCGCAGCGCCTCCACCTCGGCCGCGGGCAGGTCATTGTCGTCACCCTCGTGCTGGATGCTCGCCGGGTTCGCGATCTGCCGCCTCACGAGGTTGCTCCGCTCGCGCAGCCCCCGGCCGGCCCGCTGCCGCGCCAGCCACTCCTCGAAGAGCGCGTTGATGCGCGCGGGGTATTTCGACTGCGGCTTGTAGTTCCGCTCGACGCAGTTCTGCGCGTACAGCGCCGCATTCTGGCGGATGTGCTTGATGTCGATGTTGGGGCGGGGCGCGGTCGTCGGTCGCGGGGCTGAGGAAGACGTAGTACCGTTGGTCGAAGAAGCTTCGCCCGAGCTCGAGAGGCGCGCGATGCTACTGTGGAATGAGCGCGTCGGCCGCGCCCGGATGAGGCGACATTGTGCACATACAAAGGGTCGTTTCGGAATCCTCATTGTACTGAGGTTTATCCTGGTTTAAAAGAAAATACCACCTAAATTCTTGGATTCCCCTACTCTACTTACGCAATTAAGTAGGCAACTTAAACTGTAAAGTGACGGTATGCACGAATCCCCGCATTTGTAAAATATTTAAATCATTTATCAACGTTTCCATGTTAGATATTCTTCATCTCGGAATTTTAATCTTCTTTTTCTTGGCAGTTATTTTATTTGCCTGTTTTATTGTACTCAGATTTTCTTATTCCTTTTCCGAGGGAAGCCAATCGAGCAAGCGCCCTACCAAGTCCTTCTTCACAAGCCTACCTAAGTAGCAGTCGCCAACAAGGCGTAGGCCTTTACCGCTGGTTACACAAGCCAGAATTGAACAGCTGTGTTCTTTAGCGATAGTCGGTTCCCCATGCTGCGGCGTCCAGTACGATGTCGCGCAGAATCCATCGTAGCCGGGTTGCATAATTACGTCTCCGTGACGAACATGGTCCGGTCCGATACCGAGGCGCCCACCGTTGTCAATTTGGCCAAGCTGGTACCATTGGCGAGACCGGTACGATTGGCGAGTCCCTGGTCTGATCGACCAAGAAAATATCCTCCTTCCGCGCAGCGCGCGCAGATTGATATTTGCCGTAAGGGGTCCATCTGATGTGAGCATTTGGTGCAAGGATTCGTATGCACGATGTTCATCTTCTTCCGTTTCAAATCCCGGCGAATTTTTTAGATAGCCAGCAATGTACCTAGCGAATAGGCCCGCATCATCTAATGGTGGCTCGTATTCACCGGGGTTCGGAGACTTCACGAAGTTCACGTGCTCCGACCAGCGGCGGAAAGTTTCACGAAGCCATTGAGCTGCGATTGGCCTTTGGGTAGATGATGGGGAAAGGGTCCCAGACTTCCGTCACATAATAGTCAAAGCCTACTTCACCTAGTGAGACGGCTGCGGCTCCATTCAACGCCGTTATGCGATCATAATCCTGACAGTCACTGAGCCTGTTCAAGAACGTATTGAGTTCTCCGAATGTTGACAAGTAAATGCCGCTATTCGGAGAAAACCGATGCAAGTCTTGGGAAGGGTTCAGAGCTGGGATTCTGAGTTTAGGTAATCTCCAATCGGGAACCCACCATGGCACCCACCATGGCACCCTGCTGGCGTCGTCTTCCTGATCGGTTATTCGAGCAAATCTTGCTTGCCACATGCGTTGTGCCAACCGACCGTCGCGTTTGCCGAAAACAGCCGCGGCAAACCAGGTGTAAATACATTCGGTTGGCATGCTGTAGTCTAGTTTATCGCGGAGCAAGTCGTGATCGGCGCATAACCCGATGAGAGCATATAGCTTATCCTTAGGCTCAACACATTCGGAATCTTCGAATACACACATCAGATTCACCAGTGCGAACTTCGTCTTGTTGTGAGCGTCGGGAGACAGGATGCGTGCTTTCCAAAGATCCAGCATGGTTTCCAACGACTGGACCTTTTTCGCCCTTTGCACGCCCAAGTTGCCGAAAATGGCGACAAGCCGTAGCCAGTGTAACTCCTCTGCGGCGCAAAACAATGTTGGTTCCGGGTTCAGGACCACCTCCTGGATGATCCAGCGGCGACTGAACCATGGAAGGTCGGTCAGCAGAAGCAGACGATCTAGAATTTCGTCTCTCAATCCTTCGTTCGGATGATCCAGATCCCCATGCCAGAATTCTTTGCGCCGGGAAATCTGTCCAAGTTCCTTCAAAGCCTCTGCTTGCTTCGGATAGTTCCCGAGCCAGACCAGAACAGACGAAGCTTGACGATAGATATCCGCCATCGAAGCAACCTGCTTGGTCTTTTCGGCGTCGTCTTGCTGGTTGATGCAGACCGCGTCCGCCCATAAGGAACGGGGGTTCTTCCCGGAGACGAAATCGAACCAGGGCATCATAAAGGTTCGGTGTAATCAGGAGTAGGTAAGTCTGATCGATGATGAGCTTCCCAGTAAAGTTAGGCGCGCCCCACCTGTAGGAAATAGCACTGTATGGCTCGGCCGTGTCTGGTCTGATCTCTTCGATGGTACAATGTAATGGATCCGAGTTGTCTTTGGCCGGCTGGAGTTTAATGATACGCGTATGCGCATCCCCGGATAGGGGTGTGTAGGTGTATGGTTGGAGCGACATTGGTGGCTAAGGGCGTAGGGGCCTATGCTCTTCTCCTCGAACTAGTCGAGTAGTAACCGGAATTCTGACAGAAACGGCCGATGAGACAGAAGTGTGTTGGGAAATCGGCTACATGTGTAATGCAAGTAATCATATCATATTACGCCCCTTGCGGGGTCGGGTAGGAATGGCGCCTGTGGCATATGCATGGCCGTCCAATGGAATCAAGCTGTAATCGGCTATGTACCTATATATATGTATGGTAAGTGTGCGAGAGGAGATACAGTAGACAAGATGTTGCAGTAAGTGCTACCCAGCTGTTGCCCATATATAATTTGAAAGCCACCACACCTTGTAGTGCCTTCTTTCAAACAGATGCAGTGCCCACTACACAGAAACTGCTGCAGAACGCACGATGTCCATTCATTTACTGCGGTATTAAGGCTCTGAGCATTTTGTTGTATAACGCGGGCCTAATAAATGAAGCTTTCTCTGGAACTTTGATATAACCACTTCAGGTAAAAAGCTTTATATAGCACCTATGCAGTACACACGCAATATTTACTTGCATACCTACTAAACATACATTACCACTGGTATCATGCAAATATACTGTACATATCTATTTAGTATTACTTGCCTCAGATTTTGGCAGAGAGACGCAAAGACATCTAGTCAGCATTGAAGTGTCTATTCCAACCAGATGTGTATAGTCCATAGTCTATGGATATACAAAGGGCCCATTCGGAATTCGAGTTCCCAATCTTGTTAGAGGACCATTGCTGCTAACTGCATGAACGGGAAGCAAATACGGGCTTCTTAGGGAATAAATCAATAAAGAGCTCTACGTGGAAGCCCCTCTCGTTCAAGCACTCGGTAAAGGCCATCAGCCAGTTAGTCAGGTATCGGCCGAAAGGTGTTACTGTAATTACCCATGTTTCTCATCACGGCGCCTTACTCGCCCTTGCCTTTACTGGGCGGAAGGATCTAGCCTGCAAAAGCGCAATCGAATTACCCAGGTATCTTAATAGGCGTTCCGGTCATAGCGTATCCGTAAAGCTCTTACCAGGGCCAAAGTGGAACACAGGGGCGATAATCCTTCATCGGGGAGCCATACAATCCTATTACTACCAAATCTGCAAGTAATACGCGTCTTACGTGTGTAACAAAATATTTATCCGATATCGCCATTATCTCCGCGCCGCTTGTACTATTTGACTGACGTTAGTATTAATATCATATTACAAGCTCCGTAGAGAAACTCGGTGTTCTCAGGAGGGGGAATATATATAGGGGACTGGGAGTCGGGCTCCAAGTCCTGAGAGTGCTATTCTACATTCCATGATCTAGTTGTCTGTGACACGGACAGCTCCGACCACCAAGATGGCATCCTCAATTGATGCCGGCGATCTTTTTACAGTGAAGGGCCTCATTACCGTCGTGACAGGAGGCGGAACTGGTAGGCGGACCCTCACCGCGATGAATTCGCTTCAACGGAGTACTAACCCCGAATGCAGGCATTGGGCTCATGATTGCTCAGGCGCTTGAAGCCAACGGCGCGATCGTCTACATCATTGGCCGACGTAAAGAGGTCTTGGACAATGCTGCTTCAACTGCTGTAGGGGGGGGGGGGGGGGCGGGGGCGGGGGGGG
>QJNX01000111.1:0-149931 GCA_004155925.1 Monosporascus sp. MG133 | reverse complement strand
CCGGTAATAACGGCGCTGTTCAAAAAAAAAAACGCAAAACCACCCCCCCCCCCACAAAGAAAGAAAAAAAAATCAGACAAGGTCAAAAACGAATGGATAGCGTGCCCAGGAACACCGAGCATCCTCCGGCCTAGAACTGTCCTTACGGAACGGGTTTATACACCTCTGCCCTGAGTTCTTATCGTGCATGGAGAGCTGACATGTGTGCCAACAACACCTGCACACCCTGTTTGCTGGTTGAAATTTCAAGGCCTTATTATGATCTTTATATCTAGGCAGGTAGGTAGTTCCCAGGCTAGGTGGCCTCGCGGTCTTTAAGAAGCCCAACGATCTCCTGGGTAGGTAGGGGCCTAGTTGCAAGAGCAAACTCACGTTCTCCCGAGTGGGACCAAGTCGACGAATCTACCTAAGACTCGGTTTGCCCTTATTATACTTCGCATCTGCCATGGTGCGAACTCCTCCTACCTACGTCAACTTTCCCTTCTCAGCTCTGTGGCTCGCTGGATCTCCTCGCCGACTTAAGATCGTAGTTAACAGCATCTGGGTCACCCGGTAGTACGGGCACATCAATTTCCTATAGCCCTTTTGCGTAACATGATGTTGATGGCATGCAGCTAGCCGGTCTTGTTGCCATGGGAACCCCGTCAGACGACCTTTTTGCGTAGAACCCTGTCCGGTAACTGGGCCCTGGAATATAGTTCTATAACAATAACAGTAATAATCTCGTAGAAGAGAGTTGTCTAATCCATTGGTCCATAATAAGGCGACCCTGGCAGGCCGTGTAGAAAATAATCGACACCGCCTACTTGCCCCCTAAATATTAAACAAAATCATATCGAAGAACAACTCGTTCCATACCTGTACGACCTCAAAACGTACCCTATTTGATAGGCCAATTAATAAGCAACTGAATCATATAAGCAACTTCTTTAAAAACATCATGGTTTATTTTCTGCAATATTTGCAAGCAGTTGCATCTGAATAGGTGATTTGAAGCAGTGTGTGGGGTGTGTCAAATTTTTGGTCCACCGCCAGCCTGACTTGCCGTGGAAATAGGGGGGAGAATATAAACAGATCAGTTGGTAGACGGTGGGGATCGAGCTCTGGTGCGAGAGATAAACAAACGACCGAACGATTGCGATTGTTTAAGCAAAAAGTAGCGCGGGTTATGCTTTCCATGTACATAAAATGCGGTTTCTAATCTATCTACCTATGTATTTACTCATACACCTCCCTACCTGCCTACCTACCCTCCCTCTTCTCGATCTCCCTCACGACCCTCGCCGCGAGGCTCTCCAGCGTGGTCGACCTGCTCAGCAGCTCGAGGAACGGCACATCGACCCCGAAACTCCTGTAGAACCACGACCGGAACTCGGCGCCCACCATGCTGTCCATGCCGTAGGCGTCGAGCGGCCTGCGCGCGTCGACCCGCTCGGGCGGGAGAAGCACCAGGCTGCCGAACCGCCGGCTCACGTGCGCCCGCACCGCGTCCGCCAGCGGCGTCCCCGCCTCCAGGTCGTCGGCCACCTCGGTCGGCAGCGGGTTTCCGTCGCTGCCCCCGCCAACGACGCCGCGTTTCTGCGTCGCGGCCCGCGTGTTGTGCGTGTGCGTGTGCAGTGCGCGCGACAGCACCGCGCTTCGCGGGTCCCCGAGACCCGGGTACGAGCCCTCGAAGCCTCGCTTCCGGATCTTGACCAGCTCGGTCGGCTCGAGGCCCGTGAGGATGTGGGCGCCGGCCCCTGCGTCGTACCAGCCGCGCGTTCGGGGGAAGCCGGACTCGGAGGAAGAAGAGGAGGAGAGACTGATGTCGATGACCGTCAGGAACTCGCTCTCCGGGATCGGCTGGATGCCCTTGCGCAGCAGCAGCGCCTCGATCTCCGGGTTCTCGTGCAGGTACCCGACCTCGGAGATCATGCCGAGGCCCACCGAGATCGCCGGGAGTCCGAGGGAGCGACGGTAGCCTGGCGAGAGACATTTGCGGGTTAGATACGGATTTTGTAGGTATGATGCGTTTGTCGTGTTAGCGGTAAAGGGGAACAACTTACGGGCAAAGACGTCGAGAAAGTAGTTTCCCGCACAGTAGTTCGCTTCCGTCGCCGTCCCTACGCTCCCCGATATGGAACTCGTCATGAGGAAGAAGTCGAGTTCCGAGTCCCTCCCCTGCAGCGCGTTGTGGATGTTCCATGTTCCCTGCACCTTCGGGTCGATGCCCGTATGCCATTGCGAGTTCTCCATGCTGGTCCATAAAGCTTCCTGCTAGGCCGTTAGTGTCCGAATGTATGATATCTGCTTATAGTAACGTCAGATGGAATCGGGAAACCCACGTAAAGACCCATGGCGGCCTGGACTACTCCGCCGATAGGATGCTCGGCGCTCCGTACCATGGCCTCCACGTCCGCCATCGAGCATACGTCTCCCCGGACAACCACACATGAAGCACCGTTGGCCTCCAGATCTTCTACGAGGTGACGTGCCGGGGCTTTGTCAAGACCCGACCTTCCGAGGAAGACAAAGTTTCGGGCTCCGCGGTCCATCATCCACTTGGAGATGCTTCGGCCGAGTCCACCCAGGCAGCCGACCATGAGATAGGACTTTTCTGGGGAAAGCTTCGTGCTGTATCTCGAGGGCCTGACCCTGATAACTGACTTGGGGTTCTCCAGGTTTACGACAACCTAGGTATTTGTGTTAGAATGATGGTGGATACGCTTCTTTACGGCCACACCGAAAGTTGATAATAGATGGTCGGCTTACCTTGCCTATCTTGGCCGACGACCCAGCGACCCTAAAAGCGCCCGTGACATCAGCGACGTCGAACACCTGCGTCGGGAAGGCGCGGATCTTCCCCTGCCGGTACAGCTCCACCACCCGGGCCAGCAGCGACGCCCAGGTCCTGTTGCGCGCGGGGTTGCTCGAGTAGTAGAGGTCCGTCAGGTCGAACGCGGTGAAGGTGGCACTCCCAAGGAACCGCTCCATGGCCAGGCGGCCGGCGTCGGCGAGGTCGCGCTTGCCGATCTCGACGAAGCGGCCGAACTCGGCGCAGCACCGCCAGCTGGCGTGCAGCAACTCACCGGCGAGCGAGTTGATCACGACGTCGACACCGCGGCCACGCGTCGCCCGCAGGAGGTCCTCCGCGAATGAGACATCGCGCGAGCTAAACACGTTCTCGGGCCGCACGCCGAACGTCTCCACGAGGTATCTCTTCTTCTCCGCGCTCGAGACCGTGGTGTACACCTCGGCGCCGGCCTGGTGGGCGAGCTGTATCGATGCCATGCCCACTGCGCTGGCCCCGGAGTGGATCAGGACGCTCTCCCCCGGCTGCAGGTTCGCCCGGCTATGTAGGGCATAGATTGCCGTCGAGTATACGAGGGGCAGCGTACTCATGACGTTCAGGTCTTCGTTTGGCTCCAGCTTCTGGCAGGCCCAGGACGGAACGACCTCGAACGTCTTAAACTTTCCGGGGGCCATCACCACGACGCGGTCCCCGGCTCTCAAAGCCCCGACGTTGGAACCCGTGCGCCGCACGATTCCGCAGTGTTCGAGGGTGCAGGTTGCGTCTCTCGTGTCGACCCTGCCCATGACGGCGAAGTAGTCTTTGGCGTTCAAACCGACGGCCCGGACCTCGACCTCCACATCGTCCGGACCGAGGGCCTGCGAAGCCGGTATCTGCTTGAAGAAGAGGGAATCGAGCTGCCCATCGACGCCGATCGCTAGCTGCACGTTATCCGCTTCTTCCAGGGCCATCTGCCGGGTCTGTAGCCCCTGTTTCTGCCGAAACAACTCGTTCAGTCCGTCATCTGGCGCATAACGGCTGATATGCACAACGCCGTCCTTCTGCACGAACTCGCGGTCTTCCGCGCCGATACTCGACCTCAACAGGGCGCTGATGATGTTACGGCTCGTGTGCTCCACCTCGCTGTGGATGTCGTCTACATCAAACGTGACGAATTTGAGCGCGGGCTGTTCCACCATGACGGCACGCGAGAGCCTGGACGCGAGACCCTTGGTCGGCTCACTGCCGGTGAGCAACCCTCCTCCGGTGACCCAGACGAGAGCCGATGCGTTGTCGGTGATTTCCTTCACGGCGCGCATCTCGGAGTCCGTACTGGTGGCTAGTAACGGTTCTTCCAGCTCCAGGAAGGAGACGACGGTGGCGCCAGGGGCCACGGACCCGGCCTTGACGTCTTCGAGTTTTAGCATGACTGGGTCTCGGTTGACCGCTGTCTTCAGCTCGTGGACCACTGTCTCGAGGAGGGGACTTTGGTCGCGATACACGATGTACAAGTGGCTACCGTCGAAACACTTGTAGACTTCGTCATCCATGGTTTTCTGCGCCAGCAATATGGAGCCTTGCTCGCCTGTAAGGTGAGACAGTACTGGGACCAGCTTGAATTGCTGCAAGTCAACTTGCGAAGTCCGGTCCAGCAGCGCAAGCAAAGCGCCCCGCGGTGCGATAACGTTTTGGACGGCATCCAAGGTCTTCTCAAGGAACCCAGAGGTTGTGCGACTGGAGGGGAATAAGACAACATCATAGATTTCATCTTCGCCAGCATCGGTCTCCTTTGATATTTCGCCGGTCTTGATGTTCAAATCCGAGACGCGCAATTTACCGTTTTCAGCAAGTCTGCCGACTTCGTAGGACAGCAACCGCGGGAATGCGGAGTTGCCCTGAAGCGTATCTAGGATCGCGCTAGTGAGCTCTGATGACCCGTCACCCATCTCAAGCACGCGGAGGGAAGGATTCTTGTGGCTGAGAAGACTTATGCATCCAAGCAGCTTCAGCGGGCCCTCCTCGGATATACCACCACGAGACTCAGAAGCAAAGCTGTCGAGGTACCGAGTCAATCCGGAGGAATTCAAAGTGCCTGGGGCGGTGTCTGGTTTCCACAACACTCGGAGCATGGGATGACGTTGTTGGTCGGTCATGTCGAGGCGATTAGCCGCTTGGTAAGGGGCCGCTCGGACGTCTTGAAGCTGCACTATCACATCACCCGATTGGTTGCGCAGCTCCGCATTCATGATCGAAGCTCCAAACCCAACAGCGGTGGCATTTGAGCAGATGCGAATAGGTTGGTCTGCCTCGTGGCCGCCGATGAGGAACGTGGCGGCGCCGATTCTCGTTGGGACGATCGCCCGCAGAATCTCTGGAGTCCCCGCGGTGACGGCGACTATGGAGGTCTGCAGCATGGCGTCGATGGTGACGGGGTGGATAGGGTAATCCTCGTTTGGCGTACTCTGCAACAACCTTGTCAAGGAGCGGCACTGGTTTAGCTTCCTCATCCGATCCACAGAGAAGTCTGTGATTGAGCGGAAAGCGGGCCCGAAGTTCAAGCCTTCCCTTATCATGGCCTCGTACCAGACCCGCGGTGCCGTTGAAGCCAAAGTCTTCTCGGATGTGTCGACTCTAGCCTCGATTCTCATCTTATCGGTCGTCAGTCCGACCATGCCGTTGACGTGGATGGTGGAGATTCCGCCGATGAATGACACGATGCTGATGTCCCACCAGGTCTTCGAGCTCGTCGCGTAGGAGACCTGGGCCGGCTTCAGGGAAGTGTGCAGTTCTAGCTTGGCTGACTGGTCGGTCGAGATGGCAAGGGCTGCCAGGATGTTGAAGTTCCTGAAGTGGACTGCTCCGCACCCTTCTGTTCCCGCAGCCTGCATCACTGCTTCAATGGCCATGGCCATGTACCCGGCGGCGGGGAAGACGACCGTATTTTCTAGCTTGTGGTCTCCCATCCACGCGGCCTCTTCCAGTCGGAAGATGTTCTTCCACTGTTTCTCAACACCGTTGCCTCCGGGGACGAGCGATCCCAGCAGTTCGTGACGTCGGTGCACGCGGTTTCGGAACTCGACACTCTCGCGAGGCTCGGCCCACAGAGGCGTATCCGAGTACGTCCAGCGGTATTTTGGTAGGTCATGTACCACCCGAGGGCGGCTGCTGGGCGGGCACTCCTTGCCAGAATTGATTCCGTTGACTTTGTCAAACGAAACGTCCTGGCCCTGGAGGAAGATGGTGCCAGCTAGGGTTAACACCGACTCGGCAGCATCCCTATTCCGCACAAGAGCCGCCGAGTACGGCATATCCGCTTTCGATATTCCCAGAGATGCTCGGATCTGGTTGATGGGCATCTCCAGTGCTGAATGGGGACCTAGTTCGATGAGATAACATTTCTTGGTATCCCATAGCCGTGACACTGCACCTGAAAACTCCACGGGATTTTCGAGATTCATGCGCCAGTAGTGCGGTCCCACGTCCTCAGCACGCAGTATGGATCCGTTTACAGAGGAGATCCAGGTGCAGCCGCTGGGCAGCTTGTCGGATGGGCCAAGCGGAATCGCCTTACGGAGAAGGCGCTCGTACTCGTTTCCGAGAGGCAGCATATGATGAGAATGGTACGCGCGGCCCTTGGTTTGCAGCTTGCGGACAAAAATACCCTCTTTTTGAAAATGACCCAATAAGTCATCGATACTGGATACGTCTCCCGAAATTGTGACGTTTTCAGGGGAGTTGATGCAGGCGATAGTAACCTTGCCAGCGTGTCCATTAGTCGAAATAGCTTCAGCAGCAGCCTCCCGTGACAGGCCAACGGCCATCATTGCACCGGACGAAATATCTTCTCGGCCAACCACGTAGCCGCGGTAGTAGGCGATGCATATGGCTTCCGCTGAAGATATGAAGCCCGCTGCAAATGCGGCGGCTATTTCCCCAGAGGAGTGGCCCAGCACAGCGGAGGGGACGAATCCCCATGAGGCCAGTAGCTTGATGAGGCCAATTTGAATCGCGGTACATGTAGGCTGCGCGTATAGTGGTTCCATGATCTTGCTCGTGGCTTTGGGCTCGAGAATTATCTCCTTTAAACTCCAGGAGGGTGGGTGGGGCAGGAGGCTCAGGGCCGCCTCCATCTCGGAGACAGCTTTCCGGAATACGGGGAACTCTGCGAAGAGCTCCTTGCTCATTTCTGGCCACTGCGCTCCTTGGCCTGTAAATACGAAGGCGAAGTCTTGTGGTGATCCTCGTGAATCTTCCAAAGGAGTGCGTAGCCTCGTCAGGGTCACGTCATCCCGAATGGACGAAGCCCTCGCGACAACAAAGCCCCGCTCTGGCAAGTGGGAGCGACGCGATCCTAGAGTGTACGCTAGGTCCTCCATTGACACTGACTGGAGATCATAATTCGCGAAGTCTTCGACACGGGCGTTGAGCGACGACCGACTTGAAGCCGAGAAGGGCAGCAGGAACACTTCTCTATCAGGGGTGCCCCGCGGCCACCGAAGCCGGTCTAAGCCAGCATGTTCCAAAATCGCATGTGCATTGGCGCCACCGTATCCAAAGGCGTTAATGCTGACGCGACGCGGCGGTGCAACGAAGGCGGATTTATCCGAGTTAGGCCACGGTTGGCCTTCGGTGACAATCTTGACACCCCAGTCCTCGCACTTGATCTTGGGACTGTTATCGAAGTCAGGAGAATGACCTCAAATGCAATAGGGGAGGCGCCCTGGTAGCTCACTTCACTTTTGTCACTCCGATGGTAGGTAGAATGAAGTTTTTCTCCAGCATCAGGCTTGCTTTGATGATACTGGTGATGCCGCTTGCTGCCTCGCTGTGGCCGAGATTGGGCTTGACACCACCTATAAGCAGTGGATCGGTAGATGACCTTTTCATAAGTCTAGAAATTGCCTCAATCTCAATTGGATCGCCAACAGGCGTGCCTATAAACGTTAGCAGGCTGTTTTGAAGTCAGGATAGCCAGGCCAATCTTTACCAGTGCCGTGGCATTCGACGTATGCCGTTTCACGGGGCGATAGCCCGCATTTCTCATACGCCTTGAGTATCACTGCCTCTTGTCCATTGGCGCTCGGGAGTGTGATGCCCTGGGTCCTGCCGTTGTGGTTCACTGCTGTAGCACGTATGACAGAGCGTATCGGGTCTCCGTCACGGATGGCATCTTTCAGCCGCTTAAGATATAAGGCCCCAACGCCGTCGGCGCGGCCATAACCGTCGGCAGATGCATCAAATGTATGGCATGTTGATGTCGGCGACAAGACACCGGCCTTCATGATGCTCATATGCTGTTCCGGACTTTGGACAAGGTTCGCCCCTGCCACCAATGCAGCCTCACATTCGCCCGCTTCCAGAGCGGCGCATGCCACGTGAAGACAATACAAGGTTGATGAACAAGCTGTGTCAAGCACGAGACTAGGACCTAATAAGTTGAAAGCATGACTTATCCGGTTACCGAGAATTGTTGGCCCCATGCCCGTAACGCTGTATCTGTGCAGTTCATCAACTCCCTTGGACTGCATGATGGTGTGATCCAATGTAAAGTTGCCCACATAACAGCCCGTGTTTGAGCCGGACAGCTTATCGAGGGTGACCTGCTTAAGATTAGCATACTGTCTCCCCGAAGGGAGAACCGAGCAAAGGTGACGTAAACCAAGGAAATGTGAAGGATATGTGGCTTGTATTGTTTAATAAACGATTCTGACATACTATACATCGAAGTTAGCATTCGGTGCGATAGCGAGGAGCCTAAGGTGCATTCATAATTCTTACCTCCAGCACTTTCGAAACATTCAAAGGCGACCTCGAGTAGTTTTCGTTGCTGCGGGTCCATGTAAGTCGCCTCGAGGTTGTTGATACCGAAGAATTCGTTATCGAATGCTCGAATATCTTCTTGAATGAAATACCCGCCGGTCATGCTCACAGAGCCGGAACGGTCCCCCCCTTTCGGATGATGAAATCCGTCGACATTGAACCTTGACTTCGGGAATTTGCCCTGACCTGATTGACGCTCATAAAGCATCCTCCATAGGTCTGGGGCGGATGATGCTCCTCCTGGGAGCCTGCAGGCTATAGGTGGCATAGTGAGCCACAACAGGTTCTTAGTCGGCGCCGAGTGTACACTCACCCATTCCGACAACCGCTATCGGCTCTGTAGATTCTGTTCTACGGTTCGATGCTTGTGTTGACGAGCCATCGCTGTCAAATTCTGCGTGAGGAGCCATTATGTAGCACCCTTTAACCAAAGACGAATGATATAAGGCGAGTAAGGTTGGATGGCTTGCGAGGGTCCAGAGCAGATGGAGGCGGGTTCATGTTTACGGCTCTCTCTCGTAGAATATATACCAGATGTTGTCCCGGAGCAAGCGAGGCATATTCAAAAGACATCACATAACGGTGAGCTCTCGAGTGGGCCCGGCCTTATTCTAGCATGGGTGTAGGATCCAGCTGTGATCGTGTTGCTGAGATGCGTTGTGGCTGCATATTACCCGCAGCGCATATCCGCATATGCTGTGTAACACCGGCTATAGTCTTGATGACTTTGGTAAACGGACACATGGCGACAATGCCTAGTGTAATATCTAAACGCGGTTAAGTAGTCACACAAAACCAGATAATCTACAAGATGGACATGAAGTGTTCTCAAGAAGGCAGGAATAACCAATGGAAGGGAGGTAGTGTTCTATAGCCCCTTGCATAGTAGGACTTCCTCATTATACTTTCAATTCAGGGAACAATGCGAGCCAATCCGGACTGCAGAAGAGCTTGGGCTGGCAGATGAAACCTAGCGACGGCTCGTCCGTATCCTTCTCCTACCCAAACATCATGCAAGGCCGTTCGGTTGTTTGATAGATAGTCTATCAAGGAGCTGAAATGCTTGACATGTTGTGAATTCGTTTGGCAACAAATGACTTTGAGGTTCGAGGACAAAGAGGCCGCCAGGCAATATGTAGCTCATACTGAACTCACATCAGCTGAAACTGCAGGCAGGGGTAAGCGACGTGATCCACTCCCACTAACCGGGTGACCCTCATGGAGTCGGTTGACGTCCATCCACCATGAACCCAAAGCATATGAATTGAACAGGCGAAATCCTCATATGGATGGCCACCGGTGGACGGTAATGGACTGGGAATGGTGCAAACGTTTCCTAGTAATTTGCATATAGATCTATGTACCTCCATACCAAAATTGGCCCCGCCCACCCCCTGGACCGGACCGGTCCCGGACCGCCCCTTAACCGCTGAAGCATAAACCACATATTCCGATCCCCCAGCTACATCATTTTATATCCAACGCCACAGACCACTTAAATGGGATAAATTGGCAATCCACGATAGCTTCCGTGGAATCGATGACCATAAAATCTAAGGCCGAAAGGATGGATTGGGCTTGGCGGTTGCGAACGGATTGCGCATTCAGTGGACTCTGGTTGAGTTGCTTCGACCCCTGACTGCGGGTAGCCATGCCGTCGGGTTGTACCTAGTTATGAATGCATGTAATCAATACTTTATTCAGGTCTGCGGGCCGGAGAAGTTCTTCCTCCTAGCTGTTGGACTAGTGCATACCTGCCAGTGCGAGACGAGTCACCACAAGGTTGACAGCCCAAGTGAGCTTCAGATACCTAATCTCTCCAGGTAGCGGGATTCGGTAACAGCGTAATCAGCCCTACGCACCACAAGGTCATGGTCTAGTTCTGGTTTAGCGGATTACGGAGGGTTGCATTCTCTAGCGTCGTGAAGTCCGTCTTTTCTAGAGATTTGTACATTCACTCGGTGGAAACCGAGCGGATGCCGGGGTTGCGTACTGCTTACGGAGCGCAAAGAGCGCAATGCGACCTTAAAAGGCAACAAGGCCGGGTGGTAAAGAGCTGAAGTGAAGAGACTCGAGAACTCTGAGCCACGCTGTAACAACGGGTAGCATGCGGGAAGTATTAATTCGTCCGAATATGGAAGGATGCCCCACAAGCACAATGACGATGGTAGCTGAATATGGGGGGTAACGAGACCCTGGTATGTGGAGAAAACAACAAGAATGCGTTATTGGCTACGGAGGTTCACAGGGCTTACTGTCCAAAAACCTTAAAATTTTTAATAGGCGTACTGTTGTTTCGAATCAGAGTGTCCTAGCCCCACTTAGCTTCTGAATCACACACCTTTTTTGCAACGCAACTTTCAACTTCAAATATACGTTTCAGAGCAATATACTTAATAACCAGAAGGCTCCCAAATCGCAGTTATATATTATTATGTAGCCCTCCTCGAGGGCTACATTTTGATGCCCCGTACACCTTTATAGCTGCTATATTCGATAAGAAACAAGTCTTTGAATAGGATTTTCCGATTTAAACTATATACATTCTTTAATAACTTAACTAATATAACGGTTATAAAGGTGCATCCGGTACCATTATGTAGCCCTCGACGACGGCTACATAATAATACATGGTTACAAATTAGGAGCCTTCCGGTTGTTAAAATATATCGCTTTAAAGCCCAAAATATCTAAAACTGACGACTTGGACGACTTCGAAGTTATTTGTTGTACGTAATAGCAATTAAAAACGCCCTTACCAAAAAAGGCTTAATAAGGGGTTAGGGTTATTAAGCTAACGGCGGGGAACTTTTATTAAAAAGGTTAGTGCGGGGTTGCTACTAGGCTAACGCCGTATTAAGCTTTTCTTGACAAGGGCCTTTTTAATTATAATTACGTACAATAAACAACTTCGAAGTCGTCCAAGTTGTCAGTTTTGGATATTTTGGGCTTTAAAGCGATATATTTTAATAACCGGAAGGCTCCTAATTTGCAACCATGTATTATTATGTAGCCCTTGTCGAGGCTACATAATAGTACCGGATGCACCTTTATAACCGTTATATTGGTTAAATTATTAAAGAATATATATAGTTCAAATCGGAAAATCCTATTTAAAGGTTTGTTTCTTATCGAATAGAGCAGCTATAAAGGTGTACCCGGCATCAAAATGTAGCCCTTGAGGAGGGCTACATAATAATATATAGCTACGAATTAGGAGCCTTTTGGTTGTTAAGATCTATTGCTTTGAAACCCAATTATAACGGCTAACTGGCTTAACCAACTATTAAACCCTAATCGTACGATTTATGTTGGCAATAATATTATAAAATTTAAATAATAAACTAAAGGTATAATTACGTCTGGTAATAACAGATATTAAAGGTAATCTAAATAATTAAGTTATATTATAAGCTGGTATTATTTTGTTATAACCAGAGCCCTTGGCACAATAACAGACGGTCGGAAGTTGTAGGACGAACTCCCGATATGGGGCCAGGGTCACGTAACGGGCTCGATGGGCTCGAAGGACCTGATTGGACCTAAAAAGATTTGGCACGTCGAGCCAGTCGAACCGGATGACGGCTCGAGATAATTCGATAAGTTCGAAAGGATTTAATTATTAAAAAAAAAAATAAAGTTAAATCGAGCTAATCGAGTTAAAAATAATATATATACGTTCGTTATTTTCCTATAATCTAAATAATACCAGCTTATAATATAATTTAATTACTTAAATTATTTTCGATAATTTATTTTTATTAAACGTAATTATACTTTTAATTTATTACTTAAATTTTTATAATATTATTATTAATATAAACCGTACGATTAAAATTTAATAATTAATTAAATTAATTAACCGTTATACGTTATAAATTCTTATTTAATAATATAATTAAACTTTAAATAATATGCCATACCGTTAACATATCGGATAATATTTAAATATTTACCATATAATAATATAAAAATACGATTAAAAAATTCGAAAAAATTATTTAACGCTTTAAAACTTAAATTAATATTATTAAAATTAACGAAATTAAAATTAAGCCCAAAAAATCCGAACCTTACGACGGAAAAAATAATATATAAAACTTCCTTATTTAAGTACGTATTTATTTCCGTTTTAAGGGGATTATTAATAAAACCGATAAAATTTTTACGGTTACGGCATTCCTTAAAAAAAACGTTTTAAATTAATTTAAACTTACCTTATAAAACTATCTGGAAAATAAAAAATCGGACCAGCAGCAAACTATTAAAACCCTTTTTTAATATTATATTAATTTTAAAAAAAAATTAAAAACTAATTTCGAAAACCTAAATAAAAAAAAAACCGCAATATAAAAAATTTTCGATTTAAAGCCAAAAAAATTAACGTCTAAATACGTAATAACGTTTAAAAATTTTATGGTTAAAGCAGGATAAATAAACGAAAAAAACGATAACCTAATCGATATTTTTTTATAAAGGTTTAAAAAATAACGTTAAAAACGAAATTATTAAAATAATACGCCTTATTATCTTGGATAAATATATCGTAAAGATAATTAAAATCGATAATCGATAATATAAATAACGATAAAAACGAAAAAAATAATTTATTCCCAAACTTAAATTTACGGAAATTAACCAAATTAAAAAACATAATATACCTTTTACTACCCATAAAATAACCCTAAAACCTATAAAACTAAAAATTATACAAAAAAAAATTAAAACCAAATTAAATATTACAATTATAACAAAATAAGCTACGTTAAAAGCTAATATAAAACCCCTAAAAAATAATTACGTAATAATTAAACCCCGGTACCCGAAAGATAACCAGGAAACAAAAATAACAAAACTATCACTTTCGGCATAATCAGGAGAAAAAAAACCCTAATTTACCCCTAAAAATACGGAAAAAATTACGCGAAACTAAAGCATTCTCCCAAGCCGCAATTACTCGACAGCGCGCCGTTATAACTAACCCAACAATTACTCAATAATTACAGGAATACGAAGGATAAAAAAAGTTAACACCAAAAACACGAATATCCCGTACATAACAAAAAAAACAACAACGACAGAAACAATAAAAATTAAATAAGTAAATCAAGGAATACCAAAATTAAAACGAAGCCCTATGCCCAGAAAAACCCGATCGACATGGGAAATTACACGCCATTTACTGCACCAAAACCCACTGCCCCCGACACGAAAAATAACAAAAATATATCTAACAACAACTTACACGCATATACAAACAGAGATTTAACTTCCATACGCAAACAGGAAACGATCCCAGGGATCAAAGGTAATACAGATATTTGCGTACCCAAATTACTTAAAATACTATCAACATACTCACGGCTAAAGGAAGTTGGCCCCCCAAAAAAAATTACCCCAAATAAAACCTTATATACCATTACGAATAATATAACCATAAAATACAAAAAAAATAAATTTACCAAACGGTAATAAAAACCCAAAACGAAATACTAAATAATCTTTACTTCCGTAAAAATTATATTAAGGATTCGAAAAAAAATATATAAAAAGAAATTAACGAACGATTAATTAAAATAGCTTAATACCATACCTAACATCGAAAACATTAAGGGTATCAGGATTAACTAACCGTAATAACGGACGATAAATAAATTACAGCAACCGATTAATTAAAAAAAACGGAAACCCTTAAAAAATAAATTACCAACTTAAAAAGTTAAATTAAGCAACACGAAAAAAAAATTTTCGAACTAAAAATTTAAACGCGCCGATAAAAAAGGTAATTAAAATAACTATAAGCACAAACCTTAAAAAAAAACGCTACCTATAAAAAAGCTACAAGCTGGCAAAAACAAAAAAAGTTAACATACACCCTTTAAAAAAGCTTTATATATAACAATAAAAAAAATAAAAATTCTTTTTATTATAATTAAAATACGAATCAGGAAAAGGTAATATACCGCTATAATGGATTACGGAACCGACCCGAACTATATCAAACCAAAAATAATTAACAAATTACGTTTACTATAAAAAAATAAAACCGAACCTTACGAAATTAAAAATATTAAAGGTACCAAATTTACCTATAATAACGGATAAATTAACCGCAAAATTAATTATTTCGAAACCTATATTTAAAAACGAAAACAAATTATTAATTTCGACATTATCTTAATACGGAATTACGACATAATTTTCGGCAAAAAATAATTATATTAATATAACCCTTTAATTAATTAAAAAACTAACCAAATAAAATTTATTTTACCCTTTATCGACGAAAACAATTCGGAAAAAAAAATTTACTACTTAATTAATAACGACGATAACAAATATAAACATAAAAATACGACAAAAACTTTATTACCCAAAAAAATACGATATATATAAAAAAAAAGGCAAAATAAATATATACGATACGTTATTACCATAATCAAAATACGATTATACGAAATAAACGACGATTTATAATATTAGCTTTAAAAACTAAAAAAAATAATTAAAATATTACCATAATATCACAAATACGAAAAACTTTTTAAAAAACAAATCGAAATAAAATTACCAAAATATAATAAATAAGATTATAAAATAATCTTAAAAAATAACAAAATAACTACGTTTTATCCTAATATAACCAAAATTAACAAAAATTATACGTATTACAAAAATACCTCGAAAACAAATTACGCAAAAAATATATTAAACGTTCCAAATTACCAACAGAATACCTTATATTTTTTATACCAAAAAAAATAACAAATTATAATTAATAATTAATTACCGATAATTAAACGATATCACGGTTAAAAATCGCATATTTTTACCCTAATTACTAAAATAAAAAATCGCTTTTACGGAATTAAATAATTTACTACCTTAAATTTACGAAACGGATATAATTTAATTCGTATTAAGTTAAAAAACGAATAAAAAATAACCTTTAAAATTAAATACGAATTATACAAATATTTAATAATACTTTTTAAGCTTACTAATATATCCGTAACGTTCCAAAAAATAATTAACTATATATTACGCGAATACCTTAATATTTTTATTATTTACTATTTCGATACCATTTTTATTTATTCAAATTTAAAAAAAAAATACGAAAAATACGTCCATAAAATTCTTTAAATTTTATAAAACGTTAACTTTTTAATTAATACCAAAAAAAAACGAATTTTATAAACAAAAAATATTATACTTAAAATACGTTATTATCCCGGAATATATTAAAATAAACCCTAAAAAAATAATAACAGTTTAAAAATAAAAAATACCTATTACAATTACCAAAATCCAGGCTTTCCTTAAATTCGTTAATTATTACCGGAAATTCGTTCGCAATTTTAACAAAATCGCGATACTTTTATCCAACCTAACCAAAAAAAAATAAAGTTTTAATAAATAGCCGAAACAAAAAAATTTTTCTAAAAAATTAAAAATATAATTACCAACGAACCAATACTAATCATATACGACCTAAATCGTCCCGTAAAATTAAAAACCGATATTTCGGATTATACGTTAAACGTAATAACCGGACATAAAAATAATTAAAATAACTTATACTTTATTACGTTTTATTTTTATAAGTTAAAAAAAGTTAAATTAAATTATATTATCCTAAATAAAAAATTCCTAATTATTATTAATACTTTTAAAAAATTTAAATATTACCTTAAAAAAATTTATATTAAGTTAAAATATATACAGATTATAAAAACTTAACCCGATTTATTATTACCCAAAAACTAACAAAACGATAATTCCGTTACGTAAAATATTTTTCGGAATTTAATTTCGTTATTATTTATAAAAAAGGGTTAAAAAATAACAAAATAAACATTTTTAACAAACGACCAAATTTAAAAAAAAAAGTTTTAAAAGTTTCGTATTAAATATTTAACTTAACGAAAAAAAAATATATAAAAATACGATAAATTATAATAATTAAAAAAATAATACCTAATTTATATTAAAAAATTTAATAATATAACGATTAATTACTAAAAAATAAAAAAACTAACAAAACTTAAATATTAAAAAAATACCAAAAAAAATTAACGCGCAAAATATACAAATACCAATTATACGGACATCCTAAAGTACATAAAACCATAAAACGGTTATAACGTATATATTACTTTTCCGGAATAAAATTAATAATTAAAAAAATCCTATAAGGATACGACTTATATAACAAAATTAAGATACGATACCATAAATTATACGGAAAATTATAATTATTATTAATCGTAAAATAATTATAAAATTTAATTATTTTTGATTTTATTATTAAATTATTATTATCGGAAAACTTAATAACGGATATATATTATAATAACATCTTTATAATCGTAAACCGATTTATAAAATTTTTTTATTTTTTATTATTTAATAAAAATATAAACGTAAAATAATTAACGTATATTTTTTTTAAATATTTTATTAACATATACGGGTTTTTAATAAAAATTATATTAAATAAAGATATTATATTCGTTTTAAAATTTTGGTAAAATTTTATAATATAATTAAAATTAAATTATAAACTTTTAAACGTTTTTAAATTATAAATAAATAATTAAATAAAAAAAATTAATTAAATATTCGAAACCTATTTACGGTATTATATTAATTACGAACAAAATAATTAAATTAAAAAATTATTAATAATTTAATTAATTTATAACATAAATTATTACGAAAATCTTAAAATAACGTTAATTAATACCAATTTCGGTTTTATATTAAAAATATACCGAAATTTATAAAAAGAAAAATTAATTAATATTAAAATAATTTTTATTTTAAAATAATTTAAATAATTATATACAAAAATAAAAATAAAATTTAAATTCGTACGTAATTAAATATAAAAATATTATAACCAAAAAAAGTTAAAAAAATTAATTTTTTAAAAAAAGGAAATAATTTACTTAATTATTAAAAATATCCAAATTAAACGACCAAATACAAAATTCGATTTTAAATATATCGGATTATATAAAGTCGTAAAAAAAATTTTAAAAAATAATTACTAATTAAAATTATCCCTTAAAATTAAACTTTATCCCGTTTTTTATATTTCTTTGCTAAAATTAATAACGGATATAATTTAAATTAATATAAAATAAAAACAGGAAATAATAAAAAACGTACTAATATAAAAGGTCGAAAAAATTTTTTAAACCAGGAAAAAAAACGGCAAGAAGTAATATTTAATTAAATAAAAAAATTACTTAAAGTTAAAAAATATATAAAAATTTACGGAAAATTTTACGGAAATCCAACGCTTATTAAATTTTTTTTATTAATAATACCGAAAACGTTAAAGTTAAAAAAATTCCAGTTTACGTTATTTAGGTTAAACTAATTAATTATATTCGTAATACGAAAGGATAAAGTTATTTCGGCTTTTAACTTACGTTATTTTTTTTCCAAACGTTTAAATTCCTTTATTATTTCCGTATTTTTAATATTTTTACGTAATATTTCGATTTTTTATTTACGTAAAAGTTTTTTTTGGTTACGTAATCGAATTAAATAATTAAATAATTTATTAAAATATTATTATAATTTATTAAAACGTTATTAAACGGAAAATAATTTTTTTTAATAAAACGTTTTTAAAATTCGAAATAATTTTTTTCCGGAATTAAATAATTATGTTCGATTTTAAAAGGATTAAATAAGTTATAAAAATTATTATATTCGAAATAACGAATATATTTTCCAAAATTAAAATAAACCTTATAAATTTTTTTTTACGTTTATAACGTAAATAAAAAAATGCGGATATATTAAAACTAAACGTATCGATTTTTTTGAAAAAAATTAAAACGTTATTACGTTTATAAAATTTTTATTTTTTAATACGGTTAAATATAACGATTAAAAAAAACCAAAAATAAAATATATAAAAAAGGAAATTATTTATTAAATAAATGCGATAAATAAATTAATTTTTAAAGGCAAAAATCTTAAAAAAAGGAAATCGTATTATAACCAAAGTTTTTAATATAGTAATAAACGGTCGGAAATTATGGGACGAACTTCCGATATAAGGCCAAAGTTACGTAACGGGCTTAATAAGCTCGAAGGACCTAATTAAACCTAAAAGGATTTGGTACGTCGAGCTAGTCGAACCGGATAACGGTTCGAAATGGTTCGATAAGTTCGAAAAGATTTAACCACCAGAAGAAAAATAAAATTAAATTAAGCTAGTCGAGCTAAAAGTAACATATATACGTTCGTTACTTTCTTATAATTTAAATAATACCAGCTTATAATATAACTTAGTTACCCAGATTACTTTCGACAATCTGCTATTACCAGACGTAACTATACCTTTAATCTATTACTTAGATTCTTACAGCATTACTGCCAACATAAACCGTACGACTAGGGTTTAATAGTTAGTTAAGCCAGTCAGCCGTCACATATTTAGATTATAGGAAAATAACGAATATATATATATTTTTTTAACTTAAGGTATTTAAACGGCTTAAACCCTTAAGTTCGTTAAAATTTTAAACCTATTATAAGCTTAAAAGGCTTAAAGCGTTAAAGTTTTTAAAACCTTTAAGCTAGTTACGTAACCCGGAACTTACGTCGGAAATAAATTTTAAACTTTCCGACCGTTTATTTTTAGGTTAAGCTTTTAAGTTATAATACGATTTCCTTTTTTTAGGATTTTTATCCTTAAAAATTAATTTATTTATTACATTTGTTTGATAAATAATTTACTTTTTTATATATTATTTTTGGGTTATTTTGGTTATTATGTTTAACCGTATCGAAAAAAAAAGATTACTTAAACGTAATAACGTTTTAATTTAATCGAAACTGATTAAAATTTTTAATTTTATTATATCCTTTTATGTTTCGTATTTTCGTTATAAATTTAAACGGAAAGTTTATAAAGCTTATTCCGATTTTGGAAAATGTTTTCGTTATATCGAATATAATGGTTTTTATAATTTATTTGGTCTTTTTATTTTTAAATATTAACGATTTCTGGACGAAAAAGAACGGTTAAAACGGAAAAAAAAACAAACGTAAAAAACCCTTCGTTCTGCCGTTAACAAATTAAACCGTTTTTAAAAATAACGTAAGGTTTTACGCCGTCGCGGAATTAAAATATTACGTCGTAATATTTAGGGTACGGAAGTAATAAAGGAATTTAAACGGCTGGAAAAAGCGTAATAATAGCTAAAAACCGAATTAACCGCCTGCATATAGGCCGTTCCTTTTGTTAATTAATTTTTGGACTAGAACGTTTTTAACCCTAACGTTTCCGGTATTATTGGTAAAAAATTTTTAACAGGCGCTAAGTTTCCGTAAGGTTTTTTATAAGTTTTTATATATTTTTTAACATTAGGTAGTTTTTTACTTAATTAAGTATTATTTTTTCCGACCTTTTTTTTTTGGTAACGAAAATCTTTTTAACTTTTTATATTAATACTTTTTTGTAAATTTTTTTTTTTTTGGTTCCGTATAGATTTAAATTATGTCCGTTATTAATTCCAATAGGGAAATATGGAAAATAAGGTAAAGCTTAACTTTAAGGGATAGTTTTAACTAATAATTATTTTTTAAATTTTCTTTTCCGATTTTATATGGTCTAATATATTTAAAGTCGAATTTTTTGTTAGGTCGTTTGGTTTAAATATTTTTGGTAACTAAGTAAACCATCTTATTTTTTTAAAAAATAAATTCTTTTAACCTTTTTTAGTTATAATATTTTTATATTTGGATACGTACGAATTTAAGTTTTATTTTTATTTTTGTATGTAATTATTTAAGTTTTTTTAAAATAAAAATTATATTAATATTAATTAATTCTTTTTTTTGTAAATTTTAATAAATTTTTAATATAAAACCGAAATTAATATTAATTGATATTATTTTAATGCTTTCGTAATAACTTATATTATAAGTTAGTTAAGTTATTAATAACCTTTTAACTTAATTATTTTATTCGTAATTAATATAATACCGTAAATAGGTTTTAAACGTTTGGTTAATTTTTTTTATCTAGCTATTTGTTTATAATTTAAATGCGCTAGAAAATTTATAATTTAGGCCTAATTATACTATAAGGTTTTGCCAAAATTTTAAAATAAATATAATACCTTTATCCGATACGATTTCTATTAAAAATTTATATACGTTAACAAAATATTTAAAAAAAAAAACGTACGTTAATTATTCCGCGTTTAAATTTTTATTAAATAATAAAAAATAAAAAAATTTTATAACTCGATTTACGATTACAAAAATACTATCGTAATATATACCCGTTATTAGGTTTTTTAATAATAATAATTTGGTAATAAAATTAAAGGTAATTAAATCTTATAGTTATTTTGCGACTAGTACTAGTTATAATTTTCCGTATAATTTATGGCGTCGTATCTTAATTTTGTTACATAAATTATATTTTCGTAAAAAACAATTTATTATTAATTTTATTTTGGGGAAATAATATGTACGTTATAGCCGTTTTAAGGTTTTATGGATTTTAAGGTGTCCGTATAACTGGTATTTGTATATTTCGCATATTAACTTTTCCTAATATCCCTTTGGTATTTAGGTTTTATCGGGGTTTTTTTTCTTTTGGTAGCTAATCGTTATATTGTTAGATTTTTGGTTATAAGTTAAGTATTATTTGTTTTAATTATTATAATTTGTTATAGTTTTATATATTTTTTTATTAGGTCGAATATTTAATATAAAACCTTAAGGACCTTTTTTTAAGTTTAGTTATTTATTAACAACGTTTATTTTATTATTTTTTAACTTTTCTTTATAAATAATAATAAAATTAAATTCTGAAAGGCATTTTGCATAACGGAATTATCGTTCTGTTAGTTTTCGGATAATAATAAACCGGATAAGGTTTTTATAGTTTATATATATTTTAACCTAATATAAGTTTTTTAAAGTAATATTTAAATTTCTTAAAGGTATTAATAATAGCTAAAATTTTTTTATCTAAAATAATATAATTTAATTCAGCTTCCTTTAATTTATAGAAATAAAATATAATAAGGTATAAGTTACCTTAATTATTTCTATATCCGGCCATTATATTTAACGTATAATCCGAAATATCAGTTTTTAATTCCACGGAACGATTCGGGTCGTATATAATTAATATTAATTCGTTAATAATTATATTTTTAATCTTTTAAAAAGCTTTTTTTATTTCGGTTATTTATTAAAACTTAATTTTTTTTTGGTTAAGTTAAATAAGGATATTACGATATTATTAAAGTTACGAACAAACTTTCGGTAATAATTAACGAATCTAAAACAGTTTAGATTTTGGTAATTATAATAGGTACCTTTTATTTTTGGACTATTATTATCTTTTTAGAATTTATCTTAATATATTTCGGAATAATAATACATTTTAAATACGGTACTTTATGTTTATGGAACTTATTTTTTTCGGCATTAATTAAGAAATTAATATCTTATAGGACTTAAAAAAACCTTATAAATATATTTTTCGTATTCCTTTTTTTAAATTTAAAATAAATAAAAATATTAAAATATTCGCGTAATACGTCATTAACTATCCTTTAAAACGTCGCAGGTATATTAATAAGCTTATACGATATTACCAAATATTCCTATAATCCGTCTCTAGTTTTAAAAGTTATTTTCTATTCGTTTTCTAGCTTAATACGAATTAAATTATACCCGTTTCGTAAATTTAAGGTAATAAATTACCTAATTCCGTAAAGGCGATCTTTTATTTCGGTAATTAAGGGTAAAGGTATACGGTTTTTAGCCGTAATATCGTTTAATTATTTATAATTAATTACTAACCGTAATTTTTTTTAATACGAAAAAATAAGGTATTCCGCCGGTAATTAGGAACGTTTAATATATTTTTTACGTAACTTATTTTCAAAATATTTTCGTAACGCGTATAATTCTTATTAATTCAAATTATATATAAAATAAAAAGTAATCGTTTTATTATTTTTCAGAATTATTTTATGCAAGGTTGATATAGGTTCAAGCCTTATTTTCCAGGCTGAGCTAAATATACAGAAAATCATTACACATATAATCCATACGATAGATACTATACCCAGTACCTTCGAACACGATAACTGATTAATAGTTTTCACGGTTAAGATAGATTGTATACCTCAGTCCCATAGAACCTCACTCTGAAGCAGACTGATACGTGGTTGTCGATAAGCTTCGACTTCAGAATTATTTTATAATTCTATTTATTATATTTTGGTAATTTTATCTTAACTTATTCCTTAAAAGATCGTTCGTATTTATATTATTATGATAATATTTTAATTATTTTTTGGGGGTTTTAAAGCTGGTATTATAAATCGTCGTTTATTTCGTATAACCGTATTTTGATTATAATAATAACGCGTTGTATATATTTATTTTGCCCTTTTTTTTATATATATCGTATTTTTTTAAGTAATAAGGTTTTTATCGTATCCTTATGCCTATACTTGCTATTATCGTTATTAGTTAAATGGTAAAATCTTTTCTTTAAATCGTTTTTATTAACGGAAAATAAAATAAATTTTATTTGGCCAGTTTTTTAATTAATTAAGCGATTATAGTAATATAACCATTTTTACCAAGGATTATATCGTAATTCCGTATTAAGATAATGCCGAAATTAATAATTTATTTTCGTCCTTAAATAAAAATTTCGAAGTAATTAATTTTGCGGTTAATTTATCTATTATTATAAATAAATTTAATACCTTTTATATTTTTAATTTCGTAAGGTTCGGCTTTATCTTTTTATAATAAACGCAATTCGTTAATTATTTCCGGTTTAATATAATTCGGATCGGTTCCGTAATTTATTATAACGGTATATTATTTTTTTCTAATTCGTATTTTAATTATAATTTTTTTTCCTTTTTATTATTATATATATAGCTTTTTTAAGGGATATATATTAATTCTTTTTATTTTTGCTAGCTTATAACTTTTTTATAAATAATATTTCTTTTAAAGTTTGTGCCCGTAACTATTTTAGCTATTTTTCCTATCGGCATAACTAAATTTCTAGTTCGAAGATCTTTTCCTTATATCGTTTTATTTAATTCGTTAAGCTGGTAATTTGTTTTTTTAAAGGTTTCGGCTTTTTCCGACCAATTTATCGCTATAACCCATTTCTTATCTGTTATCGTTATCGGTTAATCTTAATACCTTTAACGTTTTTAATATTAGGTATATATAACGAACCTGTCATACATCCACCTGGAAGTATAAGCAATATCCGAAATAAGGGTTCTTAATTTGCAAGTAACAATAACATAATAAATAAGGTATTCGTTAAAAAAATTTACAGACTCTTTCTTTAACTAAAAAACGGTATAATTATCTCTAATTAAAAGCTTAAATTAATAACTAAAAAACGAAACTAAAAAATGCTATCTATATAAGAAATCGTCTGATACATATATCCTCCTTATTTCCCTTAATCTCCAAAAATCTCTAAAAATCTTTAAAATCTCTAAAACCGGACAAAAACGGTCCCCCTCTATCTCTAAAAACAAACAAAAATAAGCCGAAAACCGAAATTTAGCCGGCGGGATAAAAACCTTAACTATCTCAACTTACCTAACTTTTTCTCTAGGTTTAATAAAATCCTCATAAATATAACATTATTCCTCCTTTCCTAAAATCTTTATCCTAAAAATTTTAAAAAATAAACTTTTTTTCCTTCTCCAAAATATCGTAATATATTTTAACCATAACAAACAAACCTCAAAAACGTTTTAAAACCTTAACCGAAAATCGTCGCAAGCTTATAAAATCGATCTCTCAATTTAGCTTCGAAATCATACCGTACATACGTTACTTTAAAAAAAAATTTCTTACAAAATACTAAAAAACCGGAAAAATTATTAAAACTATTTATTAACCAATATTCAAACCTATAATAAAAACCATATTTCGTTATCGTCTCTTAAAAACATTCGGGCCGAAAAGCTTCGAAAAAGAAAAACGTTTAATAATTTAATAACTACAAAAATTATCTAACCGCATCGCCCAATTAAATCGTTAATCTAAATAGTTACATTTTAAAAAAATATCATTTATTTAAAAAAAGCTCAAAAATATGGATAAATAAAAGAATTTAAAAAATTAAATACAGAAAAAAACCACTAAAAAAAAAAAACGAACGCAACTTACCTTAAAGCTTAACGCGCTAATAAAAACATCTACCTCCTTCGATTAAAACGTCTTGGACCTAAATTTAAATAAAAAATCGTTACCGCCTACAACTTTAATCGATTAAAATTTTATCGGTAAAAATCCTTAACCAGGTCCATCGCATTCGTCAGGTACTTAAATAATTCCCATATATTATTTTCAAATAAGCAATCCATCTATTTAATCAAATATTAAATTTTATCTTTAACCACTTTAAAATTTAATATCCTTTCGATTTCGTACTCGCTATCGTCTTTTTCGATCTCGAAATTCTTCTCTAATGGAACATCTTTAAAACTAATTCCAACCAAAAAATAAAAAATAAAAAATATATTCTCATAATCTTAGATAATAACAATTTATAATTAATCTTTAAAATAACTTCTTTAATCTTAAACGAACCAAATTTCTTAAAATTAATTTTATTATTAAATTTTTTCGTTTTAATTTAAAAAAAGTTTAATATTACGTTTTATTTTTAACATAACAAATAAATTTTATCTCTTTTCGTTAAAATTAATCCCTTAATTTTTTTCTTATTATAATATTAAACCGTTTTTTATTACAAAAACTATAACTTAATTTAAAATCGGACCTATACTATCTTAATTTCTATTGCCATTATTTCTGCTTATAAAATTACGGCAGTAATAACTAGCACTTTATATATTAACTATTCGAATCGTTAAATTACTACGTCGTATCTATACATAACTATATAAAATAATATGCCCACATCCTTATTAACGAACGTATTATAAATAAAATCTTTCGATATAAAAAAACTAATAATAAAATCCCAAATTATAATATTCCACGTTTTATTAGGTATATCTATAAGTTATAATAAGCCATACGGCTTATAACAAACTACTTTAACTTTATTATAAACGTTACAATCTTTAATTACTTACTTAACTATCTAGCAAAATTCTAGAAAATCGTATTTTTCTTAAAATCGTTTAATAATTTTAAACATTTTTTAATATCCATATAAAATATAAATCTTACCGCGGAATAATAGTTAATTTTTATCATTTCCTTTTAACTATCTAACTTTTTTTCGTTTTCCTAAATCGTAAAAACTTTTAAACTAAACTAATTCTTCCGAAATCGGTTATTTCAAAATTATACACAACTATATTATCTTATTATTTTTACGATATAACATTTATATATATCGCTTAAAAACTTTTAAGTTATAATCTCCTTTTCGGCTTAAAATATCCGCTTAAATACTTTCTTTACCTTTAATATAATTAATCTTAAAGTTAAATTTAAACAAAAAAATTATCCAATTTTTATAACGTTTATTTAATTCCTAAATAATCATAAATCGGGTAAAAGTTTTATAATTTAAATAAATACCAAATAATTCCATAATTTTATTAAAAAATAATTTTTATTCCTTAAATATTAAAATAATCGCTAATAATTCCTTATCAGAAATAAAATATCTAAATTCTATATTCTTAAAAACTTTAAAAAAATACGTTATTAAATATGATTTTTTATTACTTTTTAATTATTTTAAAATTATTCCGAAAACGTAATTTAAAACATTTATCTTAAATCATTTCTTTTTGTTTTCTTTAAAAACTCGAAATTTTTCTTAACGTATTTTTTAATAATAAACTTAATTAAAAAGCTAGCAAATTTACCGTAATCCTGAACCAAAAATCGTACGTAACCGGTAAATCCTAAAAATTAACGGATATTAATAATAATAACTTTATTAAAAATTGATTAATTTTTAACAGTTTTTAATTTAAAATTTAAAATTTAAATTTATCTAAAGATAATAATAAAGCTTAAAAAATTTAATTTTTAAATATATTAAATAGTTTTTTTAACGTTTATTAATAAATTAACTTTTTTAAAAACCTTTAAAACTTAAACGACATATTTTTTATACTTTTTTAAAATTTTTAAATAAATAAAAATATCGTTTAAATAAACGAAAATTAATTTATTTAAAAATTTCCGTAAGATAATAATAAATATATGCTAAAAGCTGGTTAAAACGTTAATTAACCCTTATAATATAATTTTGTATTTATAATATCCATAAATAATCTTAAAAGTAATTTTCCATTTTTCGTTTTTACTTATTCTAATTAGATAATAATTATTTAATTTTATTAATATTTTCCCTTTTAATATTTATTAACGTTAAAAAATATCCATTCTTAATAATAATATCGTTAAATTATTTATAATTATAAACTTACCGGTATATTAAATTTCCATCTTTATCGATTTTAATTTTATTATTTTTTATTTTTGGCACTATTATAACGGGATACCTTATAAACAATTTAAATTCTTAAATATAAACTTTTTTAAAATTTTGTTAAAAATTTTTCCAAAAAATTTTAACTTTTTTAAAATTTATATAATAAATTTCATAAAACTTTAAATAATATTTTTTTTAATAAAAATTTTATAATCCTATTAATTATAATTAAACAATTTTTTTTAAATTCGTTTTTTAAACAACTTTTTAAATCGTCGATATTTAAAGGATACGGTTAACATTAAATTAAAAATTTTAACTTCTTTAATTACGTAACAAATTTTATAAATTTTTCCTTAAAATTATTTTAAAAAAGCATTTAATTTTTTTAATTAATCCGTAAATTACTGGAACGAAACCATAATATTCCTAAAATAATATCGTATCTTAAAACGTCGGCGATATCGAAAATAATTCGTTTTAAATATCCTTATATCTGGATTATAAATTTCTTTATTTTTTAAAAAATTCGGCCGTTATCGTAAATAAACAATTTTTTATGAATTATTCGTAATCTATATAATTATTACTTATATTTTTAAAAAATTTAATATCTTTCGGCTACCTTAAAAAAAATAAAGTTTTTTTCTACTCCAAAATCGATCATAACGTTAAATATTTCATTTCCATAATAAATAAAAATCTCGATTTAACTCCGTATTCCTTTTTTTACCTCGCATAAGGTTTTATATATAAAAGTTCCTCGGTACCTTACTTTCGAAAACCTTTATAATTTTTTAACTAATATACCTTAAAAACTAAAAAACGTTTTTATTTACGTACTTTCCTAACCGCATATTTAATATAATAATCCTTCATACATTTAAACCATTTCCTATTACCAAACTGGCACTTAAAAACAACTATTTTCTTCTAGCCCTTCCTTAAATTTTGTACTTTACGAATTATAGGATCAAAAAAATAAACCTCCGAAAAAGGTATTTTTATAACTAAAAATTCGTATTTATTATATATTATTAATAAATAACACAAATATCCTTACGTTATAACCTTTGAACTTTGCTTTAATTTAAAATATAAGTAATAAAACCTAAAGTAATCTGGCTATCGGAAAATTTCTATATATTTACACTTATCGTCCGGTTTTATAAACGTTTTTTCGTTATATTCTAACCAAAAATCGTTTTTTTTCAGCTCGTTAATAAATAAAACAGCTATAATCGTAATAAGTAATAAAATATAAAAGCTTATAATTATTTATTAAAAGCTTAAAATATACTATATATTCGGAAGAAATATAATATTCTAGAAATAATTATTTATAGTTACCGAAATCTTTTCGTAATTAACCGTCCTAATTATATATCTTACATTTTTATATATCGAAATAATAAATATATCTTAACGTAATAATTATCTTAAAAATTATTCGTCCTGGATAATATTTGCAAAGTTTAACCGTAACATTTTTATAAATAATATAATCTTTATATTTTAAGTCGTTATTTTTAACCCTATTAATCGTAATAATAATAAATTCCTAATCGGCGGAAATAAAATTTACTTCCTTTTTATCCTTTTTTTCGTTATCTATATTTCGTTCGGCCGTATAAATCTTTTTTTTAAATTAAAAAATCCTTCCTTTTTAAAAATTTCCTTTTTTTGTTAAAAAGTAATATTCGTTTTTAAAATAACCCTTTTTACCGTAATTAAAATATTTAACTTTAAACTTATTTTTTTTTAAATTCCGTTAAAATAATATTAACTTCCTTTTAGAATTTAGCCTTTATTTTCTTTTTATTATTAAAACGTTTATTATTACTTTATCTACCGGTATTTTTCTTTTTAAAATATCGATTAAAAATACGTTAATCGGTAATAATAACCTTATTTATATAACTTTCGAAAAAAACTATTTTAAGTACCCTAAATATTTTATCTTTAACTTAAAGCTTTAAACCGTCGAATAAAAAAATAATATATTTTATAAAAATTTAAAAATAATCGTAAAACGATTAAACTTAATCGTATATTTAGCTACTAACGTAATTTACTAAAATCTATACATTTATTTAACTGCATAATATTATTTATTTACGTTTTTAAACAAATTTTATATTCGCTTTTCGAAATTTTTATAATCGTTAAAAATATAATTAATAATATCCAGGTAATCGTCGGAATAATTTATTAAATAATCCTTAAAAATAGGTTCGAATTAATTAAGCGCTTTTCCGGCCAGTAACTGCAAAATAATTATCACTTTTTAATACTTTTCCGTTAAAAAACTTTCGTACTATTTAAGGTAAAATCTGGCCTTAACCAAAAATCCTTCCATATTAATAAATCCATTATAAGGTTTGGAAATAATTAATTTATACCCTTTGATATTAGGTATTTTATAATAAATAGGAAAAGGTATAATTCCTTTTCGGTCGTAATCAAACAAAAAGGGGGTTAAAGTTTTTAAACGAAAAATAATTCCAAAAAAAGGTACAAAAATTTTCTTTTTAAATTATCGGGCAAGTTTAACGTTCTTTTTTTTAAATCTTATAACCTTTTCGGCCACAAAATCCAATCGTTTATCGGTTATAAATTCTTTTTCCTTTCCTTTCTTAACTTTTATACCTAATTCTTTCTTTTCCTTATAATCGGATTTCTTAAGCTGGACCTCGATATCTTTTTAGGAATAGGGATAGATTATTATTAAAAAAAAAGAAAATTCCTTTAAGCCCTTAATTCTGGTAATTATAGGTACCATATTATTAATTAACTAAAAAACTTTTTCAATAAGGGATAAATTATGCTATTTATCTGTTAAACGTCGTACTATAATATCGTTTTTATTAAATTTAAAAAAGCTTATACCCAATTAAGCCTTAAACCATTCGTTAATTATTAATTAAGGAGCTATTAAAATATAACGAACCTATTATCTATCTATTTAAAAATATAAATAATATTCGAAATAAAAATTCTTAATTTGCAAATAATAATAATACAATAAATAAGGTATTCGTTAAAAAGATTTGCGGATTTTTTCCTTAATTAGAAAACGGTACAATTATCTTTAATTAAAAGCTTAAATTAATAACTAAAAAGTGAAACTAAAAAATGCTATCTATATAAGGAATCGTCTAATATATATATCCTCCTTATCTCCCTTAATCTCCCTTAATCTCTGGAGGTCTCTGGAAATCTCTAAAAACGGACAGAGACGGCCCCCCTCTGTCTCTAGAGATAGATAGAGACAAGCCGAAAGCCGAGATTTAGCCGGCGGGGTGGAGGCCTCAGCTGTCTTAACTTACCTGGTTCCTTTTCTGGGTTTAGTGGAATCCCCTGTAACGAACCTGTTATATATCCACCTGGAGGTATGAGCAGTATCCGAAATGGGGGTTCTTGATTTGCAGGTAATAATAGCACAATAAATGGGGTATTCGTTAAAGAGATTTACGGATTTTTCCCTTAATTAGAAAACGGTATAATTACCTTTAGTTAAAAGTTTAAATTGATAATTAAAAAACGGAATTAAATAAGTGCTATTTATATAAAAAATCGTTTATTATATATTTATCTGAATTTAATAAATATATCGTAGATTTATGGGATTTGTTAAATTTGTTTTTAAATTTACTAAATTTACTAGATTATTATGTTTTGGCGCGGGAAAAGCTAAATTTTCTTTACCCGAAGATTAGCCGTAAAAAGCTTATATTAAGTTCCGGAGGCCGGTTGTTTTAAAATAAAAACCTTTGTTTTTATACTGTAATATTATTTTCCTTTTTTAAAGATTTTTGTTTTAAAGATAAAAACCGTAAGTAGTTTTTTTATTTTGTTAAAAAGGTTTTTTATAACTTTTTTGTTAACTTTATTATAATAGGTTAAAAAAAAAAGAAAAAAATAATTACGCAGAAATTAACGTAATATTTATAATATTCGTATTAACTTAATTAAAACTTTTAGAATTAAAACTTTATTTTATTTTAATTATATTCGGTTTGGTTAAATCGAATTTTCTTTTTTAGAATACTTAAGTTATAATTAATATACGCGTTATTAATATCCTTTTTGTAACACGGAAATTATAAATTCGTTACAGAAAATAACTAAAATTTAATAATATTTGTAATAAAAATAACGGAAAGTTAAAAATAGTTTTCTGGAATATTAGGAAGTTATAAAAAAGGAATTGGATAAATTACGATGCCGGTAAAAAGAAAAATAAAATTTTTTTATTAAAAGATTAAAACGTTTACGTTTTTAATAGGACCTTTTTAAAAAGAAAGCTATAAAAATATTAAAAAAAGGTTTGGAATTAAATTAATTAAAAAAACGGAAAAGGTTAAAAAAAAAATAACGTCGTATGGAAACGGAATAAATACGGCTTATTTTTAAAATAAATATTGCGGTAAAGGCGTTTACTTTTTTCGGTTAAAACGCTTTAAATTTGGACTTAGGTACGGGATTATTATCGTTTACGACTTTGGCTAAATTAAAAACGGTCGGTTAGGATTTTGTCGGTAAAAATCTTTAACCAGGTTTATTATATTCGTTAAATATTTAAGTAATTCCCATATATTATCCTTAGGTAGGTATTTTATTTATTTTACCAAGTATTAAATTTTGTTTTTAACCGTTTTAAAGTTTAATATTTTTTCGATTTCGTATTCATTATCGTTTTTTTCGATTTCGAGGTTTTTTTTAAGCGGGACGTTTTTTGGGGCTGGTTTTAATAAAGAAATATAAAATATAAGGTATATTTTTATAATTTTAGATAATGATAATTTATAAGTAATTTTCGAAATAATTTTTTTAATTTTAAATAGGCCAAGTTTTTTGAAATTAAGTTTGTTATTGGATTTTTTCGTCCTGATTTAGGAAAAATTTGTCGTTAGGTTTTGTTTTTGACGTAATAAGTAATTTTTTTTTTGTTAAAATTAATCCTTTAATTCTTTTTTTATTATAATATTGGGTCATTTTTTGCTACAAAAATTATAATTTAATTTGGAATTAGGTTTATATTATCTTAATTTTTATTATTATTATTTTTGTTCGTAAAATTATTATAATAATAATTAATATTTTACGTATTAATTATTTTAATCGTTAAATTATTACGTTATATTTATATATAATTATATAAGATAATATATTTATATTTTCGTTAACGGATATATTATAAGTTATTTATATAAATAATAAAAATTTAACTTAATTATTTTGTTAATAATTAACGTAATTTCGAAAATATTATGTTAAAAATTAATTTAATCGTTTTATTTAATTATTTATTTAAAAATAATAAATTATTAAAAACTTAAGTTTAATACCGATTTATTTAAAAAAATTAATACCGAATTTAGATATAAAAAATTTATTTCGGTTAAAAATTTTTTTTTTAATATTTTATATTTATTAAAATAATATCGAATAAAAGTATAAGGTAATTATTTTACGGTTACGGTTCTTTTAAATAATAAAAAATATTTATATTTAATAAATTTATTAATAATTATTTATATTATATCGTATTTAATTTTAATAACGGGATTTTTTAATATAAAAAAATTAATAATAAAATCTTAAATTATAATATTTTATATTTTATCGGATATATTTATAAATTATAATAAATTATACGGTTTATAATAAATTACCTTTATTTTATTATAAACGTTATAATTTTTAATTATTTATTTGATTATTTAATAAAATTTTAAAAAATCGTATTTTTTTTAAAATTACTTAATAATTTTAAATATTTTTTAATATTTATATAAAAGATTTTCGTAAAACTTTTTAATAAATTTTTTTTATTATTAATAAGGAATATAAATTTTACCGCAAAATAATAATTAATTTTTATTATTTTCTTTTAATTATTTAATAATTTTTTATTTTTTAAAATTATAAAAATTTTTAAATTAAGTTAATTTTTTTAAAATCGGTTATTTTAAGGTTATATATAATTATATTATTTTATCGTTTTTATAATATAATATTTATATATATCGTTTAAAAATTTTTAAATCGTAATTTTTTTTCGGTTTAAAATATTTACTTAAATATTTTTTTTATTTTTAATATAATAAATTTTAAAATTAAATTTAGATAAAAAAATTATATAATTTTTATAACGTTTATTTAATTCCTGGATTATTATAAATCGAATAAAATTTTTATAATTTAAATAAATATTAAATAATTTTTTGGTTTTATTAAAAAATAATTTTTATTTTTTAAATATTAAAATAATCGTTAATAATTTTTTATCGTAAATAAAATATTTAAATTTTGCATTTTTAAAGGTTTTAAAAAAGTACGTTATTAAATATTATTTTTTATTATTTTTTAATTATTCGAAAATTATTTTAAAAACGTAATTTAAAACGTTTATTTTAAGTTATTTTTTTATTATAATTTAGTAATTTAATTATCGGGACGTTAATAATTTTGTTTTTAATTATTTAAAAAGTATTTTTTATTTTATTTAAAAATTCGAATTTTTTTAACGTATTTTTTGGTAATAAATTTAATTAAAAAATTAATAAATTTACCGTAATTTTAAATTAAAAGTTATATATAACCGGTAAATCTTAAAAATTAACGGATATTATTAACGGTAATTTTATTAAAAATTAATTAATTTTTGATAATTTTTAATTTAAAATTTTAAATTTAAATTTATTCCGGGATAATAATAAAACTTAAAAAATTTAGTTTTTAAATATATTAAACATTTTTTTTAACGTTTATTAATAAGTTAATTTTTTCGAAAGTTTTTAATATTTAAATAATATATTTTTTATATTTTTATAAAATTTTTAAATAAATAAAAATATCGTTTAAATAAACGAAAACGAATTTATTTAAAATTTTTTATAAAATAATAATAAATATATATTAAAAATTAATTAAAATATTAATTAAATTTTAAAATATAATTTTATATTTATAATATTTATAAATAATTTTAAAAATAATTTTTTATTTTTTATTTTTAATTATTTAAATTAAATAATAATTATTTAATAAGTTTAAAATTATAAATTATTTAATTTTATTAATATTTTTTTTATAATATTTATTAATATTAAAAAATTTTTATTTTTAATAATAATATCGTTAAATTATTTATAATTATAAATTTATTAATATATTAAATTTCCGTTTTTATTAATTTTAATTTTATTATTTTTTATTTTTAATATTATTATAATTAAATATTTTATAAATAATTTAAATTTTTAAATATAATTTTTTTTAAAATTTTATAATTTTATTAATTATAATTAAATAACTTTTTTCGGGTTCGTTTTTTAAATAATTTTTTAAACCGTCGATATTTAAAAGATATTATTATTATAAGGTTAAAAATTTTAATTTTTTTAATTATGTAATAAATTTTATAAAAATTTTTTTTAAAATTATTTTATAAAAATATATTTTTTTTTAATTAATACGTAAATTATTAAAACGAAATTATAATATTTTTAAAATAATATCGTATTTTAAAATATCGGCGATATCGAAAATAATCCGTTTTAAATATTTTTATATTTAAATATATAAATTTTTTTATTTTTTAAAAAATTCGATTATTATTATAAATAAATAAGTTTTTATTTATTATTTATAATTTATATAATTATTATTTATATTTTTAAAGGATTTAATATTTTTTAATTATTTTAAGGGAAATAAAGTTTTTTTTTATTCCGGAATCGATTATAACGTTAAATACTTTGTTTTTATAATAAATGGAAATTTTAACCTAATTCCGTATTTTTTTTTTTTTTTTGCTTTATATAAGGTTTTGTATGTAAGGGTTTTTCGGTACCTTATTTTCGAAAGTTTTTGTAATTTTTTAACTGATACGTTTTAAGGGCTAAAAAGCGTTTTTATTTGCGTATTTTCCTTATTACGTATTTGGTATAATAGTTATTTATATACTTAAACCATTTTTTGTTGCCAAATTGGCATTTAAAGATAATTGTTTTTTTTTAGCTTTTTTTTAGGTTTTGTTTTTTTGCGAATTATAAGATTAAAAAGGTAAATCTTCGAAAGGGGCATTTTTATAGCTAGGAAATCGTATTTGTCGCAAAATATTAGCGCGTAATATAAATATTTTTACGTTATAATTTTTTAATTTTGTTTTAATTCGGGATATAAGTAACAAAATTTAAGGTAATCTGGCCATTAAGGGGTTTTTATATATTTATATTTATTACCTGGTTTTATAAGCGTTTCCTTATTATATTTTGGCTAAAAGTCGTTATTTTTTTGGCGCGTAAATAAACGAAATAGTTATTGTTATAACAGGCAGAAAAATGTATAATTCCGTAATTATCTGCTGGTAATTAGGGTTTAAGGTACATTATATATTCCGGAAGTTCGTAAAGTTCCGAGGATAACTATTTATAGTTACCGAAATCTTTTCGTAATTAACCGTTTTGGTCGTATATCTTATACTTCTGTATATCGAAGTAATAAATGCATTCTAGCATAATAGCTACCTTAAAGCTAGTTCGTCCTGGATGATATTTGCAAATTTTGGCCGTAACATTTTTGCAAATAGTATAATTTTTATAATCTGGCTCGTCGTTTCTGACCCTGTTAATCGTAATAATAATAAATTCCTAATTGGTAAAAATAACGTTTACTTTTTTTTTATCTTTTTTTTCGTTATTTATGTTTCGTTCGGCCGTACGAATTTTTTTTTTGGATTAAGGAATTTTTCCTTTTTAAAAGTTCTCTTTTTTCGCTAAAAAGTAATATTCGCTTTTAAAATAGCTTTTTTTGTTACAGTTAAAATACTTAACTTTAAACTTATTTTTTTTGGATTCCGTTAAAGTAATACTGGTTTTTTTCTGGAATTTATCCTTTATTTTCTTTTTGCTGCTGGAACGTTTATCGTTACTTCGTTTACCTGTACCTTTTTTCTTAAGGTACCGGTCAAAAATATGCCGGTCGGTAATAATAACCTTATTTATATAATTTTCGAAAGGTTTTATTTTAAGTACTTTAAATATTTTATCCTTAACTTATTCCTTTAGGCCGTCGTAATAAGGGAAAAATAACTACAAGTCGGTTAAACTTAATCGTATATTTAGCTGCTGATATAATCTGCTAAAATCTGTATATTAATTTAATTACGTATTATTATTTATTTATATTTTAATATAAAGTTTGTATTTGTTCTTTAAAGTTCCCGTAATTATTAAAAATAGGCTTAATTAATCGAACATTTTTCCAGCTAATAACTAGGAAATAACCATAACTTTTTAATAATTTTCCGTTAAAGAACTTTCGTACTATTTAAGGTAAAGTCGGATTTTAACTAGGAATCTTTCCATATTAATGGATCTATTATAAGGCTTAAGGGTAATTAACTTATAACTTTTAATATTAAACATTTTATAATAAGGAGGAAAAGGTACAGTTTCTTTTTAATTTCGACCAAATAAAGGGGGTCCTAAAGTTTTTAGACAGAAAGTAACTTTTAACGGAAGTATAAAATTTTTTTTCTTTAATTATTTGACAAGTTTAACGTTTTTTTGCTTAAATCTTATAACCTTTCCGGCCATAAAGTTTAATCGTTTATCGATTATAACTTCTTTCTTTTTTCCTTTCCTAACTCCTACCTTTAATTTTTCCTTAATTTCCTTTTTTTTTCTTGGTCGGATTCCTTAACCTGAACCTCGATAATCTTTTTTATCTCCTTAAAGGCAAAAGTAAATTACTGTTAAAAAAAGAAAGATTCTTCCTAACCTTTAACTTTAGTAATTTTTAGTAACATATTATTAATTAACTAAAAAACTTTTTTAATAAAAGATAAATTATATAATCCTGTTATTAATTTTTTATTAACTAATAACGGAAATCGAATATATTATTTATTTATTAAACGTTATTTTATAATATCGTTTTTATTAAATTTAAAAAAACTTATATTTAATTAAACCTTAAATTATTCGTTAATTATAAATTAAAAAATTATTAAAATATAACGAACTTACTATATATTTACTTAAAAATATAAATAATATCCGAAATAAAAATTTTTAATTTATAAATAATAATAATATAATAAATAAAATATTCGTTAAAAAAATTTACGGATTTTTCCTTTAATTAAAAAACGGTATAATTATTTTTAATTAAAAGCTTAAATTAATAATTAAAAAACGGAATTAAATAAATATTACTTATATAAAAAATCGTTTATTATATATTTATCTGGATTTAATAAATATATTATAAATTTATAAGATTTGTTAAATCTGCCTTTAGATTTACCAGATCCACCAGATCACCATATCTTAGCGCGGGGAAAGCCAAGCTTTCCTCACCCGAAGATCAGCCGTAAGGAGCCCACACCAGGCTCCGGAGGCCGGTTGCTCCAAGACAGGAACCCCTGTTCCTGTACTGTAACATCCCCATGGATGTAACAGTATGGTACTGGGCCATTTTTATTAAACGTTTTCCGATTTCTTTTTCTATCTTTTTTTTTCTTTTCGGGATTGTCAGTATAAATACGTTAAAAATATAAGTTATTTACCACTTTCCGTTATGCCTTTATTACTATTTAATAAATCCATTTTTTTAGCGTCTTATAATCGTATTATTCGTAATAGCATACGGGGTTTTATTCGGAACAGCTTTTTTCCTCCGGCTAACTTTTTAAGGTTATAATAACGTCGATATCGTCTTATATGGCTATGGTACGTAAGTACTTATACTATCTTTAATTTTTAAAGTCGCTTCCAGTTTAAGCATAAAAATTAAATTTTTACTTATATATATACATAAGTTATTATTAGATATATTTTTATTATTTTTCGTATTATAAGTAATAGATTTTCTTATAATAAATAATAAATAATTTCCTATATCAATCGGGTTTTTTTTTAAATATAAGGCTTCGTCCTAACCTTAATATTTCTTAATTTATTTATTTAATTCCTTTTATTTCTGTCGTTATTATTTTTATTATTATATACGAAACATTAACTTTTCTGGCATTAACTTTTTTTACCTTTCGTATTCCTGTAGCTATTGGATAACTATTGGTCCAGTTATGGCGGCGCGCTATCGGGTAATCGCGGCCTGGAAAAGTATCTTGGCCTTTCGTAACCCTTTTCGTATTTTTGGGGCTAGGTTAAGGTTTTTCCTTTATCTAATTATACCGAAAGTTACGGCCTTATTATTTCTATTTTCTAATCGTCCTTTAAGTACCGGGGTTTAACCGTTACGTTATTATCTTTTAGGGGCCTTATATTAGTTTTTTACGTAACTTATTTTGTTATAATTATAATACTTAATTTGGCTTTAATCTTTTTTTATGCAATTTCTAGCTTTATAGATTTTAATATTATTCCGTAAGCAATAAAAGGTATATTACGTTTTTTATTTTGGTTAATTTCCGTAAACTTAAATCTGGAAACGAACTGTTCCTTTCGTTTTTATCGTCGTTTATATTATCGGTTATTTATTTTTATAGTTTTTGCAATATATTTATTTAAAGTAATAAAACGTATTATTTTAATAATTTCGTTTTTAATGTTATTTTTTAAATCCTTATAAAAATATTAATTAAATTATCGGTTTTTTATTTACTTATTTTATTTTAACCATAAAAATTTTAAACGTTATTATATTCTTAAACGTTAATCTTTTTTACTTTAAATGGAAAATTTCTTATATTACAGTTTTTTTTTCGTTTAAGTTTCCGCAATTAATTTTTGATTTCTTTTTCGAAGTTAATATAATATTAGAAAAAAGTTTTAATAATTTATTATTAATTCGACTTTTTATTTTCTATGTAATTTTATAAGGTTAATTTAAATTAATTTAAAACGTTTTTTTTAAAAAAATATTACGACCGTAAAAATTTTATCGGCCTTTTTAATAACTTTTTTAAAACGGAAATAAATACGTATTTAAATAAAAAAGTTTTATATATTACTTTTTCTGTCGTAAAGTTTGGATTTTTTGGGCTTAATTTTGGTTTCGTTAATTCGAATAATATTAACCTAAACCTTAAGGTATTAAATAACTTTTTCGAGTTTTTTAATTATATTTTTATATTATTACGTAATAAGTTTTTAAATATCCGATATATTAATGGTATAATATATTATTTAAAGTTTAATTATATTATTAAATAATAATTTATGACGTATAACGGTTAACTGGCTTAATTAATTATTAAACCTTAATCGTACGGTTTATATTAATAATAATATTATAAAAATCTAAATAATAAATTAAAAATATAATTACGTTTAATAATAATAAATATTAAAAATAATTTAAGTAATTAAATTATATTATAACTTAATATTATTTAAATTATAAAAAAATTACGAACGTATATATAATTTTTTTAAATTAAAATATTTAAGCAGCTTAAACTTTTAAGTTCGTTAAAACCTTTAAGCCAGTTACGTAACCCGGGACTTACGTCGGAGACAAGTCTCAGACTTTCCGACCGTTTGTTTTTAGGCCAAGCCCTCAGGTCATAACACTAATATGTTAAAAATTAACGGTTATATTGCAAAAAAAGTGTGTAATTTAAGAGCTAAGTGCGGCTAAGATACTCTAATTCGAAACAATAATACCCTCCAGTTTAATTAAAGTCGACGGTACCTTTATAATTTTACTATTATGATATAATTATTGTTATCTAAATAAATATTATATTACGGCCGTTTAGTATTATAATATATATTAATTATTTTTATATATTCGTATATTTTATATTAAACGAAATTAAATAATAATTATTTTAATTATATTAAATATTTTTATAACGAACCTGTTATATATCCATCTGGAGGTATAAGCAGTATCCGAAATAAGATCTTAATTTGTAAGTAATAATCACATAATAAATAATTCGAGGTTTATTTATTAAGAAGATTTACGAAACTATCCCTTGATTAAAAAATAATACCTTTATTTAAAGACTTAAATTAATAGCTAACAAGCAAAACTAAATAGGTGTTATTTATATAAAAAACCGTTCGTTATATATCCATTTCCATTAAGTAAGTATATCGTGGATCTGTATGATTTATATAATCTGGTCTCAGATCACTTAGATCACCTAGATCACTTAGAATCACCTAGACCTTGGCGCGGGGAAAGCGAAGCTTTCCCTCATCCTAAGATTAGCGGCGCAGGGCCCGCACCAGGCTCTAAAGGCAGGTTTCTCCAAAGACAGGAACCCCTGTTCCTGTACTGTAACAGATGGCTAATTACGTATTACGTAAGTACTTTAAGTTTTATTATTATTTATTATCTTAGTAATATTTGTATTTATTTAAATTTGGAAAAGATATACGAAAAATATGTTTATAAAGCCTGTAACGTAGCTGGACTGCTTGTTGCATGCGCTCTTATAAGGTGGATTTGTGTGTCCAAACCCCAATTAGGGTTTGGAATTGCTGATCTTTTGGTCTTGTAGTTAGCGTCGCACCCTCGCTTATCTTACAAAGCCTTATAACCTTTATAAAATATTAATCTTTTAATTAATTTTAAAAAAAGGTAAGTTTTATAAATAGAAAGTGCAGTACTTGAAATGCGTTATTGCCTTCGGGTATATTAAAATAAAATCTAAGAACATAATAGTAATTAAAACCTGGTTAATATTTATTTTAATTATTAAAATTTAAACATTTTTTTAAATTCTTAAATTATTATTAAACGTTTTTTTTATAACTTTAACAAAATCGTAATCTTTTTATTTAACCTTATTAAAAAGAATTTAACATTTAATAAATAACTAAAATAAAGAAAACTTTTAAAAATTAAAAGTATAGTTATTAACAAATTAATATTATTTATCTATAACTTAAATTATTTTATAAAGTTAAAACCCGATATTTTAAATTACGTATTAAACGTAATAATCGAGTATTATAATAATTAAGATAACTTATATTTTATTATCTTTTATTCTTATAAGTTTAAAACATAATCATAATTAAATCACGCTATTCCGGATTTAGGGTTCTTAATTACCGTTAACGTTTTCAGAGAATTCCAGTATTACTTTAGGGGGAATATATATTAAATTATAGGATATATAAATTACATAATTCTTACCCGGTTTATTATTACCCGCAAGTTAGTAAATCGATAATTCCGTCTTATAAAATATTTTTAAAATTTAATTTCGTTAATATTTATAAAAAAAGAGTTTAAAAACGTTAAAGCGGACGTATTAAATAAAAGAATAATTCAAAGTAAAAAAGTTTTAAAGTCTTATATAAAATATTTAACGTAGCGAAAAAAGGATATATAAGGTTACGATAAATTATAATAATAAAAAACGATATCTGATTTATGTTAAAAAATAGATAAAACTTAAATATTAAAATAATACGAAAAAGACATAATATATAATATGTAACAATACCAGCTATAGAAATATCTAAGAAATTAAAAAACTATAAAATAATTATAACATAGGTATTACTGTTTTAAAATTAAAATAAGAATATAAAAGGGTTTAAAAGGATATTACTTATATAATAAAATCTAGCTACGATATTATAAATTATACGAAAACTTATAATTATTACCATTTATAAAATAATTTAAAGTATAATTTTCAATTTATTATTAAATAATTATTAATACATGATTTAATAATAAGTATATATTACGATAATATCTTTAAAATCGTAAATTAATTTATAAAATCTTTTAACTTTATATAACTTAACAAAAATATATACGTAGAATCACTTACATATGTTCTTTTTAACTACCGTATTAACATATATAAACTGTAATAAAAGTTATATTAAAAGAATTATACTTATTTTAAAATTTAATAAAAATTTATAGCATAATTGAATCTAAACTTTAAACTTTTAACTACGTTTAAAACTTATATAAATGGTTTAATAAAAAAATTAATAAAACACTTAAAACCTACTTATAATAATGTATTAATTACAAATTAAATAATTAGGTTTAAAATTACTAATAACTTAGTTTAAAAATAAGATAAATTATTATTAAAAAGTATCAAAACGATACTAATTAACGTTAATTCTAGTTTTATATTAAAAATTTACCGGAACTTATAGAAAAGTTATTTAATGTTAAGGTAATTCTTACGATAAAATAACTTAAAAACTATACGTAAAAATAAAGATGCAAGGTTGATCTAGGTTCAAGCCTTATTTTCCAGGCTGAGTAAAAAATAAAGATAAAATTTAAATTCGTACGTACCTAAATATAAAAGTATTACAATTAAAAAGGATATTATTTACCTTATTATTTAAAATATTTAAATTAAATATATTAATAAAACAACTTGATTTTAAGTATATCTAACTATATAAAGTCGTAAGAAAGTTTTTTTTAAATTAATTATTAATTAAACTTACTGTTTTAAATTAAATCTTATTTAATTTTTTATATCCCTAATATTAAAATTAATAATAAACTGTTACAATACAGGAACAGGGGTTCCTATCTTGGAGAAACCTGTCCTCGGAGGCCTTTAAGGGAGGCTCCGACCGGATAAACCTCGGGCAAGGAAAATCTTGGCTTTCCCGCGCCAAGATTTAAGTGATCTAAGTGATCTAAGTAATTTAAGTAATTTAAATTAGATTATATAAATTACATAAATTACACAAATCTATAATATATTTATTAAGTCCAAAATGGATATATAACGGACGGTTTCTTATGTAAATAATACCTGCTTAATTTCGTTCTTTAATTATTAATTTAAGCTTTTAACTAAAGGTAACTATACCGTTTTTTAGTTAAGGGAAAAATCCGCAAATTTTTTTAACGAATACCTTATTTATTATGCTATTATTACTTATAAATTAAAAACTTTATGTCGGATATTGCTTATATTTCTAGGTAAATATATAACAAATTCGTTACATTTTAATAACTTTTTAATTAATAGCTAACGAATAATTTAAAATCCAATTAAGTATAAGCTTTTTTAAATTTAATAAAAACGATATTATAAAACGACGTTTAATAAATAGATAATATATTCGATTTTCGTTATTAGTTAATAAAAAATTAATAACCGAATTATATAATTTATTCCTTATTAAAATTTTTTTTTAATTAATCGATAATATATTATTAAAGGTTATTAAAACTGAAGGCCAAAAAAAAACCTTTTTTTTTTTAATAACAATTAATTTTTATTTTTAAGGAAAAAAAAAATTATTATAATTATGTTAAAAAAATCCGACCAAAAAAAGGAAAAAATTAAAAAAGTTCCTATTACAGAATTACGAAAAAAAAAAGGAAACTTATAATTAACCAACGGCTAGATTTTATAACCGAAAAAGTTATAAAATTTTAGAAAAAAAAACGTTAAATTAATCCAATAATTAAAAAAAGTTTCCTCTTTTCCGGAAATTATCCTTCGACCAAAAACCCCGGTATCTTTTTTTAAAATATTTACCTTTTATCCGCAAATTTTTGCCCTTTTTTTATTTGGCCAAAACCGAAAAAAAAGTATATTCTTTTTTATTTACCATAAAATACCTAATATTAAAGGTTATAAGTTAACTACCTTTAAATCTTACGATAAAACCATTAACGTAAAAAATTTTTTAATTAAAACCAAATTTTATTTTAAATGGTATAAAAATTTTTTAATTAAAAATTATCAAAAAATTATGGCTATTTTTTAATTACTTATTAAAAAAATATTTAATTAATTCGAATTTATTTTTAATAATTACCTAATAAATTTCCTTAACGGTTATTTTAATACCATTAATTATATCTTTAACGATTAAAGGAATTTTAAAAAACGAATACGAATTTTATATAGAAATATAAATAAATAATAACATACGGTTAAATAAATGTATAAATTTTAATAAATTACGTCGGCAGCCAAATATATAATAAAATTTAATCGTTTCGTAATTATTTCCAAATTATCTTAAGATACGTTATTTTTTCCTTATTATAACGGCCTAAAAAAATAAGTTAAAAATAAGATATTTAGGATATTTAAAACGGACCCCTTTAAAAATTATATAAATAAAGTTATTATTACCGACCGACGTACTTTTAATCGATACCTTAAAAAAAAAGGTACCGGTAAACGAAATAGCGATAAATATTTTAATAATAATAAAAAAATAAAAGACAAATTTTAGAAAAAAGTTAATATTATTTTAACGGAATCCAAAAAAAAAAAATTTAAAGTTAAATATTTTAACTGTAGCAAAAAAGGTTATTTTAAAAACGAATATTATTTTCTAACGAAAAAAAGAAATCCTTAAAAAAATTATTAAAGGAATAAAATTTTTTAGCCCAAAAAAAATTCCGTACGGCCGAACGAAATATAAATAATAAAAATAAGGATAAAAAAAAAATAAACGTTACTTCCGTTAATTAAAAATTTACGATTATTACGATTAATAAAGTTAAAAATAACGACTTAAATTATGAAAATTATATTATTTATAACAGTATTATAACTAAAGTTTGCAAATATTATCCAAAATGAACGAACTTTAAAATAATTATTATATTAGGATATATTTATTACCTTAATATATAAAAATATAAAATATACGACCAAAATGGTTAATTACGAAAAAAATTCGATAACTATAAAGGATTATTTTCCGAACATTATATTCTGCCGGAATATATAATATATCCGAAATTAATAAATAATTATAAACTTTTACATTTTACCGTTTATTATGATTACCGTTATTTTATTTATTAACGAATTAAAAAAAATAATAACTTTTAGTTAAAATATAACGAAAAAATATTTACAAAACCAAACGATAAATATAAATATATAAAAATTTTTTAATAACCAAATTATCCCAAATTTTATTACCTATATCCCGAATTAAAATAAAGTTAAAAGGTTATAACGTAAAAATATTTATGTTACGTACCGATATTATACGATAAATACGATTTTTTAGTTATAAAAATATTTCCTTCGGAACTTTACCCTTTTAACCTAATAATTCGCAAAATTTAAAATTTAAAAAAAAACTAAAAAAAAACGGTTATCTTTAAATATTAATTCGGTAACAAAAAATAATTTAAGTATATAGATAATTATTATACCAAATATGCAACCCGGAAAGTACGTAAATAAAAACGTTTTTTAGCCCCTAAAATATATCAGTTAAAAAACGGTAAAAGCTTTCGAAAATAAAATACCGAAAAACCCTTATATATAAAACCTTATATAAAAAAAAAAATACGGAACCAAATCGAAATTCTTATTTATTACGGAAACAAAATATTTAACGTTATAATTAATTCAGGAATAAAAAAAAATTATTTTCCTTAAAATAATTAAAAAATATTAAATCCTTTAAAAATATAAATAATAATTTTATAAATTACGAATAATAAATAAAAATTTATTTACTTACGATAATAATTAAATTTTCCGAAAAATAAAAAAATTTAAAATTTAAATATAAAAATATTTAAAACGGATTACTTTCGATATTACCGATATTTTAAGATATAATATTATTTTAAAAATACCATAATTTCGTTCTAATAATTTACGAATTAATTAAAAAAAATAAACGTTTTTATAGAAAAATTTTAAAAAAAAATCTTATAAAGTTTATTACATAATTAAAAAATTAAAATTTTTACCTTTATAATAATAATACTTTTTAAATATCGACGGTTTAAAAAGTTATTTAAAAAACGAACTAAAAAAAAATTACCTAATTATAACTAATAAAACCATAAAATTTCTATTAAAAAAGGATACCATCCGAAACTTTATTAAATTTACTATATAAATTTTAAAAAAATTAAAACTTTTTAAAAAAGTTTTTAACGAAATGTTAAAAAAGGTTATATTTAAAAATCTAAATTACCTACAAAATATCTAATCATAATAATACCAAAAATAAAAAATAACAAAATTAGGATCGACAAAAACGAAAATTTAATATATCGATAAATTTACGATTATAAACAATTTAACGATATTATTATCAAAAATAAATATCTTTTAACGTTAATAAATATTATATAAAAAATTATTAATAAAATTAAATAATTTACCGTATTAAACTTATTAAACGGATATTATTTAATTCGAATAATTAAAAACAAAAAATAAAAAACCGTTTTTAAAATTATTTATGGCCATTATAAATACAAAATTATACCTTAAGACTTAATTAACGTTCCAGCCAGTTTTTAATACATATTTATTATTATCTTACGAAAATTTCTAAATAAATTCGTTTTTATTTACTTCGATAATATTTTTATTTATTCCGACATTTTAAAAAATATAAAAAGCATATTATTTAAATTTTAAAAACCTTAAAAAAAATTAACTTACTAATAAATATAAAAGAAAATATTTAATATACCTAAAAATTAAATTTTTTAAATTTTATTATTACCTTAAAATAAATTTAAATCTAAAATTTTAAATTAAAAGTTATTAAAAATTAATTAATCCTTACTAAAATTATTATTATTAATATTCGTTAATTTTTGGAATTTATTAATTACGTATAATTTTTAATCTAAAATTATAACAAACTTATTAACCCTTTAACCAAACTTATTACTAAAAAATACGTTAAAAAAAATTCAAATTTTTAAACGAAACAAAAAAAATTTTCCAAAAAATTAAGAATAAAATTATTAACGCCTTAATAATTAAGCTACCGAATTATAACAAAAAAAAATAACTTAAAATAAACGTTTTAAATTACGTACTTAAAATAATCTTAAAATAATTAAAGGATAATAAAAAATAATACCTAATAACGTACTTTTTTAAAACCCTTCAGGATATAAAACTTAAATACCCCATTTACGATAAAAAATTATTAACGATTATTATAATATTTAAAAAATAAAAACTATTCCTTAATAAAACTAAAAAATTATTCGAAATTTATTTAAACTATAAAGATTTAACCAAATTTATAACTACCTAAAAATTAAATAAACGTTATAAAAATTAAATAATTTTCTTATCTAAATTTAACTTTAAAATTTACCATATTAAAAATAAAAAAAATTTTCAAACGGATATTTTAAACCAAAAAAAAATTATAATTCCAAAATTTTTAAACGTTATATATAAATATTATATCGTAAAAACGATAAAATAATATAATTATATATAACCTTAAAATAACTTATTCCAAAAAAATTAACTATATTTAAAAACTTTTACGACCTAAAAAAACAAAAAAAAATTAGTTAATTAAAAAAAAAAATTAATTATTATTCCATAACAAAATTTATATTTTCTACCAATAACAAAAAGAATTTATTAAACAATTTTACGAAAATTTTTTATATAAATACTAAAAAATATTTAAAATTATTAAACGACTTTAAAAAAATATAATTTTCTAAAATTTTGCTAAATAATTAAATAAATAATTAAAATTTATAATATTTATAATAAAATAAAAATAATCCGTTACAAACCGTATAGTTTACTATAACCTATAAATATACTTAATAAAATATAAAATACCATAATTTAAAATTTTATTATTAATTTTCTTATATCGAAAAATTCCGTTACCGGAATTAAGTACGATACGGTATAAATAATCGTTAACAAACTTATTAAATATAAATATTTTTTACCTTTTAAAAAAATCGTAACGGCAAAATAATTAACCTATATCTTTATTCGATATTATTTGGATAAACATAAAATACCAAAAAAAATTATTTTTAATCGAAACAAATTTTTTATATTAAAATTCGGTATTAACTTTTTTAAATAAATCGGTATTAAACTTAAGTTTTCGATAACCTATTACCTCCAAACGGACTATTAAACGGAACGATTAAATTAAACTTTAAAATAATACTTTTGAAATTATATTAATTATTAACAAAATAATTAAATTAAGTTTTTACCGCTTATATAAATAATTTATAATACGTCCGTTAACGAAAATATAAATATATTATTTTATATAACTATATATAAATATAACGTAACAATTTAACGACCAAAATAATTAATACGTAAGGTACTAATTATTATTATAATAATTTTACGAACAAAAACGATAATAACAAAAATCAAAATAATATAAATCCAACTTTAAATTAAGTTATAATTTTTATAACAAAAAATGGTCTAATATTTTAATAAAAAAAAATTAAAGGACCAATTTTAACGAAAAAAAAAATTTATTTATTACGTTAAAAATAAAACGTAATATTAAACTTTTCCCAGATTAAAATAAAAAAACTTAACGACAAATTTAATTTCAAAAAATTTTATTCGTTTAAAATTAAAAAAATTATTTCGAAAATTAATTATAAATTATTATTACTTAAAAATATAAAAATATACCTTATATTCCATATTTCCTTATTAAAACCAGCCCCGAAAAACGCCCCGTTTAAAAGAAATTTCGAAATTAAAAAAAACGATAACAAATACGAAATCGAAAAAATACTAAATTTTAAAATAATTAAAAACAAAATCCAGTACTTAATTAAATAAATAAATTACCTACCTAAAAATAATACATAAAAACTATTTAAATATTTAACGAATACGATAGGCTTAATTAAAAATTTTTATCGGCAAAATCCTAACCGACCGTTTCCAATATAGCTAAAGTCGTAAGCGATAACGATCCCCCGCTTAAATCCAACCTTTCGACGTTTTAACCGAAAAAAATAAACGTTTTTATTACGGTATTTATCTTAAAAACAAATTACGTTTACTTTATCTTTATACAACGTTACGTTTCTTTTACCTTTTCTTAATCCTTTTATTAATTTTTTTCGAAACTTTCTTTTAAAATAATAATAACTTTTTTTTTAAAACCTTTTATTAAAAACGAAAACGTTTTAACCGATTAACAAATTCCTTTATTTTTTGTTTAGCCGATTTTTATTATACCCTTATAAATTTTTGGTACGTTATTAAAATATCTTTTATTTTACGTTATTCCTTTTCCAAACGGTTATATTTTTTTAAATTTTCGATAAAGAATTTATTTTTAATACGTTATACGCAAAACGTTAATAACGAATATAATAATTGCAGCTTGGGATACTTACTACAAAAAAACATTTAATTTTCTTAAAATAAATATAATTTAAATAAAGAACGATTTTGGAATTAAACTTTTTAATGGATTTTGTGCGATTAATACGAAATTCGTATTAATTTAAACGCGGCTTTTTTTTTCTTTTTTAATTCGATCTGTTATAATAAAGTTAATTAAAAAATTACCTTTTTAACAAAATAAAAAAGATACTTACGGTTCTTATTTTTGGAACAAAAATCCTTAGAACAAGGAAATAATGCTATAATATAAAAACAAAAGTTTTTATTTTGGAAAAACCTATTTTCGGAAGCTTTTAAGGGAAGTTCCGACCGGATAAACCTCGGGCAAGGAAAATCTTGGCTTTCCCGCGCCAAGATTTAAGTGATCTAAGTGATCTAAGTAATCTAAATAATTTAAATTAGATCATATAAATTACATAAATTATATAAATCCATAACATATTTATTAAGTCCAGAATGGATATATAACGGCCGGTTTCCTATATAAATAGTACCTACTTAATTTCGCTTTTTAGTTATTAATTTAAGCTTTTAACCAAAGGCAACTGTACCGTTTTTTAGTTAAGGGAAAAGTCCGCAAATTTCTTTAACGAACACCTTATTTATTATACTATTGTTACCTACAAATTAAAAACCCCATTTCGGATACTGCTTATACCTCCAGGTGGATATATGACAGGTTCGTTACATAAACACAATTTAAATCCGTACGATTATAAAAAGAGTAATAAAAGAATTATAAATATTAAAAGTTAAAAAGATACTTAATACCAACCCCCCCTCCGCGCGGAAAAAGGCAATATCTAATTAAAAAAAAGCTCGAAATCGGAAAATATTTAAAATCTTACTAAAAATCTTATAAAAATCTAATACCTTTTAATTTTTTTACTAATAATGCCGGAAGTACTAGGATTAAACGAGTTCTAATTTACGTTATTTAACGCTAATTAATCGACCACTTCAGTAACCGAAAGCAGCGAAATTACCTGAGCTTTTAATTTTTATTATTTCTTTTCCAAACGCGCTATTCTTTCCATTACCCCTATGTCTTAAATTTCGTCATGGAATATTTTAGTTTTATAGTGAAGAATTTTTCTAACTTTTAAAAAGGGTTTAATTTATTAGTTATAACGTAAAAACCTTTTTCATTTACTTTTCTTCCAGCTTTAAACCGTTTTCCGTCTTTAAAAATTTTTAATAATTAAATTTTAATAAAATTAAAAGGTTATAAAAACTAATATATTTAATATAACAAAAATATTCCCTTAAATTCGGATACGTTTTATAAATTTTATATTTAGCCTTATAATAAAAATACAGAATACTTTACGATATAATAAAATTAAAAAGATTTAATCCGTTTAAAAGATAACGTTTTTATGTTAACGAAATTATTATTTTGTCAGGTGCTAGGGGTGACTAGCCCAGAGCCTGATGCGAGGGGTCGGCGATTAGCCTAAAGTCCGATGCGGGGGTTTATATATATGAGTGGGAAGGTCAAGGTTTTAAACTGTTCTCAATAAATGGGTTACCTTGCCACTCTGACCTATATAACAACACCTGACATATTTTCTCGATATAATTAAATATAATATTAAGAGAAGTAATATTAATATAAGGTTAATATAAGTTCAAGCCTTATTTTCCAGGCTGAGCCAAATATACAGAAAATTATTACATATATAATCCATACGATAAATACTATACCCAATATCTTCGAATACGATAACTAATTAATAGTCTTTACGGTTAAGATAAATTATATACCTTAATCTCATAAAACCTTATTCTAAAGCAAAACCTTACTTTAAAGCAGAATACGTGGTTACCAATAAGCTTCGACTTTGATAAACCTTATGCCAGCTAGCTGGTTCCGCATGGTCGTAATAAACCTTAAAGATAAACCTTAAAAATAAACCTTAAAAATAAACCTTAACGATAAACCTTAAGGGTAAACCTTAAATACGCATAAAAAGTTATACGAACCTTTATTAATTTTACAGTTTAATTATTCTTATAACTTTATTAAAACAACTAAACATAACGCGCAATTCCGAATACATAATATCGGTAATCCGCAACCGTAAAATTTCCAAAAAAACCATCTTTTTTACGGTACAAAATCCCTATAAGGCTACCGGACGTATTAAATCCATCAACATTATTATCAAGCCAGAAAATCTATCCCCAAAAAATCGACTTCGGTTCTTAATTTTCGGATACGATTTAATCCGTAAAAATTATAATAATAAATCTTTAACGGAACTTATACCGAATAACATAAAAATTATGGAAATATTATTAATAAAGCTGGACGGAAAAAATAAAAACCGGTTCGAAAATTTCGAAATTCATATTTTGGAACAATACAAAAAGGATTACGAACGATAGTTTATCCGGCTGTTCCGGATTGCGAAAAATTTCCAAAATTCCGACAAAAATCGACATAAATAAAAGCTAATTTAGAATTAGGCAGTCTAAAGTTACCTTAAAGTAAAACTCCTAAACGGTTGGAATTATACCAATTCTTTAATATCGGAAAAACTTACTTATAAAAAGGATAGGTTTTAATAAAACACAGAAATTAAGGTAACAATCTATCATTTTATCTAATTGTCTACACGGTCACGTCTCCTCGAGGGAGAGAAATAATATTAATAAAAAAGTTAATTTATTAAATAAAATATAACACATTTTTTTAAAAAATTTAAAAAAAAATCGTATTATAATCCGATAAGTTTAAAAAGAAATAATACGGTCGAAACCTTTTTTTAAAAAACGAACCAGATAAATCCCTTATTATATAACCCGCTCGACGGGCTTAAAAATTTTTACGTTTTAAACCGTTCGAATTAGAAAAAAAGTTAACGGATTCGATAAATTTTAAAGGTTCGAACCGTTCGAACGTATTAAATTAATAAAAATATTTATACTTTTATATATTAAGGTAATAAATATATCCTAACGTAATGACTACCTTAGAGGCTGTTCGTCCGGAATAGTATTTACAAGCTCTACTCGTAATATTTTTATAAATAATATAATTTTCATAATTTAAATTATTATTTTTAACCCTACTGGTTATAACGATAATAAATTCCTAATCGGCGGAAATAAAATTTACTTTCTTTTTATTTTTTTTCCTCGTTATCTATATTTCGTTCAACTACACGGACCTTTTTTTTAGGTTAAGGAATCTTTCTTTTCTAAAAATTTCTTTTTTTTGTTAAAAAGTAATATTCGCTTTTAAAATAACCCTTTTTACCGTAATTAAAACATTTAACTTTGAACTTATCTTTTTTAAACTCCGTTAAAATAATATTAGCTTTTTTCTGGAATTTATTCTTTATTTTCTTTTTGTTATTAAAACGTTTATTATTATTTCGTTTACCAGTACTTTTTTTCTTAAAATACCGATTAAAAATACGGTAATTAACGATAATAACCTTATTTATATAATTTTCGAAAAAACTTACCTTAAATACCTTAAATATTTTATTTTTAACTTAAAACTTTACGCCGTCGTAATAAAAAAAATAATATATTTTATAAAAATTTGGAAATAATCGCAAAATAGTTAAATTTAATTATATACTTAACTGTTAACATAATTTATTATAATTTATATATTTATTTAATTATATATTACTATTTATTTACGTTTCTGAATAAAACTTATATTCGTTTTTTGAAGTTTTTATAATCGTTAAAAATATAATTAATAACATTAAAATAATTATCAGAATAATTTATCAGGTAATCTTTAAAAATAAATTCGAATTAATTAAATACTTTTTTAACGAATAGTTACGAAATAACCATTACCTTTTAATACTTTTCCGTTAAAAAACTTTCGTATTACTTAAAATAAAATTTAATTTTAACCAAAAATCTTTTTATATTAATAAACTTATTATAAAATTTAAAAACAATTAACTTATAACCTTTAATATTAAGTATTTTATAATAAACAAAAAGGGATATAATTCCTTTTTAGTCGTAACTAAATAAAGAAAAGATTAAGGTTTTTAAACGGGAAATAATTTTTTAAAAAAATATAAAAGTTTTTTTTTTAGTTATCGGACAAATTTGGCGTTTTTTTATTAAAGTTTTATAACTTCCTTAATTATGAAATCCAGTTACTTATTAATTATAAATTTTTTTTTCCTTTCTTAATTTTTATACCTTACTTTTTTTTTCCTTTTAGTCAGACTTTTCTAGCTAAATTTCGATAATTTTTTTAAAAGTAAAAAAAAGTTATTATTTAAAAAAAAAATTTTTTTTTAAACCTTTAACTTTAGTAATTATAAATACTATATTATCGATTAACTAAAAATTTTCTTTAATAAAGGGTAAATTATTTAATCTGGTTATTAATCTTTTACTGGCTAATAACGGAAATCGAATATGTTATTAATTTGCTAAACGTTATTTTATAATATCGTTTCTACCGAATTTAAAAAAACTTATGCCTAACTGGGCCTTAAATTATTCGTTAACTATTAATTAAAAAAGTTATTAAAATATAATAAACTTATTATACATTTACCTAAAAATATAAGTAATATCCGAAATAAAAATTCTTAATTTATAAATAATAATAATATATTAAATAAGGTATTCGTTAAAAAGATTTACGAACTTTTCCCTTAACCGGAAAACGGTATAATTACTTTTAATTAAAATCTTAAATTTAATAATTAAAAAACGAAATTAAATAAATATTATCTATAAAAAAAACCGATTATTATGCAAGGTTAATATAGGTTCAAGCCTTATTTTCCAGGCTGAGCCAAATATACAGAAAATCATTACACATATAATCCACACGATAGATATTATACCCAGTATCTTCGAACACGATAACTGATTAATAGTTTTCACGGTTAAGATAGATTATATACCTCAGTCCCATAAAACCTCACTCTAAAGCAGAATACGTAGTTGCCGATAAGCTTCGACTCTGATGAACCTTATGCCAGCTGGCTCTACGGTTCCGCATAGTCGCAGTAAACCTTAAGAATAAACCTTAAGGATAAACCTTAAGAATAAACCTTAAGGATAAACCTTAAAAATAAACCTTAAGAATAAACCTTAACGATAAACCTTAAGGGTGAACCTTAAGTGCGCATAAAAGGCTATACGAGCCCTCGCCAGTCTTACGGCTTGATCATTCCCACAGCACCTTTTCGAATTACCTTCATCAAGACAGCTGAACATACCGCGCCATTCCAACTATACCATACCGGTAATCTGCAACGAGAGGATTTACCAAGAAATCGTCTCATTCACAATCCAAAGCCCCCATAAAGTCACTGAACGGGCCAAGACGATCGACAGCACCGTCGATCTAAAAGACCTGTGTTACAGTACAGGAACAGGGGTTCCTGTCTTGGAGAGACCGACCTCCGGAGCCTGGTATGGGCTCCTTACGGCTGATCTTCGGATAAGGAAAGCTTGGCTTTCCCCGCGCCAAGATATGGTAATCTGGTGGATCTGGTAGATCTGGAAGTAAATTCAACAGATCCCATAAATCTACGACATACTTACTAAATCCAGGATGGATATATAATAATTAAATTTTCTTTATAAATAATATTTATTAAATTTCGTTCCTTAATTATTAATTTAAGTTTTTAATTAAAAATAATTATATCATTTTTTAATTAAAGGAAAAATTTATAAATCTTTTTAACAAATATTTTATTTATTATATTATTATTATTTATAAATTAAATTTTTTTATTTCGGATATTATTTATATCTCCAAGTAAATATATAATAAGTTCGTTATATTTTAATAATTTTTTAATTAATAATTAACGAATAATTTAAGATTTAATTAAGTATAAATTTTATTAAATTTAATAAAAACGATATTATAAAATAACGTTTAATAAATAAATAATATATTCGATTTCCGTTATTAATTAATAAAAAATTAATAACCGGATTATATAATTTACCCTTTATCGAAAAAAGTTTTTTAATTAATTAATAACATAATACCTATAATTATTAAATTTAAAAAATAAGGAAAAATTTTTTTTTTAATAATAACTTACCTTTATTTGTAAGGAAACAAAAAAAATTATCGAAATCTAGCTTAAGGAATCCGACCAAAATAAGGAAAAAGTTAAGGAAATTTTTACCACAAAACCTAAAAAAAAAAAAAAAAAAAAAAAAAAAAAAAAAAAAAAAAAAAAAAGAAAAAAAGTTTACGATTAATTAACGATTAAATCTTATGGCTAAAGAAATCGTAAGATTTTAAAAAGAAAACGTTAAACTTGCTTAATAATTAAAAAAGGCTTTAATTATTTTAAAAATTATTTTTTATTTAAAATCTTTAATATCTTTTTTTAAAATACCTATTCCTTATTTACGAACTTCTGCCCTTTTTTTATTTAATCGAAAACGGGAAAAAATTATACCCCTTTTTATTTACCATGGAATACTTAATATTAAAAGTTATAAACTAATTACTTCTAAACTTTATGATAAATTTACGGATATAAAAAAATTCCTAATTAACGCCAGATTTTACCTTAAGTAATATAAAAGTTTTTTAATAAAAAAGTACCAAAAGGTTATAACCATCTTCCAGTTATTTGCTGGAAAAATACTCGATTAATTCGAACCTATTTTTAATAATTACCTAATAAATTTTTGCGACGATTATCTGGATGCCATTAATTATATTTTTAGTAATTATAAAAACTTTAAAAAACGAATATAAATTTCGTTTAAAAACGTAAATAAATAATAATATATAATTAAATAAATATATAAACTTTAATAAACCATATTAGTAGTTAAATATACGACTAAATTTAACCGGCTAACGGTTATTTTTAAGTTATCTTAAGATGCATTATTTTTTCCTTATTATAATAACTTAAAGCTTTAAGTTAAAAATGAAATATTTAAGGTATTTAAAATAAGTTCCTTCGAAAAGTATACGGATAAAATTATTATTTCCGACCGACGTATTTTCGATTAGTACCTTAAAAAAAAAGGTATTAATAAAGGAAATAACGATAAATATTTTAGTAATAAAAAAAAATAAAAGATAAATTCCAGAAAAAAATTAACGTTATTTTAACGGAATTCAAAAAAAATAAATCTAAAGTTAAATAGTTTAACTGTAATAAGAAAGGCCATTTTAAAAACGAATATTATTTTTTATCGAAAAAAAAAAATCTCCAGAAAGATTTTTAAAGGGATAAAATTTTCCAGTTTAAAAAAAAGGTTTGCGTAACCGAGCGAAATATAGATAACGAAAAAAAAAATAAAAAAGAAATAAATTTTATTTTTGCTAATTAAAAATTTATTATTATTATAACTAATAAAGTTAAAAATAACGACTTAAATTATAAAAATTATATTATTTGTAAAAATGCTATAATTAAAATTTATAAATATTATTTAAAACGAACTAGTTTTAGGGTAATTATTACGTTAAAATATATTTATTATTTCGATATATAAAAATATAAAATATATAATTAAAACGGTTAATTATAAAAAGTTTCGATAACCATAAATAATTATTTTACGAATATTATATTTTCCCGGAATGCGTAATATATCCTAAATTAGTAAATAATTATACGTTTTTATATTTTATTATTTATTATAATTATAATTATTTTATTTATTAACGTATTAAAAAAATAACAACTTTTGGCTTGGATATAATAAAAAAACGCTTATAAAACCAGACGATAAATGTAAATGTATAAAAATTCCTTAATGGCCAAATTACCTTACGTTTTATTATTTATATTCCGAATTAAAGTAAAGTTAAAAGGTTATAACGTAAAGATATTTATATTACGTACCAGTATTACACGATAAGTACGATTTCTTAGTTATAAAAATACCTTTTTCGGAAATTTATTTTTTTAACTTAATAATTCGCAAAATATAAAACCTAAAGGAAAGTTAAAAAAAAATAATCGTTTTTAAGTACCAGTTTAATAATAAAAAATGGTTTAAATACATAAATAATTATTATATTAAGCATATAATCCGGAAGGTACGTAAATAAAAACGTTTTTTAGTTTTTAAAATATATTAATTAAAAAACGGCAAAAGTTTTCGAAAATAAGTTATCGAAAAGCCTTTATATACAAAACTTTATATAAGGTAAAAAGAAAATACGGAATTAAGTCGAAATCCTTATTTATTATAAAAATAAAATATTTAATATTATAATTAATTCCGGAATAAAAAATTTTTTTATTTTTTTTTAAAATAATTAAAAAATATTAAATTTTTTAAAAATATAACTAATAAATATATAAATTACGTATAATTAATAAAAATTTATTTACTTACGATAATAACCGAATTTTTCGGGAAATTAAAGAATTCGAAATTTAAATATAAAAATATTCGGAATAAATTATTTTTAATATCGCTAACATTTTAAAATACGATATTATGTTAAAAATACTGTAATTATATTTTAATAATTTACGGATTAATTAAAAAAAATAAACGTTTTTATAAAATAATTTTAAAAAAAATTCCGTAAAATTTATTACATAATTAAAAAAATTGAAATTTTTAATCTTATAACGATAATATCCTTTAAATATCGATAATTAAAAAATTATTTAAAAAACGAACCGGAAAAAAATTATTTAATTATAATTAATAAAATTATTAAATTTTTATTAAAAAAAGATATTATTTAAAATTTTATTAAATTTATTATATAAACTTTAAAAAAAATAAAAAGTTTTTAAAAAAAATTTTAACGAAATTTTAAAAAAAGTTATATTTAAAAATTTAAATTATTTATAAGATATTTAATTATAATAATATTAAATATAAAAAATAATAAAATTAAAATCGATAAAAATAAAAATTTAATATATTAACGAATTTATAATTATAAATAATTTAACGATATTATTATTAAAAATAAATATTATTTAATATTAATAAATATTATAAAGAAAAATATTAATAAAATTAAATAATTTATAATTTTATATTTATTAAACGGTTATTATTTAATTCGAATAATTAAAAATAAAAAATAAAAAATTATTTTTAAAATTATTTATAAATATTACAAATATAAAATTATATTATAAAATTTAATTAATACCCCAGTTAATTTTTAATATATATTTATTATTATTTTACGGAAATTTTTAAATAAATTTATTTTCGGTTATTTAAATAATATTTTTATTTATTTAAAAATGTTAAAAAAAAATATAAAAATATATTATTTAAATATTAAAAATATTTAAAAAGGTTAATTTATTAATAAATGCAAAGAAAACGGTTAATATATTTAAAAATTAAATTTTTTAAGTTTTATTATTATTTTAAAATAAATTTAAATTTTAAATTTTAAATTAAAAGTTATTAAAAATTAATTAATTCTAAATAAAATTATTATTATTAATATTTATTAATTTTTAAAATTTACCGGTTATGTACGATTTTTAATTTAAAATTACGGCAAACTTATTAATTCCTTAATTAAATTTATTATTAAAAAATATATTAAAAAAAATTTCGAATTTTCCGAAAAAATAAAAAAAGTTTTTTAAAAAATTAAAAATAAAATTATTAACGTTTTAATAATTAAATTACTAAATTATAAAAAAAAAAAACTTAAAATAAATATTTTGAATTATGCCTTTAAAATAATTTTAAAATAATTTTAAAATAATTAAAAAATAACGGAAAATAATATTTAATAACGTATTTTTTAAAAATTTTTAAAAACATAAAATTTAAATACTTTATTTACGATAAAAAGTTATTAACGATTATTTTAATATTTAAAAAATAAAAATTATTTTTTAATAAAATTAAAAAATTATTTAATATTTATTTAAATTATAAAAATTTTATTTAATTTATAATAACTTAAAAATTAAATAAACGTTATAAAAATTAAATAATTTTTTTATTAAAATTTAACTTTAAGATTTATTATATTAAAAATAAGGAAAATATTTAAACGGATATTTTAAACCGAAAAAAAATTATAATTTAAAAATTTTTAAACGTTATATATAAATATTATATCGTAAAAATAATAAGATAATATAATTATATGTAACCTTAAAATAATTTATTCTAAAAAAATTAATTTAATTTAAAAATTTTTATAATTTAAAAAAATAAAAAGAAATTAAATAATTAAAAGAAAATAATAAAAATTAATTATTATTTCGCGGTAAAATTTATATTTTCCGTTAATAATAAAAAAAATTTATCCGGAAATTTTACGAAAATTTTTTATATAAATATTAAAAAATATTTAAAATTATTAAACGATTTAAAAAAATTATAATTTTCCAAAATTTTACCAAATAATTAAATAAATAATTAAGGATTATAATATTTATAATAAAATAAAAATAATTTATTATAAACCGTATAACTTATTATAATTTATAAATATATTTAATAAAATATAAAATATTATAATTTAAAATTTTATTATTAATTTTTTTATATCGAAAAATCCCGTTATTAAAATTAAATACGACGTAATATAAGTAATTATTAATAAACTTATTAAATATAAATATTTTTTATTTTTTAAAAAAATTATAACGATAAAATAATTAATTTACGTTTTTATTCGATATTATTTCGATAAATATAAAATATTAAAAAAAATTTTTAATCAAAATAAACTTTTTATATTTAAATTCGGTATTAACTTTTTTAAATAAATCGATATTAAGCTTAAATTTTTAATAATTTATTACCCCTAAATAATTAATTAAATTAAACGATTAAATTAAACCTTAAAATAATATTTTTAAAATTATATTAATTATTAATAAAATAATTAAATTAAATTTTTACCGTTTATATAAATAACTTATAATATATCCGTTAACGAAAACATAAATATATTACTTTATATAGCCGTATATAAATATAACATAATAATTTAATAATTAAAATAATTAATATACAAAATATTAATTATTATTATAATAATTTTACGAACAAAAATAATAATAATAAAAATTAAAATAATATAAATTAAACTTTAAACCGAATTATAATTTTTATAATAAAAAATAACTTAATATTATAATAAGAAAAAAATTAAGGAATTAATTTTAACAAAAGGAAATAAAATTTACTTATTACGTTAAAAATAAAACGCGACGTTAAATTTTTCTTAAATCAAAATTAAAAAGTTTAACGATAAGCTTAATTTTAAAAACTAATTACCGATTATTATTACCCAAAACCTTAAAAATATACCTTATATTCCATATTTCCTTATTAAAACTAGCCCCAAAAAACGTTCCGTTTAAAAAAAACTTCGAAATCGAAAAAAACGATAACGAATACGAAATTAAAAAAATATTAAATTTTAAAATGGTTAAAAACAAGATTTAATACCTAGTTAAATGGATAAATTACTTACTTAAAAACAATATATGGAAACTATTTAAATACCTAACGAATATAATAAACCTAATTAAAGATTTTTATCGGCAAAATCCTAACCGACCGTTTTTAATACGGCCAAAATCGCAGGCGATAACGGCTTTTCATTTAGATTTAAACTTTCGACGTTTTAGCCGAAAAAAGTAAACGTTTTTATTGCGGCGTTTATTTTAAAAATAAAACGTTCTTATTTTATTTCCATATAACGTTATTTTTTTTCCAACCTTTTCCGTTTTTTTAATTAATTTAACTTTAAACTTTCCTTTAATATTTTTAAAGCTTTTTTTTAAGAAAATCTTATTAAAAATATAAACGTTTTAATTTTTTATTAAATTCCTTTTACCTTTTTTTTTCCCGGCGTCGCAATTTATTTAATTTTTTTTATAACTTCTTAATATTTTAAAAAGTTATTTTTAACTTTTCGTTATTTTTATTATAATCGTTATTAAATTTCGTTCATTTTTTTTAACGAATTTATGGTTTTCGCATTATAAAAAAACGTTAATAACGTATATATTAATTATAACTTAAATATTTTAAGGAAAAGAAATAATCGGTTTAATTAAATTAAATATAATTAAAATAAGAAAAAGCTTTAATTTTAAAAGTTTTAATTAAATTAACGCGAATATTATAAATATCGTACTAATTTTTACGTAATTATTTTTTTCGCTTTTTTTTTACCTATTATAATAAAATTAGTTAAAAAGTTACGGAAAACCCCTTTAACAAAACAAAAAAGTTACTTACGGTTTTTATTTTTGGAACAAAAATCCTTAAAAAGGAGAAATAATGTTACAGTATAGAAATAAGGGTTCCTATTTTAAAAAAACCGATTTCCGGAACTTGGTATAGGTTCCTTACGGCTAATTTTCGGGTAAAAAAAGCTTAGCTTTTCCCGCGTTAAGATATGGTAATCTGATGGATCTGGTAAATCTGGAGGCAGATCCAACAAATCCTATAAATCTACGACATATTTACTAAATCCAAAATGGATATATAACGATTAGATTTCCTTTATAAATAGCACTTATTTAATTTCGCTCCTTAATTATTAATTTAAGCTTTTAACCAAAAATAACTGCACCGTTTTTTAGTTAAGGGAAAAGTCCGCAAATCTCTTTAACGAATACCCTATTTATTATGCTATTGTTATCTGCAAATCAAGAACCCCCATTTCGGATATTGCTCATACCTCCAGGTGGATGTATAACAGGTTCGTTACAACCTGTCCCAAAAAGACCGAATTCACCGATTATTATATATCCATTTCGAACTTAATAAATATACCTGGGATCTATGTAATCTATATAATTTGGTTAGATTACTTAAATTACCTAGATTACTCTGGTTTAGGCAAGAAAAGCCAAGTTTTCCTCCTCCGAAGATCAGCCGTAAGGAGCCTATACCAGGCTCTAAAGGTCGGTTTCTCCAAGACAGGAACCCCTGTTCCTGTACTGTAATATTACGGTCAAAATCAGCCATTTTTATCCGAAATTAATTAATCTAATAGTTATTAAGATATTGCAGAGTGAAGTTGTAGGGGTTGGTTGTTATTGTGGAGAAAAGTCGTATTTATTATTAGGGTAATTCGTTATGCGGGGTCCGAGGCTAATGCGAACGAATCCCGAAACACACGATAAGGAAGGGATTTGACTAAGTCTTAATACGCAGGTGGGTTTCGAAGCAGGCCCTGCGCATAAGTCACATTTCCACTGTTATTAGGCAAGCCACTTCCACTCGCGTGGGCAAACCGCGTTCACCTTCTATGCGTTCTTCGTATGCGCAGGGGTCCAGTCCGGGCTGAGCGGCGGGTCTATGCCTCATGATTGCGATGATGGTTGGGGGGTGATGCCAGCTAACTTGGCGCGGCCAACATGTCTGCCTGTTCCAGGATTCAGCTCAGGCCAAAGCAACAGCAGCTCGGGACCACCTCCAGCAAGGGAAATCGTGGACGACTAGATTCGTCTCAGACAATGACAATGGACTGTTAAATCAAGGTCGAAGAGTGATCTTTCATTTTGACCATAATTAATTTAGTAAATTTTTACGGGCAACACATGGGCGTGAACGCTCCAATATAGCTGTCATAATGAATAAAAGATATGAAGCGTGCTTTTTCTTATGAGAAATGCTGAGTGACCTAACGAACCATAACAGTTCTTGTCGTCATAATCCCTTGCTCGCTGTCGTTATCCTCGCCGCGCGGGCTCGCATCCCAAGAGTCATGCATAGACTCGATTGCTGTAGTGCATGTGACGACGGTGGTAGTTCCCTCGCCGCGCGGGCCCGCATCCCAAGAGTCATGCGCAGCCTCGACTGGTGTAGTGCCTGTGACGACGGTGGTAGTTCCCTCGCCACTTTTACCCCTTTTTACCCCCATTCGTGATAGTGTGTTGAATTCTACGTCGTCATCCCCCCGCCCACTGCCGAAGCGAGCGTAGTACCGGTTGCGACGCTTCGGCGTATACGACCTGCTCCTTGGTACATTGGGGTCTGATTGGCTACCAGTTTGGCTATTGCCCAGAAGTCCGGGGGCTACATGGGCCGCGAAGCGGCGCAAAGTGGGAACAGAGCCGCAAATTATAAGAAGGTTTCCTTCGATTAAACTATATATATGAGAAATAAGAGCGCGGAGTTAGTGCATGAAGTCGGCCAGAAACATAGACAAGGATGCAATAAACTTACGTCCAAAGGCTTAACGGACATATAACCCAGGTAATGTCCGGATCCGTAAATAATACGGATAGGCAAGTCGCTCGCACGATCGCAGTAATGACGGTCCTATGCGGCATTATTAGCGAACGCGATCTATATAACCCCCAACATAGGGCAGCCTGGAACCTACAGAGATCCGATCCCGAAAACACATACGACACCGATTTTCTGCACTAAGCGCATTTTAAGTCCATATAGCATCGGAAGCGGTAAAATAAATAGTACGACATCCGAAACGATATTGTGGACTGTTATCGTTACAAATAATGCCAGCTGGTTAATACACGACCCGTTTATATGTTCGGAAACAACCCAGGCTTTCCGTACGGGGTTGCATACGAATATAAGGCTAAAAACGATAGTGATTGAAGATGTGCAGAAGGTAACGATAGTTATCCATACGGCTATTTGGAACCAGCGTTGTGGTGATAAGCGCAGGTAAAATATTAAGAGCGCTAACTTGGCAAAGCCGGAGCAGATGATGTAGATGGGAGGTGAGACATAAATCAGCTTTTCGGAAACAACTAATCAGCTTTTTCTCCGGTGGTTTGCTAACCGCTCTCGGGCGGCCGTGGCCGTCAGTAAGGGGGTGTTGGAACTTACCTGGAGGTATCCTTCGACTTTTTCGATGGACATCTCCCACATATGCACCCCTTGACTACCAGTGACAAACGAATCTATAGAATTCTATCAGTCAAAAAGGAGATTTCGCGTCTGAAGTGATCGCCCAGTCATACACATTGTTATTACCTGCGGAACTATCCCCGCGAGCTAAGCAACGGCGGTTAGTCCGTTTGCGCCTAATATAAGCGTCTCCTTTTCGCGGATATCTGAGCACTATGAACTTACATAAGCTGCAGCTAGGAATCCTGTTCCATAAATCGTTAGCTGCCACATTTTTTATAGAAAATGGATATATAATGCTCGCACCGTCGTCAACCTGTAAACCGTTCGCCAAGAAGATCTTGGTATAAAATCTTTGGCAGATGAAAAGCAACGCGAGAAGGTTTCCGATTGCACACGTAGCACAGACCTCCGTGAGGTATTGCTGTTGCGGGTTATCGAAGTCTACCACGTATCCTTCTGGCGGTGGCAGCAAGGTAGTGACCCCATTTGTCGACGGGAGGCCGCCCGACTCAGACATCTTAGAGAAGTCGGTTCAGGTGCTGGAATAAAAAAAAGAGAAAAAAAAGATAAGAAAAGGGGGAATGACTTGAATTTCAAGGTATAGATGCTTTCGCCCGATGATACTTCGTTCATGTGCTGTTCGATTATCAAGAAATATATACTCCTCCGTCAGCGTGTTACGGCAGCTGGGATTAGAGTGTGTACCCAAGAATTTGCAGCCTATTTATTTGTAGGACATCTGGCGGGTTAAGCCTCGTAGGCTATAGCACTTTGCGCCCTGATCCTCAAATACGCAGTAGCCCGACGGCAGGAGTCCAGACTCCAAGTCGAGACGCCATCGACGCATCCTAACTTACGTATGGTGGGTAAGTCTAAATCCTCGGGCGGTATCTGTCAACATGTTAAATGTCCGGATTTTCCTTGCTGTTGGCCAGTTTCTCGCACTAGCGATAAGTGACATGGGTGTTCTTATTTCGCAAGATACTAAGAACGAGGGGGGCGGCCCGTAGTCAGTACCGGGAACCCGGCACAGGTTCCCAGGTATGGGGCTGAGTAGCCTTGTCCTGACTCATGGCAGAGGTGAGGCGTCCGCATCTTGCTGTTAACCTGAATATACCTTTGCATCTACTTTAAGCCGTCAAGAAGATGGGGGGATCTCTGGAAGGGTTACTCCATCTTTGAAAGCAAAGTGATTGGTATTAACGGAAGATAAGTTCTTTTCGTGTTCACGTATCTTGTTGATCATCGTATATTCTGAGGGCTTTAATCGCCATAATCTGGCGGGCATCAGCGAACAACTACTTAGGTAAGCAAACTAGGGTTTGCAATTACCCATCCACGGATACCCACGGACTACCTACGACCGTGGGTGGTCAACCGTGGGTACTCTTCCGTGGCGTGGGTGGCATGGGTAATTTTTAAGTACTTATCCACCAATAGATACTCGTAAATAAGTGTTTCTCGATATCGTACTAATCGTCGTAGTATTTAATAAATAGTTTATAATTAAAATTTTACCGCTAATATAAAGTCTATATAATATTATATTTAATTATACTTATATACGACTGTATTATAAAATAAAATTAATTTAATATGTAAAAATAAATGTTACTAAGTACCACCCATGGACTACTAAGGACTACCCATTCGTGGGTAAAAATTTCCGCCCACGGGTACCCATAGGTGAAATTTTAGCGTGGGTGGGTGGGTACTGCAAACCCTTTTAAAGCAAACTATATGTCGAAGTTCCATCTACTAATTATCAAAACTTCTGACTCGAATATCGTCCTGAAACGACGGTAAACAGGTTGGTAAGGCCAAGGAGCAAGCCATGTCGAAACTGTAGCAACGTCAAAGCGGTATTCCCAAAGGAACGGCGCTGAAAAAGATCTCCATCAGCGGAGCCGAAGAGATGCTATGGGATGCCAGAAGCCAATAGGGTGGCAAGAATGAATGCCATGAAGTGGGATCTAGCTCGACAACCTTACAGGCACGTTCAAGTATGATGTTATCATGAGATCATTTCGTACAATGCGCCGTGACGGAACCTCCTTCAACACATAAGGGGTCGAGTTTTTATTTGATCGAACTAAGTTACGCTATAAATTTTACTAAGCCGGCACTTCAATTCCGACAACGGAACGCAAGCCTAGTGGTTAAGATGATTGACCCACTTTCCTAACTTAAGAGCATAAATTAACTGCGCCACGTTCGGTTTAAAAGAATGATAAGAAAATTGGGTCCATTTGCGATATAGCTTTAAGATAAGTTTTGCCAATGCTCGACTATTGGCCTCCAAAGGGGGAAATGGCAGGACGCTTACCGTGATAGGTAAGCCACACCGTAATTCTCAGTGGCTTACTTATCATAGCAGAACCGGTTAGCTACAACCTTATCAACATTCGACGGAACTTCGAGTCATGGGCCCATGCAAAAAAAAAAAAAAAAAGCCCAAAAAGATCTACGTAGTTAAAAAGCGCCACCAATCAGACTCTTACTGAGTAAGCATTGCGATCCAGCAACATGACTCGCCGGAAGATAGGGGCTCATAAGACCCCGGCGAATCTGCTTAGGGGCGACAAGGCGTTAGCGCTAACAATTTTTCTGGGGGTGTTGGCACTTTTTGTTTATTCGCCGAAATGACCCAATCAGCTTCCGTAGGAAAGGCTTTAGTGAGCCTTCTGGGGGGCTACAGTAGGCTTCAGCGCTCACTGGATTGCGTTTTAGGCCTAGCACCTTTAAGGAAATTCTTAGCACTAACGCCTTGTCGCCCTTAAGCAGACAACTGACGAAAGACGGAAGACCACCACCACAACACCTACGTGCGGTAGCGCCGAATCGTCGAAATAAGACTCAGTAAGATGGACATTCTGATTCAGTGATCATACAGTGATTTACCTCATCGAGATCAGGCCCTATTTTTGAGGTTGTGGCTAAAGCTTTCCATTAAGATATACCTTTAAGGGTTTAATATATCAGCTAAACCTTTTTAAGAAGAAGGCCTATAAAAAAACACAATCTTAAAAATAAGGCCTGATATTAAGTTAGGATTTTTTCGCCTCATTTTATACATCTTTATATAAATTTAAACTTATTAAATAATGCTAATTTAATTTTTAAAACGTTAAATAAATTTTTCGAATTTTTTAAATTTATTTTAATATTCTTACGTAATAAGTTTTAGGTATTAATCGATATATTAACGGTATAACATATTACGTAAAACTTAATAATATTATTAAATAAAAACTTATAACATATAACGGTTAATTAACCTAATTAATTCTTAAATTTAATCGTACGGCTTATATTAATAATAATATTATAAAAATTTAAATAATAAAATAAAAATATAATTACGTTTAATAATAATATATATTATAAATTATTTATGTAATTAAATTATATTATAAGTTAATATTATTTAAATTTTAAGAAAATAATAAGCTTATATATATTACTTTTAGCTTAAGGTATTTAAACGGCTTAAACTTTTAAATTCGTTAAAACCTTTAAGCCCATTATAAGCTTAAGGGGCTTAAAACGTTAAACCCTTAAACCCTTTAACTAATTACGTAACCTGGGACCTACGTCGGAGACATATCCCATATTCCCCGACCGTCCGTCAACCGGCCAAGCCTTTAGGTCATAATATTTAAGCTATTTTATAAACTTACCCCAGGCTCGCCCTAGGCTTACCCTAGCTTAAGGTAAAGTAGTAACAGCTTAGGGCCTTGGATAATAATAAAAATTCGCCAACTCCAGATTGACGTGTCATACTTGGCTGCTATAGGTATTTGGATCACCGACATAGTTTCGCCAGTGGCTCCGATGCTATTTGGGACGGGTTGATAGGTAGGGCTCATAAGTATCTGATCTAGCTCCATCGTGTTATAGTCCTCGTTCGGTAACTTTGGTTCTATATAGGACACTGGAACTGGCGCAAAGTCTCAGTGGTCTGCCCAATTTGTATGCACAGGAGACAAACAACTTGCTGAAGTTGGATTTAAATGGTAGTAACGTACTCTCTCCCGCAATGTCCACCGAGCTACCTGTTTCGTATTTGCTCACCGCTTCGCTACTTGCTGGTTGAGTAGCGAAACTCCAGCTGTCCCTGAATCCATCTACCGGAGTCAAACCTCGCACACGGAGGAAGATTGGTAATACTAAGTGTCCTGACTGGAAAATGCCCCAAATCTCCTTAATAGGATATGGTACCTATTTGGAATGGTTAGTCCTCGACCGGGCGGCTACTCCGATTCCACATACGCGCACAGCAACGCGTATGCACACCCTCACATACAGACACATCCCCGATATTGGCTCACAAATACAGATCTTAACTATCTTTAAGCTCACTCCGTGACCGTTTGGGGTAACTTCGTTCTTGAATCAGTTTCCATTGTCTTCTGAATTCATTTACTGATGACAAGAGTAGTTGGTCCTGTGTAGCAGGTAAGCTTCATAACAGTCGACTCAGGCCGGCCGGATACAGCGCCGCAGATTTCGAGAAAGGACTCCGGACACTAACCTAGACATACGTCCACCCTCCGTGCTCAATTTTTGGGTCGAGGTTAGACTACCACCGCTTGGCACACTCTATAGGAGCGATATCATGGTAAGCATCTCCTGAGCGTCCCAAGCAACACGACGTGGGGGCTCCATACGGTCAGCGGTACAGCAGCCTACTTTGTTAGCGACTAGAGTCCATCTAAAGTGATCAACCTGGGCCCAGTTTTGCAAGTCGGAGTCGAATCAGATCACCCACCTATTCCCGTGAATTTGGACAGCTGCTTCCCAACCCTGACCCTCGTCCTCATCCCACGGCCCTTTCTTATAGTGCCCCGCGACGCTGTTTGGCCGCTTGCGGCAATCTTATTTTTCGATTGGGGAGCCTCGCCGCGATCCGCTTCCAATCCTTCACGTCCCTGTTCAGCACTGCTGTCCCCTGTCGTAAGTATCATATTTGCACATAAGGGTAAAGGGGCAAATGATGCGCGCCTACGGTAGAAAAGGGTGTTGCTGGGTCAGTACAGAGATCAGACCACATACATTGGTTGTAAGCTTCATCCAGGAGGACTCTGTTCTCGTCTTCCGTCCACCGTTTCGGGCTTTTCTTCGTACTTGAACTTATAGCTGCAGGAACATGCCGCGATTCCCCTAGGTTTTGAATACCAAATATTTGGCAGTCCCAAGTTTCAGGATTGACCAGTCAATGTTTGGTCCCTAACGGTCCCCTAGCCGAAGCAATTGTCAGAACCTTCGCCCTGCGTGGCGGTTATCGAAGTCTCGGAAATCAGTAACCTAGATCACTACTCCATACGGCAAGTATTAGGGCTGTCGGGGCAATGTGGCTGTTTAGTCATCCACGGCCCGAGGTGGGCCCGGGGATGGCCGGGAGGTCTCCGTTTGGAGGGAGCACCACAGGCTCGATCCCCCCTAAATTACGGCGTTGTATATATGAAAGCAAAAGCCAAAGAGACTTCGGCTGGTTTATAAGACGCCATTTTATACCATATTGCTCCAGCCCGGATGTTTCCACATTAGTACATCTCAAAAATGGTTGATATCCTGCTGGTTTGGACCCCTGTAACCACATTAATATGAAAACTGTAAGCCTCACAAAATGATACAAAATTGCAGATCCTTTTCTATGGACTATCCTTTCTGTTTTTTCATCTATGTATATGGTAAATGATTTGCACGGCTTCTGAGCCACTCACTTACGTGTTGCTTGCGACAGACGATTTGACTTGGCAATACGGGTCCGAAGCTCTCATCGTCCATGGGGGTCTATGACTCACAAGTCCAGACGCTGCTATAATAATCCCGACAACAAAATTATGCTAACGACGCCTACTTCCTCCAAGTCGTATGTTCTATCATTTATAGCATTTCTACGCCTTTCGCAGCAATTTCAATCGATTCTCTTTTCACTAAGTTTGTCACTATAACACGTACGGCGGCGCAATGGCACGGACTCTCGTCAGCTCCGGCTCTGAATTCGAGTCCGCCATCGGCTACTCCCGCGCCGTCGTCTCCGGAGACTGGGTCTTCGTCTCGGGTTGCACTGGGTGAGTTTCCCATTGGGTTTTTATTCTATTCTTATTCCATTCCTCCCCCCTCTTTTTCTCTTCCTACCCCCGTCCTCTCCTAAACACTCTCCCCCCGACACACCCTCACCTGTTCCCAATGTCCGGCCGCCCGCCAGCCAACTAAGTCCACCCACGTAGGTACGACTACGTGACGAACACCATATCCGGCGACGATGTCGTTTCGCAGGCGGAGCAGTGTATGCGGAATGTAGCGGCGGCGCTCGCGGAGGCCGGGTCCGCCGTCGACGAGGTCGTCCGCGTTCGCTACATACTCCCCGACCGGCGCGACTTCCCGCAGATCTGGCCCGTGCTGCGCCGCTGGTTCGCGGATTCCCGTCCAGCCGCCACCATGATACAGGCGGGGCTCATGCACGAGGAAATGCGCATTGAGGTCGAGGTCACGGCTAGGAAGGGGAGCGCGCTGGGGAAGGGTGATGAGGACAGGAATGTGGAAGTTGTGCGGGAGCTTTAAGGCTGCATAGATGAACGCCTTGGGCTTGGTTGTGTTAAGCCGGGGATTCAAGCCCTGTGCTGTTTTCTGTTGCGGTACTTGGCGTTCGAGCAGAGTCCCCTGCTCTACCGTTTGGAGAGATTGCGCTGTCTAGGGCGTAGCTCACCTGGTCTGTCTGGAACAGCTTTTGCTCCTTTCAGTCAGTTTACGGGAGCGCGTCGGCAAGTCCGTAAAACTACTGAATGTGAGACTGCACCGATGGTTCCGAGTACAGCACAGCATTATAAAATACAACGCACCCTTTTCAAGTGACCATTTGATAATCTGTTATATTATAGGAGCCTGCCGGAAGTCATCTTAACCGGAGATATATTCTGTCTTGCCAGCTAGACGGAGCTCACACTTGTAGTTGGCTACCATCGATGATGAATTCTTCTCCTGATCGGTACTTAGACCTCACAGACACGACGCCGTTATGCCGTTCTTGAACTCGGGTTAAGACCACCTTGCAATAAATCTGGTGTAATGGATGGATTTATGTATTGGCTGCCAGAAATTCTTAAAGAAACAGTGCACTATACCCTAGGTCTTATCGTAGTAGGTCACACCTGAAGTTGAAATAAGCTTCTTTCAACTCCCGCAGAGGTAAGGATCCGCGGCCAACAAGATCTAACCCAGGGGGTCGAGTAAATTAGGTTTGTAGATTTCCCCGAGTACGTTTATACATCACAATCTCTGACAAGTCACTGTCTAGATCAAACAAGTACCACGATTCCAGCCACGAGGCTAATCAGTACTCGGTGTTTTGCTATATAACGATACCCCTGTGAGTAAACTCGCATTAGCCTAATAAAATGCCATGTCTCACATGGTCGGCAAGAGGGCGGATTTGCCAGGTTAAGGAAATTTGATTGTAATTAAGAAGACCACGCCCTGCGCCGCTCACGCTGCTTGCAGCCTGTCCCGAAGTTATCGAACCACATTACCTGTTACATAGAGGCTGTAACGTCGAAGAGCGGAGTCAACCTTGGAGATACACCTGTATATAATGGCTATATCACATGTTCTTTGGAAAACAATACTATATCTACCTATGTGGCTACACCTAGATATCAAGACCTGGATGTAGTGCCTTTCCAGCTTCTGCTCTCTAGACTCATTGGGTAGCTTACTGGGCTCATTACCTTTAGGGCATAAATGCATGTGAGCTGGTCTTCACAACACAATCATAAGTTTACGCCATGTATTCTCCTGTATACTAAGAATCCCTTTTCAACAATGTTGTGGTACGTGGGGTGGAGTTACGAATTATAGGTTCTTTACACCGCCCATTTCAATATTCAATGACGATTCGAGTTCTAGATTGAGTGTAGGGCCCGCTCCATGGCTATGACACTCTATGCTGAGCAGCACGGATCTAGAAGAAACAATCTCTCTAGTGACTCCTTTCTTGATGCCACATGGGAATTATTAACAGGCCATTCACGTATACGCGCTTGATAACCTCTGGATCTGGGCCACGGAATGGATTATCGGCCATTAATATAAAGAAATTACCAAGCGACAGTCCCGAAGCGCCTTCAAATCCACGTAAGCGCTTCCGGAGCAACTGCCGAGTGGGGATGCCGTTACTGTGGGGGAGGTATTCCCCAGGTCAGTAGCCGAGGATGAGAAATCGCTTCCCCCACACGGCCAAATGCCACTTAAGAGCACTAGCATGTAAACTGGGAAAGTGATCTACGAAATGCCTCCCGAAAAGCACCAAAACCCCGTCATGCGGGGGAGTATACTACTGTAGCGGATCCCACAGCGAGGCCAGGAAACGAGGACTGGGGGTTCAATCAGGCTTGTTAGGGCATTATATACGCAGGGTACGATGGCCTATGGCCTTGAATGGACCAAGCCATTAGGGGCGACGAGGGTTCCCGATACACTATAAAACACTATGTCACCTCCCTGGGCGCAAGACCGACGAAGTCAGCGACAAGTAGACCTCCACGGGCACCTCTGTGAAAGCCTAGCACGTAGGTATCTTAATTATGAAGTTTGATCGGATTCTCGCTCTTTTCGGGCTACCGGCCTCATCGGCCTTTGCAGCGGACTGTACGACGGCAGCCTTTTCGGACATCCTCGCCGACGTCCCCGAGGCGTCCGTCAACTATGTCGGCCGCGTGCCCGAGGGTGGTTCCTTCGGGATCCCGTCCCTGGCGTTCCCCAGCAACGCGACCGACCTGCCGGCCGTGTGCGCCGTCTCCGTCAACGTGAGATCGTCGCCCAACTCTTCGTACAACTTCGGCCTGTTCCTACCGGACACGACGTGGAACGAGAGGTTCCTGGCCACTGGCAACGGCGGGTTCGGGGGCGGCATCAACTGGTAGGACCACCACCCCCCAACCCCCCACCCGCCTTGGTGTGCACTTCTGCAAGTTGCGCATGCCTGCCTTTTACCTAAGTCCCAGATAGCTTGCACGACCCCGAATTTCGGTCTGCAGACGGATTTGGTGACATGGACGGCTGGCTGGCCGACTGACTGACTGACTGGCTGACCGATCCACTACCACAGGCCGGACATGGGCAGGATGGCGCAGTACGGGTTCGCGACGATGTCGACGGACACGGGCCACAACTCGACGTCGGACGACCCATCATGGGCTCTGAACGCGCCGGAGGCGATCAACGACTGGGCCCACCGGGCGATGCACGGCTCGGTGACGCTCGCCAAGTCAGTCGTCGAGGCGTACTACGGCGGCTGCGGCATCAGGTACTCTTACTACGCGAGCTGCTCCACGGGCGGGCGCCAGGGCCTGCGGGAGATCCAGCTGCACCCGGAATCCTTCGACGGCATCGCGGTCGGGGCCCCTGGTAAGTCGACTACTTAGTCCTCCCATCAGTCCCCCGCATTGCGGGGGACACCGTCGGGCCATGCCAGGGGGCGGCGCTGACTTGGGTTGATATAGCATGGTGGACGCCGCGCCTCGCGGCCGGGAGCGTGATGATGCCGCTCAATAACTACCCGGAGAACGACCCCAAGCACATCGACAGGTCCCTGTTCGGCCCCATCGCTGCGGAGATGCTGCGGCAGTGCGACCCGCAGGACGGCGTCGTCGACGGTATCGTCAGCGACCCGTTCGGGTGCGACTTCGATTTCGAGGCGCTGCTATGCGACGCGTCGTCTCCGTCGTCGGACTCTCCTTCCTCGGCGGAGTGCCTCACGGCGGAGCAGCTCGAGACGGCGCGTCTCACTTACGGCGACCTCGTATTCGACGACGACGACGGCGGGAGCGGGGACGGGTCCCTGTTCGTGTTCCCGGGCCTGCCTCTGGGCGCGGACCCGGGGTTCGCGCTGGGCGGGTTCACGCAGTACGGGTACGGCCTGTTCCGGTACTTCGTACACAACGACACGGCGTGGGACCACACGGGCTTTTCGCGCCGTGACGTCGAGATGGCCGACGCGATCAACCCGGGACGCGCCAGCGCCGACGACTTCGGCAGCCTGGCGCGCTTCGCGGACCGCGGCGGCAAGGTCCTCATGTACCACGGGACCGTGGACAGCCTCATCACGGCGGGCAGCAGCCTGGTCTTCCACGACGCGGTGGTGGAGGTCATGGCTTCGAGGGGCCGGGGCAGGGGCGCGGGCGTCGAAGACTTCTTCCGCTTCTTCCTCGTCCCCGGCATGGAGCACTGTTCGGGGTCCACGACTGCGCCTTGGTATATCGCAGGAGGCAGCCAGCCCCTGGCGGGCACGACGCATTCGGTGCCCGGGTTCATGGACGCGGATCACGACGTCATATTGGCCATGATGAAGTGGGTAGAGGAGGGCTCCGCGCCAGAGAAGCTTGTCGCGACTAAATTCAAGGATGACAATGCTGCGGCCGGAGTGCAGAGCCAGCGCCCGCTGTGTGTTTATCCTAGACAGGCGAAATATCGGGGGGCTGGGGACGTAGACATGCCTGAGAACTGGGACTGTGAAAAATCTAACAGTAGATGACCCATGTTCATCAAAGTTAGATACTCTACCAACTATCTAGTTCGATAATAGCCATAGCTCCATGCCAATAGTACATTTAGAATATGTTTCTGAATGCTTATCAGGGCGTCAGTTATCTATACTCTTAGTAGGCAGATAACGACATGTGTGGCAGAAGCCCGGACAGTAGCACTCGTATCATACCACTCACATTCATTCTCACGGCACGGCGTCCAGCAGAGCAGAACAAGGATGGAACGTCCACACTTGTTATTCCATTACTAACACTATATTCCTAGTCCGGCTACGAAGATACAAACGACCCCAACTCACTCCGTGCACGCTCTGCCGGCCAAACACCAATCCATCTATCCACGAATCTAAACAACGCCCCAGATCCCCAGCGTCCAGGCACCAGGCTGGCCGCCCTGTCCCCTGATGAGGCCACCAGTGCCGACGCTGTGCCGCTGGTGGTGGTGGTGGTGGGCCTTGACGTCGACGTCGCCGGGCCTCGAGGCGCCCGCGACGCCGTGCTGCAGCCAGAGGTCGCGGTCGACGAGGGCGAGCGCGGGGACCTTGAGCTGGGCGGCCATGCTGGCGCCGCACCAGGGGCCGAGGGAGTCGACGGCGCGCAGCACGCCCCGCGCCGGCGACGGCCGGTGGTGGTCGTCGTTCCCCCGCTCCCTGCGGATCATGCGCTCGACCTGGTCCTCCTCAGGCCGCGCGTCGGCTGGGTTAAACGCCGCAGCCGCGGGGGTGCCGCCGCTCTCCTCGCCGCCGCCGCCGTCGGGGGGGGCGGAGTCGGGGGGCGGGCTGGGCGGCTGCTGTTGTACCACGATCGGCGCGGGTCCCCCGTCTCCCGCCGCCGGCCGATTGAGAGGTTTGTTGTTGCGGTTTAGCTTAGGGTTCGTCCTGTATTGCTCGACGGCCCTCCCCACGACGGGGTCCCAGCCGCGTTCTTGCGCGAGGAGCGATATCTCGTCGAATATGCGCCCCTTCAACCCGATGATGTTCGAGCAGCCGCCGGTGAAGATGATGCGCGACATGCACATTGCGCGCACGTCCACCGGCAGCTGCAGTAGGGCCCGATAGATCAGTAGGTGGACGGGCAGCTCGTGGTCGTCGAAGGACGAGTGCGAGAGCCGGTTCTCGAAGAAAATGGTTTCGCAGGGCTCCGCAAGCTGCGAGAAGGGGATTTGCAAGGTCCTCGGGGGTTCGCAGGAGCTGAGGTCGATGGCAATAGGCGTAGTATCCTCAGCTGGCTCTGTCGTCTCCGATTCATCCTGCGATTCGTCCTGTTCGTGTAGCGTCGGCAGGCCCTCGGTGACTTCTTCGGCCGGACTCTTCGATTTCCGATTGCACCACAACAGGCGAGTGGCGACCTCTTCGCATTCCGCAAAGCTGATGATGTCTTTTTGCGCGTCTCCTCTAGATCGTTCTTGAGACCGAGGCCCCTCGATAGCGCTGGCTAAGAAATTGTACGTCTCTTCCGTTAACATCTTCCCGGCCCTGACGGTCCTCCAGCTATGCACCTCTCGAAACTCGTAAACTCCAGTGACTATCGTCTCATGCCAACCGAGATCAACTACTAGGGCCGACCGAGTACCTGCGGCTAACGCCGCCATGACAGGCGAAGATAGGAGGGATATGGAGGGAGCCTGGAAGCGGTGGAAGATGGTGTCTAAGACGGTGGAAAGGAGAGGGATAGGTATCGTAGGTGGTAATACCAAGGACACCCGTCTCGGCTTCGAATCCAGGAGCAAAAACCTATGACAGTAATTATTAGATAAACAACCCGTATAGGTACACGACTAGACACGTACCTCGTGTAGGCGTCTCTGAGCTCTCGCTCGAGCCTATCGCCCACCAATCCCAGATCCTGCCCTCTGATATCCAGCCGCCACAGCTCATAGTCGAAGCCCCAAGGAGAGCCCGCGGACCTCGCGCGCCAGTCACTCCGGTACATGGGGTTCCATGCCCTGAAATCGCCGACGCGCCTCTGCTGCTCCGGGCCAAAGGTCGCGACCCTCTTAGGGGCGGAGTCGCCGGCGAAACCAACGCGTATCTTCCGGGATCCTAGCTCTACGATAATCAGGTCGTCATCGGCGCGCAGGCTCGACGGTGAACCGAACGCGGCGACACCGGGAATGCTCGTTCGGGTGGGCGTGTGCGGAACCGCTGTTCCTCCCTGGATCCCTCCGGCGCGGATGGTCGAGATGGTGCGGTGGGGGAGGCTCGGGGCTGCTGTGCTCGACGCCATCGTATCCCTATTCCACTGCGTGTCTTGGTGCGCTTACACGAAATTCACATATTAATCGGGAGAATCAGTCATTGCAATCATGTCGGCAGATTTTGGGCATCGTGAAGTTCAAACGGCTCACCAATAAGGGAACATGGATGTAGAAACCCAAGAGCTTCCCCTGCATTTGAAAGGAGCCCCTGCAACTACCGGGTACCTTGTATGTATGTATATTAATTGCACGTGGTTTTACTACGTCTTAGGGGTAAGTTATCATCCCAGTTAGGTATTTTTATCTGTTGGTTTTAAAATTGTTGCTCTTATTATTTTTATTTATTTATCTGTATCAATTTTGTTTATTATACGGAACAGGGTGGAAATATTTTTGAATTTTAATATAGTGGTAATACTAGATTTACGCCAGGCTGTACATGACAGGGATGTTAAACTTCAACATGATACTCAGTACGATAACCCCACCATCCATTTCCCCTGCAACCTCTTTGTTGCGTTGCCAGTGGCGACCAAATTGGATAAGTCAATATTTTGCGCTAGAGTTTAACGGGATTTTAATCAGCGTTGAAGGGAAACGATGACATCAATCAGTGAGAACTTCGAATATTGGCAGAACATGAATTGCAACTTACCTGTAGACGATGACGAACATTGGCTGTAGCTAACGGCGCTTCTCATCGAATCTTATCATAGCCCCGTCTTCCTATTGCATGGACTCTTCCAGAGATTCATGGGTAGATGATCTATGAGTGCTCTCCTACTCACGTCTTAGCTGGTGGATGCTTGCCCTTTCAATATGGGCATCAAAGGGTCAGACATCCATGTTTCAACCATAACATCGTTCACTGACACGTGCGAACCAGAATCTACAAGGAGGTCGGCCCCGGAAAGCGGATATCGCTAACCAAGCTCGCTGTCGAGAAGCTCGAACAGACCGGCCGCCCGTTCCGACTGGCTATAGACATCTCGATATGGCAGTTCCAGGCCCAAGCCGCCCGCGGCGGCTCCAATCCCGCCATACGGACGCTGTTCTACCGACTGCTCCGCCTCCTAGGCCTGTCCATACAGCCCATATTCGTCTTCGACGGGCCGAACAAGCCCGTCTTCAAGCGCAACAAGCGCTCGAGTAGGGGCGACGGCGTCGCCACGTCCATGGCGAAGCGGCTCATCAGGCTGTTCGGCTTCCAGGTGCACGACGCGCCCGGGGAGGCCGAGGCCGAGTGTGCCCTGCTGCAGCAACAAGGCCTCGTCGACGCCGTACTCAGCGAGGACGTCGATACCATCATGTTCGGCTGCAAACGGACGCTGCGGAACTGGTCCTCCGAGGGCACGAAGGCGAAGACGCCAACCCACGTGTCCATGTACGATACCGAGGAGCTACGACAGGGCGAATCCGGCCTGGACAGGGAGGGAATGGTGCTCGTTGCGCTTATGAGCGGCGGCGATTACCTCCCCGAAGGTATCCCGGGTGCCGGTGTCAAACTAGCGTGCGAAGCAGCGCGCGCTGGGTTCGGTAAGACCTTATGTCAACTGAAGAGGTCCGATACGTCCGGGTTGAATTCGTGGAGAGAGCGGCTGATATACGAGCTCCGGACCAACGAAAGCGGGTTCTTCAGGACGAGACACAAGGCTCTCCACGTTCCAGATACCTTCCCAAACCTCGATGTCCTAAGATATTATACCCACCCGGTTGTGTCGCCCGCCTCCACCCTCGAGAGGCTTAGAAATCAAACTTGGGGGAGGCCCGTGGACGTCCAGGGGCTTCGGGAGTTCGTCAGTGAGACGTTCGACTGGACTTACCGGATAGGGGCGATCAAGTTCATCCGAGTCCTCGCGCCTTCCCTTTTAGTCCGGAAACTCATGGACCGGAGTGCCCGACATGAAGCGGCATCGGAAGGTACCGCCTCAATAGAGAGGGAAGAGTCAGAGCTGGTAACTTCGATAACGACCAGACGTGCACACTCCAGCACGGATGCGACCTCGGAGTTGCGCGTATCGTTCATCCCAACCAACATCGTGGGCTACGATTTCCAAGAGGAGCCAGACGAGGTCATCAGCTACGGGCGGGACGGCCTCGCCCTCAACAGCGACGACGAGTTCGAGGCGCTGGCAGAAGACGAGGCGAAGACCACGAGCAGGAAGCCGTTCAGCCCGACCGAGCCGGATCTCTTCTGGATACCGGAGACCGTCGCCAAACTCGGGATACCACTAATGGTTGAGGACTGGGAAGCAGCTCAGCGCGCCAAGGCCAACAAGCGAACAAAAGCGAAGGCCCCGAAACAGAAGACCAAGCCGGGCGGGGTATCGGTCGGCGCTATGGACAAGTTCGTCAAGGTCACCAAAAACGTCTCGAAGAGTGCCGAAACTGGCAAATCCGGCCCGCATTCCGCCTCTCAATCGCAGGATCCTCCGCCACCAGCCTCATCTACACCCGTCCGTAGCCCTCTCAGTGCCATCTCTGCGCCATCGCAGAGTCTTCCTCTGCCGCCGCCGCCGCCGCAATCATGCAGTCAGAACCCAAGGAAGGCCGGGGCCACCAAATCCAGTAAGCAGAGTAAGCCCACGTCCACAAGATCCAAGAGGAGCGCCCCGGCCGCCGCGTCAGACTCGGACCCCACCACGGACCCCCGGACGATGGTCGGCGCAAAAGTCAGCAGTCCAGGGATTGCGGGCGCCAAACCCTCAAACCCCGCCAAAGCTTTCGAGGCCATTTACATATCCTCCAGCCCCCCAGCTTCACCTGCGGCGCATCCTCGCCCACGATCGCCCGTGAAAGGCCAACAGACCAATCCTAGCCCTAGGAACTTTTCATCGTCGCTTGACTCAAGTCCTAGCCATAAGCGACGGTCTGTCACCCCGCCGCCGCCGGCTTCCCGGAGCGGGTCTGAGGGCAGAGAGAGCCTCGGTTCCGTGATGGCTCTGAGTCCGACTCCGCTGTCGGCCGAGAGATCCAGGCGGAAACTGGCGCGGACCGAGTCCCTGCCCGTCGAGGCGACACCGCAGAAGTCCGCGAGCGCCGTGGTGAGAAGAACACGCGGCCTCGCGCGCGCACAGACCGTCGCTCTCGATATGGCCTTCTCGGAGTCCGGCGAGGACGACGCCGAGGATAGCGACCTCGACCTCCCGCCGCTCAGCAGCTTCGTCAAGAACAGGCTGCCGAGGACCGTCAACACCGATGCCCCACACCACCACAACAACGGCAGCAGTAAACCCGCATCCCCCGAATCGCCGCCAGCATCGCCACGGCATCGCACAACAGCCACCGCCACCAACTCGAAGACGAAGCAGGGGAAAACGAAGCAGACGACGCTGGACGCCGCCTTCGGGGGTGGCGGCCTGCGCATGACGAAGCTCTACGTCCCCCGCAAGAGTCAGCCGGGCTACTTCAAGGAGGTCGACGTGACGGTGGCCGAGGCCGAGGCGCTCAAGGCGCACGTCGCCACGGTTCCGCCAGGCCCCCGGTGCGGCGGCGGGCATGCGCAGCGCGGCCGCGTCTGGCGCCGCAGCGACGTCGAGTGTATCGATCTCACGAGCGTGGATTAGCAGGGTCCTCAATGCCGGAAGAGGGCGGCTGGACGCTAAGGAGGTGGGGTGTGATATAATGGATTGTATTGTAACTGGGGGCTGCGGTTGGTTAGGCAGGGTGTTACTTGGAAAATCCTGGGGGTGCGTTGGGCTGTTGTGAACGGGCATCGACGTGCATCAAATCGTACGTGGAGATTCCTCTTGACCCCGTGCGAACACACATTGACCTCTTCCTTGATGTTACCGCCCCGCGATCGCCAAATTATAACCGCTCAGACAACTTTCAGCTAATGAAGGAAAATTATATGAAGTTGCTGCCAGTCATGAACGAGGGGAATATCACGTTTACAGATGCGCAGTATAGAAGACGGGCACAAGCTCTGCAAGTAGCCGACGAGATGATTGGGGACACACTCGCCTATCCCGGGAAGGAAGGTGAATTGGAGAACACGTACGGTACGCTGCATAGCCGAGAAGCTCCTGGTCAGCTTAAGCTCACCCTGCCACTGATCTATTCCTCTGATAATGCTTGCCATCTCGGTAATTATCGTTTTACAGCTGGGAAAGCAGCAGCTTACGTCGAAGCAACCAACTTACCCTTCATTAATCTTGGTCCTGGCATGCCCTCAGGAGTAAAACCAAACCTTCCCTCGACCTTCGTTGGCCTTGCGCCTACTCGACGACCCGACCCAGCACAGACGCGAGTCTTACAGATCATTACCGGCCGGCCGAGGCACGAGCTCCTCCTCCGGCCCTGCCCCTCGAACCCCGAGAAATAGTCTTCCTAAACACTCCCTACCTCGCTACCAGCTCGATAAGGTCGAGACACCTCTGCCTCATTCTGACCCGGAGCCAGCCAGCGACCAGGCACAGTACAATGAGCCAACCTACGCCGGATCCACCCAGAACCTTCCAGTCAGAAGCTACGTCACGATCTCTCTGCGTGTCGGTTGACAACTTCACAATAGCCCCCGAGCGGTCCCGCGTCGTCGGCAGACCATAGTACAGGCCCGCCTTACAGACGCAGTTCCGATACACACCGAGAAGCTGCATGACAGTCCCGGCTATCGTCACGCAAAGAGAGATGATGCCAACAAGGTGGTAAAGGCCGGTGATAGTCCAAAGGCCGAGGAACGCCTTCCACTGCCTCCTCTTCCAGGCATTGTCTCTCGCCTCGCGTGCCTTTGGCGAGGTGTCGACGGACCATAGAATGACAAGGAAGCTCTGGCAACAGGCATAGGCGAGAACCGTGGCAGAGCGGCAGCTGATCCCGATCAGCGGTGTCAGATACGACACGCTAAATGCAAGAGCCCAGGGGATGATCAGGATGAAGATGGCAAGGGCACATGACCGTCCAACGTAGCGCCCGTCGAAGATGTCCCTGTATCGACCGTCAAGTCGGACCATTTGCCCCTGGGGATCTCGAATCCGCACCTGCGACCATCTCCACAGCTCCAAACGCCGTTCGCATATGCACCTGAGCTTGTAGCCATTCTCTGTGAAGTTATCCCTTGCCAGGACCGGTTCGATCACCTTGGAGGATCCAACGCTGAGCACCATGGAACTCGCGATGGCGACGAGGACGATGGTATGGTACCAGAGGCCGAAGGCGATCGAGTGGGCGGTGTCGTTTTCGCCAAGCCGTGCTTGGGCGTCGACGAGGGCGTAGATAGACGCTCCGACGTAGAATACCAACGGGACACCGACTTGGATGCTAAATGGGACGAGCTGTGTGCACAGCCGCCTGAGGAAGGTCCTGGCCGTCTGCGGCTGTTCTAGCTCGTTCACGACCTTCGAGGCAAAGGTCTGCTGATACTGGTGCTCCTGGGCATTGGCATCGAAAGATCCCGCCAGTGTGATGGCGAGTGCAAACCACTCCGACTCCGAGGCTCTGAGGTCCAAAGCCCTACGTTCATCAATGATCTTATTGACCTGGCCCAGGACGCCCCAGTCGACAAAAGACTCGTGCAGCGCCCCGGCGATATAGGGGCCCGCCCATCCGAACACGATACCAATACCGACAAGCGTGTCGAGCACTAGAACGAAGGTGACAACGCCGATATTGCCGGTCGAGGCGGGGATGTTCCACCCGCGCGGAATGGAGATGATGAAGCCGAGCGAAGGGAGGAGGAAACCGACTAAGGGCCCGGCCCACTGAGAGGGGGTTTCGATCTTGGATCCCTCCCATCCCGGGTTAAACGCGAGGCATGTTTCTAGGTTGACCGAGATGTAGTCAGCCGGAGGTATGTGCTCGGCGTAGTCTTGGGCGCAGACGTACGTTGTACGGTTCTCTAGGGATGGATTGTGAGCGATACGCGCGTTTCGGACGCGTTCACAGAACGCGGTGAAGTTGGCATCCCCGCTGGCAGCCCCCGCAGCAAGGACCGGGCCGGGACTGGCGGCAGGAATCGTCGAAGGGGAGCGAGTGAAGATTCTTGTGCTCAAAATCATGCTTAGTCTCTCCACGGCCAGATCTTGTTTTTGGGTTGGTTCGAGCCTATTTTATAAGAACGCCGAAGACTTTTCTTTTCCAGTTAAAGGCTGAGCTTTCGAGTATTGGAGTATGCGGGACATGGGGTGGCCCCAATACCCGTCGCAGATTGAAGCTCGATCCATCACCGCTGGAAACGACACCTTTCAGAAATGGCGCATCTGCTAGTGATGATGTGGCCGCCAACATGACAGCGCACGCGGGAGATGGCTCACCGAGGCTGGTAATCAGCCAATGGAAGTCTTCGGGCGTCTCTCGTGGATGTACGATAATTGAAATGCGGCACCACAAGTGATCAAATATGGAAAGCTGCAAACCGCAGTCGGTCACAGCCTTGCGCTAGACCCCCACGAGGATCACGAGATATTGAGCAGGTGAGAGCCACGGCGACGCTCTGACGAGGCTGCCTGGCCACAAAAAAACGCTCACCGCAAAGGCACCCACACCAAACTTCAATTATCAATAACTCTAACAGAACACGCCCAATCTTGATGAGACCAACCGCAAATTATGCCTCGTCCTTGCTCCTTCTAGTTCTAAACATTCTTTACAAATTTGAGGAATATTGCCAACCAGGAGTTAATTGTAGTCTGTTTGACCGTAGCCCAGCTACGGAGGTTCACCGGGCTCACTGTCTAAAAACCTTAAAGCTTATTTATCGTACGCCCTCCGCCTTATTAAAATTCCCCACTACTTTTATCTGCTGCATTTCTTTACCTCCTTTACCAACAATAATTATTACAAAAGGTAAAGTTTATTAAAATTTATTAAATTCCATAATATGTATTAATTATTTTTACATATTTATATTTTTACGTAAAAGAAATTTAAATAATAATAATTTTGTCAGCAGTTACAGTAATCAAATGCAGTAATCTGGCGTAACTCTTTATGTGTTCTTTAATGGTGTTTTAGGAAAGGACTAATCTAGTCCGTAGGCAATCGCCCTTACATACACGATTGGGTAATAAAGGATTATTAGTGGACAAAAGCTGTCCTAGGCAGCATTCTGCTGCCTGGCCTATAAAGCCTGGGCCATAAAGCCTACCAGCCGGCAATATTTAAAAGTACCAATTACCGATATGCCCTTTTGCGTCAGGTAACCATAGCTAGAAAGTCCGAAAAATCCAAAATTAAATTTAAAAATAATTAATCTATATAAAAATTAACCCCTAGTTTTTATATGTTAATTTCGAATAGGGGGGTTTATGTATTAGCCGTTATATTAATTATCCGGTTTCTTTATTTTATTAAATTTTTACGTTATTCCGGGCTATAAGGTTAATTTTTTCCGAAAACTTTCGGACCCGTTTTATCGTTATTTTAATTTAATATAAAAAAACGTTGATTTTTATTAATTTTTTACGTTATAAGTTTTTTAATTCTAAATAAACGTTTTATTTTTTATTAATAAATTAATAAATAATTAAAATTATTACTTTTTAAAATTTTCATTTTCGGACGGCCAAAAAGTAAAGGTTTTAATTCGGCAGGTTTAGAAATATTTATTAATTATAAGTTATATATCGTAGTTAATTATTACCGGATTATTAAGTTTTAATTTAATATATAAATTAAAAGGATATAAAAACTTTTAAAAAATTTATAGGAAATTAAAGCCTTAAAATTAACAAATAAATAAATACTTTTGGCTAATCGTAAGAAAAATACCGTAATTATCGTTATTTATAATGCAAGGTTAATATAAATTTAAGCCTTATTTTCCAGGCTGAGCTAAATATATAGAAAATCATTATATATATAATTTATACGATAAATATTATACCTAATATCTTCGAATACGATAATTAATTAATGGTTTTTACGGTTAAGATAGATTATATACCTTAGTCCCATAAAACCTTACTTTAAAGCAGAACCTTACTTTAAAGCAGACTAATACGTGGTTGCCGATAAACATCGACTTTAATAAACCTTATGCCAGCTGGCTGCAGTAAACCTTAAAAATAAACCTTAAAAATAAACCTTAAGAATAAACCTTAAAGATAAACCTTAAAAAATAAACCTTAAAAATAAACCTTAAAAATAAACCTTAAAAATAAACCTTAACGATAAACCTTAAAGGTAAACCTTAAATACGCATAAAAAATTATACGAACCCTTGTTAATCTTACGGCTTAATTATTTCCATAACTAAACATAACGCGCAATTCCGAATATATAATACCGGTAATCCGTAACCGTAAGATTTCCAAAAAAAAACCATTTCTTTTACGGTACAAAATCCCCATAAGGTTACCGGACGCGTTAAATCCATCGATATTATTATCGAACCAGAAAATTTATCCCTAAAAAATCGACTTCGGCTTTTAATTTTCGGATACGATTTAATCCGCGAAAATCATAATAATAAATTTTTAACGGAATTTATGCTGAATAACATGGAAATCATGGAGATATTATTAACAAAGCTGGACGGGGAAGATAAAAACCGGTTCGAAAATTTCGAAGTTCAAATTTTGGAACAATGCAAACTGAAAGACTACGATCGTTATTTATAATAAGAAATAGGTTTTAATAAGGAAACGTTTTTTTTTTCGTATAAAGGGAATTTAACGGGATTGTTTTTTTGTTAATTATTTTAACTAAATTTTAAATATTTTCCGGTTTATTTTGTATTTTTTTAAGTTTTAAGTTCCGTATAAATTATTTAAAATCTATTTTATTAAATGGCTTTATAAACCCATTTATAGGTTTTTTTTTTGCTTTTTACGTATTCGAAATTAATGTTTTTTTTTACTTACTTAAATATATTTATATTATTTTTTAAAATGGAAATAGGACTTTTAGGCATAAATCTTAGCTTTATTAAAAAGTTTTAATTTTTGTTATTTTAATTATAGCCGTTTTTATTTTTACGTATTTTATTTCCGTAATATATTTTATAATAACGCTTTATAACTTTAAAATTTAAAATACGGACGTTTTAATTATAAAAATATATATTTTGTTATAGATTTTATTAATTTGTATTTATTTATAAAGTTTATATTTATTATTTCGAATAATTTTAAGTCATTATATTTTTGATACGGATAATTTCGTTTTAATTTCCGGTACCGAAAAAATAAATTTACCGTACCGTTTAAATAACGTAATATTTTTTTAATATATTTTTAATATTTAAGTAATAAATTACTTATAAACCTAGTTTAACTTAGAATCGTAAACGTTATATCCGGTTTGTTAATATAATTTAAAAAGTTAAACTTTTTTATTAAGTTTATATATTTAAATATATTTCTTTTATTAGTTTTATTTTTATATCGTATGTTTTAAATAATTTTTAACAAATAACGTAAATTTTTTTAATATTTTGTTTCATTTATTTAATTTTAACAATTTCTTAATATATTATTATTAATTTAACTTAATATCGTTAATCGGTAAAGAATGGATAATTCGTATATTTAAGTACCAGTTTATATTTTCTAAATTTTTAATAGGAACGTTTTTAATAATTTTTATAATAATATCCTTAATGTCAGCAGTCACAGTGATCAAAAGCAGGAATCTGGCGTAACTTTCTATATGTTCTTTAAAGGTGTTCTAGGAAAGGATTAATTTAGTCCGTGGGCAATCGCCCTTATATATACGATTAGGTGACAATGGATCATCAGTGGACAAAGGCTGTTCTAGGCAGCATTCTGCTGCCTGGCCCATAAAGCCCACCAGCCGGCAACACCTGAAAGTACCAATTGCCGATACGCCCTCTTACGTTAAGTAATTATAGTTAGAAAATCCGAAAAGTTTAAAATTAAATTTAAAAATAATTAATTTATATAAAAACTAAACTTTAATCTTTATATATTAATTTCGAATAAAAGGTTTATATATTAAGTATTATATTAATTATCCGGTTTCCTTATTTTATTAAATTTTTACGTTATTCTGGATTACGGGGCTTATTTTTTCCGAAACGTTCCGAACCCGTTTTGCCGTTATTTTAATTTAATATAAAAAACGTTAACTTTTATTAATTTTTTACGTTATAGGTTTTTTAATTTTAAATAAACGTTTTATTTTTTATTAACAAATTAATAAATAATTAAAGTTATTACTTTTTAAGTTTTTTTATTTTCGGGCAGCTAAAAAATAATAATTTTAATCCGGTAAATTTAAGGACGTTTATTAATTATAAGTTATATATCGTAATTAATTATTACCGGATCGTTAAATTTTAATTTAGTACGTAAGTTAAAAGGATATAAAAATTTTAAGGAAATTTACGGAAGGTTAAAGTTTTAAAATTAATAAGTAAGTAGATATTTTCGGATAATCGTAAAAAAAATGCTGTAATTATCGCTATTTATAATAAAGAATAAGTTTTAATAAGGAAACGTTTTTTTTTCCGTATAAAAAAAATTTAATAGAATTATTTATTTATTTATTACTTTAATTAAATTTTAAATACCTTTCGATTTATTTTATATTTTTTTAAATTCTAAATTCCGTATAAATCGTTTAAAATTTGTTTTATTAAATAATTTCGTAAAACCGTTTATAAGATTTTTTTTACTTTTTACGTATTCGAAATTAATATTTTTGTTTTATATTTCTTAACGTACGTAATAATATTTAATTTTAATATAACGTTTTTTTCGTAATATTTACGTTTTTTTTATCCATTTAAACGTATCCGTATTATTTTTTAAAATAAAAATAAAACTTTTAAATATAAACTTTAATTTTATTAAAAAGTTTTTAATCCTTATTATCTTAATTATAACCGTTTTTACTTTTACGTATTTTATTTCCGTAATATATTTTACAATAATGCTTTATAATTTTAAAATTTAAAATACGGACGTTTTAGCTATAAAAAATATATACCTTATTATAAATTTTGTTAACTTATAATTATTTATAAAACTTATATCTATTATTCCGAATAATTTTAAGTTATTATATTTTCGGTACGGATAATTTCGTTTTAATTTCCGGTACCGAAAAAATAAATTTACCGTACCGTTTAGGTAATATAATAATCTTTTAATATATTTTTGGTATTTAAATAACGGGTTATTTATAAACTTAACTTAAATTAAAGTTATAAACGTTATATCAGGTTTATTAATATAACTTAAAAATTAAATTTCCTTATTAAATTTATATATTTATATATATTTTTCTTATTAACTTTATTTTTATATCGTATTGTATATTTCAAATAATTTTTAATAAATAACGTAAGTTTTTTTCGTATTTCGTTTAATTTAATTAATTTTAATAATTTTTCGATATATTATTATTAATTTAATCTAATATTATTAATCGGTAAAAAACGGATAATTTGTATACCTAAGTACCAATTTACGTTTCCTAAATCCTTAATAAAAACGTTTTTAGCGATTTTTTTTAATAATATTTTTAAATTATTAATTATTAGTTCCGAAAAAAAGGAAATTATTAACGTATAAAACGATAACGTATCCCGTTTTAAGGTTATAATAAATGGTATGATTCGAAATTAATAAATAAAGACTTAATTTTATAAATATCTTTTTAACTTTTTCTTACCAAACAGTTCCGGCTTATTTTAACCCGTATAAAAGGTTTATTAACTTAATAATTTTCTTAGGAAAAAATTAATACGTTTCTTTATCCTTTAAATACGTATCGAAGTATTTTTTTAATATCGGGAATTATTTTATATAAATATTTTTTTTTAGCTTATTATTTAAGTACGTAACGATAAAGTCGATCTGGAATATATACCAGCCTAAATAAGCAGCTAAAGCTATCAGAATTCTCCAGTATACAGCTTTTACGGTATTCGTTATAATTTCGTTATAATTTATTTCTTTTCGTTATATAAATCTTTTCGCATAAATACGTATCTTATACTTATTTAACTTTTTTATAAATATATTTTTTTTTCTTAATACCTATTTGGTATTAATAAGGTACCCGTAAACTCCCTTACTAAAGGGTGTAAATTTAAAACTTTTACGTAAAAGGTTTTTCTTAATTTCTGTAAAAATTATTTTAAATTATATTTTTCGTTTTAAGCCTTTTATAACTTCCTTTAAAAACGGGCCGTTATCCATTATTATAAATAACTTATTTAGGTTAATTTTTTTTTAATTTGTAAAAATATTATCGTACTTATTTTTTAATATATTAATTATTTATTAATACTTATAAATATTCTGGATAATTTACTTTATATCGTTATAACCTTTAAAAAAATCTTTATTGTTTTTATTCGTTAATAAATTAAAATTAAAAATGTATAAACCCTTACCGCTTTTTTAAATTAAAGCTAGCTTTAATTCGCTTATTAATTTAAAAACTTTATCCGGAACTTCCAGGGTATATAATTTAAGAATTATTTTTTTCGGGCGTTCCTTTTTTCGCTTAACTTACTTAATCTTTTAATCCGTATCGTCCTTTAAAATAACGTTATTATCTTTATTTTTTATTTCGATACCCTTTTACCTTTAACGATACTTAAACGTTTTTATATAAATTATAAAAATAATCGAATAATATCTTTAAGGTCGGAAAACTTCTTTAACTTTTCCAGGTCCTTATAGATTATAATATATAATATTATAAATAACGTACTGCCCTTTAAAAACCATACCTTATAATTATAAGTTCCCTAATAACCTAATAATATTTCCTTAACTTTTCGCGTTATTAATTTCTCTAATTTAATTCTATAATTCTTATTTATCAGGATTATATACCTGCTGCCGAAAATTCGAAAATAATTATTATTAAGCTTATATGGTTTTTTAAAATTAAATCCGTTTTTAAAATATTTAATTAATACCATATTTTTTATTATAAATTATTTAATTTTATTAATTATATACGTTATAACCTTTATTATTAAGTTTTAAAAACATATCGGAATCCTTATTTATACGGAAATTATACGCGTTTCGTCTTATAAAAATTAAATATTTTTTTTCGCAATTCCGTTTTAATATTAATTATAAAAACTGGAAATTATTAATTTAATATTTTCGGTTACGCAAAATTTCTTAATCATACTTATACCAAATTTTTTATTACCACTTAAGCATAAAGTTTACATTTTTTTACTTTTAATTGCTTTTAGGTACCCAATTATCCGTATAATATATATGCATAAGTTTTATTATATTTCGTCTTTAATTTTAAACGAATAATATTTTTTATAATACGAAAAATTATTTATAATAAAACCAAAATAACTGTTGTTTTCGATGTTAACGGACTTTATTATACCTATGTCGTATTAAATATATTTTTTTTATATATTACCCCCGTTTTTAGGGGTTTATAAATAAGGTTTTCCGTATTTTCCTTTCGTTATACGTTATATAAAAAAATATTTTCATTTTATTAGGGTTTAGGTTTATCCCCGTAAACCTTTTAATAATTCAAATTAATCGTTTTATGCTAGGATAATAAAAATAACGGTATCAAAAGATAATTTTCTTTATTACTTTATCCGTTATACGGACTTTATTATCCTTAAAAGCGCTTACGAACATTTTTTTAATTTACCGTTATTATTTTTACCGAATATTTCCCTTAATACGTATTCTTATTAATAATTTTTATCATTCGCGTATTCCGGCACCTAAATAATAAATTCCGGCTTTTTATAAAATTATAAAAAAAAACCTTTTTAAAGTACGTTAATAATTATTAACTAAAACCTATTAGGGTTTATTAAAATATTCCGGTTTAAGTAACTTCCTTTTTTATAATATATCTCTCCAAAAAATATCTTTAAGGGGAAGTCGTTAATATATAACGTATATTTTACTATAATTTCGTTATTTTTTTAAGGAACCCTTTAAAGGCCATTTTATTATCCTGATAAAAATGGTTACGATAGGTCTTATATTTATCATAATATATACACCCTTAAACCTAATATTTAATACGGTATTTTTCTCGAAATTTATAATATTATTCGTCATATTAACATTCGTTTTTAAATCTTAAAGTAGTTTATCTTTATCGCTTTCTATAAAAAAGTAAACGTATAAAAACATAATATTTCTTATAACAGTTATTTTAAGGCATTTAACTGTTATAGTTTTAAGGTATTTAGTTATTATAACTATTATAATTACTTTCCTAAGGTTTATTCTTAAGGTTTATCCTTAAGGTTTACTGCCTGGCATAAGGTTCATCAGAGTCGAAGCTTATCGGCAACCACGCATTCTGCTTCAGAGTGAGGTTCTGCTTCAGAGTAAGGTTCTATGGGACTGAGGTATACAATCTATCTTAACCGTAAAGACCATTAATCAGTTATCATGTTCGAAGATACTGGGTATAGTATCTATCGTATGGATTATATATATAATAATTTTCTGTATATTTAGCTCAGCCTGGAAAATAAGGCTTGAACCTATATTAACCTTGCATAATTACTTTCTAAATCGTTATGTTAGCATTATTTATAACGGTTACTTTAAGGCCTTTAATTACTACAGCTTTAATATAATCAGTTATTATAACTTTAATGCCCTTAACGCTTTTAATTACTGCAATTAATTCTTAAATTATCTTATTATACCATTATATAATGTTTTAAAATTATTATTTATTAATATATACGTTAAATCTTTCTTTATTAAAACGGTACAAGTTTTCCAGACCTTTAAGGATAAATTATTTTTTACCTTAATTACTATTACGAACCTTTTAAAAATTATTATTTTAATTATTATTATTCCCTTAACGTTAACCTTATTTTTTTCTTTTTTTACCTTTTTTTTTTATAATTTAAAATAATCCTTTACCAAATATCCGTATTTACTATAATTAAAACAAAACGGTTCTTCATTTTTATTTTATACGGACTTATTATTTTGGAAATTATTATTATTATTTTCCTTACCTTTACTTTTTTAAACGTTATAAAATTTTCCGTTTTTATTATTATTATTAATATAGTTATAAAATTCGTTATTAAAATCGTTAATTAATTGTTGGAAAAAGTAATCCGTTTATTTAAATATTAATTATATCGTTTTATATTAACTATTAACGTAATCCTTTATAATAATAAAAAATATTATAATATACTTTTCGATTTTAAGCTTTATATTATAATTTTTTACTTTTTGTAAAAATTTCTGTAACTTAATGATAAATTATATAAGGTTTATTCCGTTATATGTAATTTTATTAAGTTTTTTTTAAAACGATTTCTGCTAGGTTTTATTTATTATTACATAAATTTTCCATAAAGTCCTTAATATTTTTATTCCCTTTTTAATACTTATAATTAACTTAAAAAGTACCTTTTTATATATCTTAATAATAACATTCGTAAAATGTAATTAATTAATTTATTTTAACTTTATACCGTTTTCGTAACTAATTTTTTTAAATACGAAATTTAAAGTATTATTCCAAAATTCCTAATTAACTTAACTTACCAGGTAATTTTTTTTTAAAAAAAATTAAAACGTTTTTAACGAAGTTTTAAATTATTATTAAACTTTTTTTTAAAAAAAATTTTTAGGCAAATATTTAATTCGCTTAAGCCGTTTAAATTATTAAAGTTAAAAAAGTTACTGGAAAAATTATAATATCTTTTCCGTTATTTCGGGAAATTATTAAATAAATTAAAATAAAAAAATTAAGATAAGGAATTATTCAAATTATTAAAATTTTTACGTATTATTTTTTTTCTTTAAACGGTAATTTTACTTTTTTACTTTTTTTTCGGTAAATTAAATTTTTTTTATCGTTTTTTTTATTACGACGAATATTACAATAAAAACTGTTTTCGAACTACTTATCCGAATTATAGATTAAACGTTTTTAATTACTTTTATACTTATATTTTGCGAACTTTTTAAACTTTGCGATATTTTATTTCCGAACGAATTTAAAAACTTCGTTATAATATCGTTTAATCGTATTATTATCTTGCTAATTTATTAATTTTAAAGCCTTATATTTTTAACCTTATTTGTAACCTTTTAATATTTATTTTTCCGTACTTTAATATTTTATTTAATCCCGTTCATAATAATACTTAAAAACGTATAAAGTTTATTTAAGTTTATTTCGGTATATTATTTTTAGATAAAAGTTTTAAATTTATTTGCTTTTAATCGTTATTATTAAAGTAATAAATTATTTCTTACTAAAAATAATTTTTATTTTTCCTTTTATTTTTTTTCGTTATAAAACTTTTCGTTTTAAAGAACTTTCCGATTAAAAGGTCCGGATTAAAAAAAAAAGTTATTATTTAAATATTTCCGGTTTTTAAAAATAAATTTCTTATCGGATAAGTTATTAATTTACTTATTAAAATAATCCTTAAAGGTTTTACGTTCGTTTATTATAATTAATTATTAAACTTTTTTTTAAATCATTAATTAAATAACCCTTTTTTTTAAAAAAAAAATTTCGTTAACTTAATTATTAATTTATAATTAATCATTTCGTATAACGTATTATGGTTATTAATTAACTAAAAAATGCTACCATATTAGCAGTTATAATAATTAAAAATAAGAATCTGGCGTAACTTTCTGTATGTTTTTTAAAAGTGTTTTAAAAAAGGGCTAATCTAATCCGTAGGCAATCGCCCTTATATATACGATTGGGTGATAATGGATCATCAGTGGACAAAGGCTATCCTAGGCAGCATTCTGCTGCCTGGCCCATAAAGCCTGGGCCACAAAGCCCACCAGCCGGCAACACCTGAAAGCACTAATTGCCGACATTTAAGTTATTATTTATTAGTTTCGAAAAAAAGGAAATTATTAACGTAGAAAACGATAACGTACCCCGTTTTAGGGTTATAATAAATCGTATTATGCGAAATTAATAGATAAAAGTTTAGTTTTATAAATATTGTTTTAATTTTTTTATTAAATAATTCCGGCCTGCTTTAAGCCGTATAAGGGATTTATTAACTTGATAATTTTTTAAGAAAAAACTAATACCTTTTTTTATTTTTTAAGTATGTATCGAAATATTCCTTTAATATCAGGAACTGCTTTATGTAAATATTTTTTTTCAGTTTACCGTTTAAATACGTAACGATAAAGTCGATCTGTAATATATGCCAGTTTAAATGGGTAGCTAAAGTTATTAAGATTTTTTAATATATAGTTTTTGTAATATTCGTTATAGTTACGTTATAGTTTATTCCTTTTCGTTATATAAATCCTTTCGCGTAAATACGTATTTTATATTTATTTAGCTTTCTTATAAATATATATAATTCTTTTTAATATTTATTTGGTATTAATAAGATGCCCGTAAGTTTTTTTATTAAGGGGCGTAAATTTAAAGGTTTTATACGAAAGGTTTTTCTTAATTTCCGTAAAGATTACTTTAAATTATATCTTTCGTTTTAAGTTTTTTATAGGTTTTTTTAGGAACGGACCGTCGTCCGTTATTATAAATAGCTTATAAATGGTAAATAATTTACTTAAGTTAATTTTTATTTTAGTTTTTAAAAATATTATCATATTTATTTTTTAATATATTAATTATTTGCTAGTATTTATAAAGGTTCCGGATAACCTGTTTTGCATTTTTATGTTTTACAAAAAAAAAAATTTCGTTTTTATTCGTTAATAAGTTAAAATTAAAGATATATAGGCCCTTGTCGTCTTTTTAAGTTAAAGCTAGCTTTAATTTGTTTATTAGTTTAAAGGTTTTATTTGGGGTTTTTAAGGCGTATAATTTAGGAATTATCTTTTTCGAACGTCCTTTTTTACGTTTAATTTGTTTAATTTTCTGGTCCGTATCATTTTTTAAAATAACGTTATTATTTTTATTTTTTATTCCAAGATTTTTTTATCTTTAACGGTACCTTAAACGTTTTTATATAAGTTATAAAAACGATTAAATAATATTTTTAAGATCGGGAAGTTTTTTTAACTTTTCCAGGTTTTCGTAAATTATAATATATAGTATTATAAGTAATTTACCGCTTTTTAAAAGTTATACCTTATAATTATAAGTTCCTTAATAACTTAATAATATTCTCTTAACTTTTTACGTTATTAGTTTTTTTTAATTTAGTTTTATAGTTTTTATTTATTAGAATTATGTACTTGTTGCCGAGAATTTGGAAATAGTTATTATTAAGTTTATATAATTTATTAAGGTTATATACGTTTTCGAAACATTCGATTAATATTATGTTCTTTATTATAAATTATCCAGTTCTGTTAATTATATATGTTATAATTTTTATTACTAAATCTTAAAAGTATATCGGGATTTTTATTTGTACGGAGGTTATACGCGTTTCGTTTTATAAGAATTAAATATCTTTTTCCGTAATTCGGTTTTGGTATTAATTATAGGAATTAAAAATTATTAATTTAATATTTTCGGTTACGTAAAATTTTTTTAATTATACTTATACCGAATTCTTTACTACTATTAAGGCGTAAAATTTATATTCTTTTTTTTACTCGTTTTTAAGTACCTAATTATCCGTATAATATATATATATAGGTTTTATTATATTTCGTTTTATGGAACTAAGGTATACAATCTATCTTAACCGTGAAAACCATTGATCAGTTATCGTGTTCGAAGATACTGGGTATAGTATCTATCGTGTGGATTATATGTGTAATGATTTTCTGTGTATTTGGCTCAGCCTGGAAAATAAGGCTTGAACCTATATCAACCTTGCATTATATTTCGTTTTTGGTTTTAAACGAATAATATTTTTTATAATACGAAAGATTATTTGTAATAAAACCGAAATAATTATTATTTTGATATTAACGGGTTTTATTATATTTATATCGTACCAAATAATTTTTTTTATATATTACTTCCGTTTTTAAGGGTTTATAAGTAAGGTTTTCCGTATTTTTTATTATTATACGTTATATAAAGGAATATTTTTATTTCGTTAAAATATAGGTTTATTTTCGTAAACTTTTTGATAGTTTAAATTAATCGTTTTATATTAAGGTGGTAAAGATGGCGGTATTAAAGAATAAATTTTTTTTTCGTTCGTTATACGGATTTTATTATTTTCGAAAACGTTTACCAGCATTTTTTTAGTTTACCGTCGTTATTTTTTATTAAATGCTTTTTTTAATGCGCATTTTTATTAATAGTTCTTATCGTTCGCGTAGTCCGGCGCCTAAATAATAGGTTCCGGTTTTCCATAAAACCATAAAAAAAAGCTTTTTCGAAGTACGTTAATAATTGTTAATTACGATTTATTAAGGTTTATTAGGGTATTCCGATTTAAGTAACCTTCCTTTTTGTAATATATTTTCTTAAAAAATACCTTTAGTAAAAAATCGTTAATATATAACGTATATTTTACCGTAATTTCGTCATTTTTTTTACGAAAACTTTTTAAGGGCTACTTTATTATCCCCATAAAAATGGTTACGATAGGTCCAGCATTTGTTATAATATAGATATTTTTAGACCTAATATTTAATACGGTATTTTTCTCGAAATCCATAATATTATTCATAATATTAATATTTGTTCCTAAATTTTAAAGCAACTTGTTTTTGTTACCTTCCATAAAGAAATGAACGTATAAAAATATAATATTTCCTATGGCAGTTACTTTAAAGTATTTAATTATTATAACTTTAGGGCATTTAATTACTATAACTATTATAATTACCTTTTAAACCGTTATGTTAGCATTATTTATAACGGTTATTTTAAGGCTTTCGATTATTATAACTTTAAGGTAGTTAATTATTATAATTTTAACGTTCTTAACGTTTTTAGCTATTATAGCTGGCTTTTAAATTATTTTATTATATTATTGCATAAGGTTTTAAAATTATTATTTATTAACATAGGCGTTAAATATTCCTTTAATAAAACGGTACAAGTTTCTCAGGCTTTTAGGGATAAATTATTTTTTACCTTAATTATTATTACGGGCCTTTTAAAAGCTATTATTTTAGTTATTATTATTCCTTTAACGTTAGTTTCGTTTTCTTTTTTTTCTTTTTCTTTCTTTTATAACTTAAGGTAATTTTTTGCCAAATATTCGTACTTGCTATAATTAAAATAAAACGGCTTTTTATTTTTGTTCCATACGGGTTTATTATTTCGGAAGTTATTATTATTTCCTTTACTTTTATTTTTTTAAACGTTATAAAATTTTCCGTTTTTATTATTATTATTAATACGGTTATGGAATTTGTTATTAAAGTCGTCGATTAGTTACTAAAAAAAGTAATCCGTTTATTTAAGCATTAATTATATCGTTTTGTACCAGTTGCTAATATAATCCTTTATAACAGTAAAAAATATCGTAATATATTTTTCGGTTCTAAGTTTTATATTACAACCTTTTACTTTCCGCAAAAGTTTTTGGAACTTAGTAGTAAATTATATAAGGTTTTTTCCGTCGTATATAATTTTAATAAACTTTTTCCAAAAGGACCTTTACCGGGCCTTATTTATTACTATATAAATTTTCTGTAAGGTTTTTGATATTTTCGTTCCTTTTTTGATATCTATAATTAATTTAAGGGGTACTTTTTTATATATTTTAATAATAGCTTTCGTAAAACGTAATAAATTAATTTATTTTAATTTTACACCGTCTTTATAATTAATTTTCTCAAGGGCAAAATTTAATATATTATTTTAAAACTTTTAATTAACCTAATTTATTAAATAATTCTCCTTATTTAAAAAAAAGTTAAAGCATTTCCAGCAAAACTTTGAATCGTTATTAAACTTTTTAAATTCTTTTTTCCGTTTTTTTAGGTGAATATTTAATTCGCTTAAACCGTTTAAGTTATTAAAGCTGGAGGAACTGCTGGAAAAATTATAATATCCTTTCCGTTATTTCGGTAAGTTATTAAATAAGTTAAAAAGAAAAAATAAAGATAAAAAGTTGTTTAAATTATTAAAGTTTTTACGTATTACTTTTTTTCTTTTAAACGGTAGCTTTACTTTTTTACTTTTTTTTTCCATAAGTTAAATTTTTTTATCGCTTTTTTTTATTACGACAGATGTTATAACGGGAATTACTTTCGAATTACCTGCCCGAATTATAGGTTAAGCGTGTTTAATTACCTTTATATTTACATTTTGCAAACTTTTCGAATTTCGTAATATTTTATTTCCGAACGAATTTAAAAATTTCGTTATTATATCGTTTAGTCGTATTATTATTTCGCTGGTCTGTTAGTTTTAAAACTTTATATTTTTTAACTTTATTTTCGACCTTTTAATATTTATTTTTCTTTATTTTAACGTTTTATCTGATACCGTTTATATTAATACTTAAGGATGTATAAAGCTTATTTAAGTTTATTTCGGTATATTATCTTTAAATAAAAGTTCCAAATTCGTTTATTTTTAATCGTTATTATTAAGGTAATAAGTTATTTTTTATTAAAGATAGCTTTTATTTTTCCTTTTATTTTCTTTTATTATAAAATTTTTCGTTTTAGGGAACTTTCCGATTAAAAGATTCGGGTTAAGGAAAAGGGAAGGAATTATTGTTTAAGTACTTTCGGTTTTTAAGGATACAGTTATTATCGGATGGGTTATTAATTTACTTATCAAAATACTTTTTAAGGATTTTGCGTTCGTTTGTTATAATTAACTGTTAAATTTTTTTAAGTCTTTTATTTTTTTCCGTTAACTTAGCTGTTAGTTTATAATTAATTATTTCGTAAAACGTATTATGGTTGCTAATTAACTAAAAAATGTTACCATGTTAATAGTTATAGTACTTAAATGCAGTAATCTGGCATAACTTTTTATATATTTTTTAATGGTATTTTAAGAAAAAATTAATTTAATCCGTGGGTAATCGCCCTTATATATACGATTAGGTAACAAAGGATTATTAATAGATAAAAGCTGTTCTAGGCAGCATTTTACTGCCTGGCCTACAAAGCCTGGGCCATAAAGCCTACCAGCCGGCAATACTTAAAAGTACCAATTGCCAACAAATTTTAATTATATCAGTTATTTTTTAATTTTTGTAAAACCGGACGGCTTAAAATGCGTATAATTATATAAAATTTAAATAATTTATTTTTTATTAAATAAATATAAGATATTATTAATAAGTATTTAATATAAAACGTTAAGTTTTAAAACGAACTGTATTCGGTGTTTTTCTTCGCGGTTTTTTTCCGCCTTTAATTTTTCTTATTTTTTTAACTTATTTATTTTTTAGAGCCCTTTTTAAATAAATAATATTCCTTTAAAATATAATTTTTCAAAATTATTAAACCGTTAAACGTTTTTCTTTATTTATTCGAAATTTTTTAACCCGAATATTTTAAAAAAACGATAACAAAATATAATTCCTATTATAAAATTAAACGTTAAACAACAAATAATTATGTTAATTTTTCCGATCTTTAAATATTTTATAAAAAGAATTTTTAAAATATTATATATACGGCATAACTTTAAATTTAAATTAAGAAATCGATTTAATAAGTTTACGACAACTTTCGGTTAAAAGTTTAAAACGCTTTTAAAACCTGCATAATATAATTAAAACATATTATAATAAGCAAATAAAATTTACTTACTTTTTCATTTTTAAAATAAAAATTTTAAAAAAAGAAAAACAATATTATATCTATAAGAATTTTATTAAACTTAAAAAAAGAATTAAGTAAATTAAGGTAACTAAGGCCTTTATTCCGCCTGCTAAAATTCGGTTTTCAGCTTATCTTTATTAATTTCTATAAAAAAAACCCTCCCGACTTTATCCGTTTCCAAAAAAAATTAAAAAATTTCTGGAAACTAAAGGAATTAAAAAAAAAATAGATATTAAACGATTTCCTATATAAAGAACATCTTTTTAGTTTCGGTCCTTAGCTATTAATTTAAGTTTTTAATTCAAGGTATCGTTTTCCGATTAAGGAAAAAATTTACAAATTTCTTTAACGAATAATTTATTTATTATATTATTATAACCTACAAATCAGCCCCTTATTTCGGATACTGCTTATATCTCCAGGTTGATATATAACAAGTTCGTTATAGTTAATTTAAGTTCCAGCCGTATTTTCCAGGCTGAACCAAATATATAAAATAATAAAAATATATAAATAATAATTAATATTATATATACGTAAATCAAGTAAATGAAACGTTTAATTATTAAATATAAGGAAAATCAGTTATGCAGTTATATTCCGCCAGTTACGTATACTATATCACGCGTATAGCTTTAAGTAGCTTAGCTACGGAACATATATGTGCCGACCAGATGGTGACCTTTCCGTCTATGGGGAGCGCTCTGCACCGCCCAGCTAGCCGACATATATATGCCGATTAGAAGCTGACCTTTTCGTATATGGGGAGCGCTCCGCACCCCCCCCAGCCAGCCGGCAGATACAGCTGTTTTATGTGTATATAAGGAGGCTTTACAATCTCTTTTTCTAGACAGGATCTCTTCGGAGGTCAGCCTGATAATATCTTCTTCTTCAGCCATATATGCTTCAGTGTATGGTGTCAGGGTCTCATAGAACAAATTGGAGCAATATGAATATGATGCTCTTCCAAGTCCCACCTCAATCCGCCTGATCAAGTTCAACCAGGAGGAGAGCTGCAAAGGCCCCCTGATTACTTGCAGCTTTGTCGTTGTCGATGCATCGGGCCCTCCGAGTCCAGGGTACGTCGCTCTCTCCTATGTCTGGGGTAGCGCCTCGGACACTGTCGCGATTTCACTCGAGGGGAAAGCTATGCAGGTGACCAAGAATCTCGCGGCTGCCCTCGCGTGGTTTAGCGTAAAACCGGCACTCCTGTGGGCGGATGCCCTTTGTATCAACCAGGAAGACAACGCCGAGAAGAGCCACCAAGTCAACATGATGGCAGCAATCTACAGCAAGGCAACCATGGTAACGGTATGGCTGGGCCCTGATCCTCACAACGACGCTCCCACCGTATCCCAAGCCATCAAGGCCCTCACCGTCGAGGGTGCCGAGCCGATAGTTGAGGCCGGGGGCCAGTTTGTGAACTTTGACGAAGAGACCGGCGATCTCCATTGGCGGTCTCGGGATGGAAGAAACCGCGTGTGGGCCCTCCCGAAAATGCTCGTCGCCCCCGATCAAGGTGAGAGGGCCAAGCTCGAGAGATTCTTCCGGTTGCCCTGGTTTTCGCGGACTTGGATCCTGCAGGAAGTCGGTCTGGCGGCCTACGCCGTAGTGCTTTGGGGAGATCATGCCATGGAATGGCATTCCATTGGACTAGCTGCCATGTTTCTCAAGCGATACTGCAAACCCCTTCTTCTCCGATTAGGTCTAGCAACCGAGATAGAGAACGTGTTCCACGTCTACACATTGTTTTCGCCCTTCACTCCATTGGCCACCTTCATCCATGTCATTCACAACGTCCGTAGATTCAACGCCACGATGCCTCAGGATAAGTTGTACGCTCTTCTGTCACATCCCACGGCGCGCACCGTCGGCATGCCGTCAGATTCGACCAACTGGGGTGCCTACAAGCCTGCGAGTCAACTCGCTTATCACCTCCTTCCATCCCACCATGAGCAATTCAGGGTCCGGACTATCATAGAGGAGCGAGCGACGTGGTACCAGCCACCAGATGCTCTCCCACCGCCCCTTTGGCAAGCTGATTACAGCAAGTCGGTGGCAGAAGTCTATCGAGATGTCGCTTTGGACTACATCAATCGGACTAAGAGCCTCGAGATCCTGACTACTGTTCAGCACGCCCCGGACGATAATTCCGAGCTCTTCTCCCCGAGTTGGGTGCCCCGCTGGGATTACTTTGTCGATACAGCCGTCCTTGGGTTGTACACTAGCACCTACTTCGCTTCCGCCAACAAAGATGTGATCCTGACCCCTTCTCCCCCCGCGCAACTCGATACCCTCATAGTCCGCGGGGCCCTTATAAGCAGGGCTGTCCATCATACGGGCCTCCTGGAGCCCTCCTCCTTCGACTTGCCACTGCCCGACACCACGGTTGTCGGGCCTGATTCCCCCGAAGTCCAAAACAAGTGGACAACGAACCCCATCGCCAAGCTGTGGCTCCAGAAACTGGTCACCGAACACCCGGAGAGCTATCCTGTCCTCCCACTTTTGGAGGCAGGGTCTCCGGACAGACCGTACGTCATGTTTGACCGTCGAGCCTCCAACCTCCACCGAGCCTTTATGCGCACCTGGGTCGCGGGCAAGAACATGGGCGAGGTGGACGGATTCGACCTACAGGCCGACTCGGACGCGTACTGGGAGAGACTATTCTGGGGTTCCGAGGGCGACCCCGAGACGCAGACGCAGAAGCTCGCGAGCCTCCCGACCGGTCTAGAATCCCATTCCCCGGACGACGAGCGGGCGAGGAGCAGAGACAGACGCGAGAATGCGATGCGCTGGAAACGCTATCGCGACGCGGCCGCGACCGTGTGCAACAAGAGGAAGTTCTTCATTACCAAGAAGGGACTCTTCGGCTTGGGCCCTGGCGCGATGGGGGAGGACGATTTCGTCGCCGTGTTGCTCGGCGCGGATGTGCCGTTTGTAATCCGTGAGGTACTGGAGGACGAGGAAGAAAGGGATATGGAGGTTAGAAAGAGGGAAAACAAGCCGGTGCCGATGGACAGGAAGTTCCAGCTGATTGGGGAGTGCTACGTCGACGGACTGATGCAAGGCCAGGCGACGAGAGGGGTCGATTTCGTCAGGGATATTCGGCTAATATAAAGCTACTAGAGCGGCCAACAATACGGACAACTCGGATCCGAGGGTAACTAACATCAAGCTGTATAGCAAAGGCAGATTTGAGTTAGAAACTCACTGCTCCATTACTAGCCTCAGTCCCTTCAACTGAAGACCGCTCGTTTACGGCGCGCTTAGCGGCGGCTACTGACTAGCCCAGAGTCAAGTGCTACGGAGAAGCCTTAGGGTTAACAACGTATCACCCCTATACGACGCCGGCATCATCCAGGTTCAAGTTGAACGCGCAACCACGGAAGTCCCAGCAAGGGTCCCAAAGGAGCTTCAGTTCGGTATAGCATGGCTCAGCGCAGAGGAAGCAGAGATTCTGTGGGAACAACAGGCTGCTTCAATCGCCGACGCAGCATCACTGCTAGGCGAAATTTCTCATCACCTGAATGACCTGAATTGTTTCTATATCGGTGCTCAGAAAGCCGTAATAAAGGTCACAATCCATCCAAGGGTTTACCGACTGGCGGCGAATGAGACCTAGGGACTGGTTGGTGGCAATATTAATATTTAGTGTGAAGTCTTTGGAATATTTCTGCGTAGGAGCTTCAAGGAGAGGGTGTCGTTCCAAAGGATATGGAGACTTCTAAGCAGCATACATCGAACCTGAGGGCCCGCGTCAAACATAAAAAGCTGTTCTGGAGAAGCGAAACAGTTAGGAGAGTCTCGTTTGTCAAGGCTGTAACAATATCAATTGTTCGATGCTAAGCGATACCTACACTCTGCGAAACGGAGGATAAACAGGACGGTAACGGAATAGAGCTTGATAACGAGTCGCGGGTCGGCCCACCCCACCCCCAAGTGCCGCTACCACTGCGGTTCTACCGAGCCGGGATGGGGCCTTGATGGGGGTGTCGCCTTATCCTCCTGCTGGAAGATGTCGAGGCTGTCGGCGTAGCGCGATCTCGACAAGCCGGAACGAAGGACGCCAAAGCTGAGGAAGGCTCTGCCAAGTCTTAGTCCGAGGAGAAACTGACCCGCCGGACCTTCTCGACGCTCTCTACGGAGTACCATCACAGGAAGGTCGAGTGCTCATGATGACCACCAACCACATCGAGCACTTAGATCCAGCGCTCATACGAGCCGGTCGCGCGGACAGGAAATTCAGCTTCCCCAATGCTGACAAGGACTTGCACAGGTGCCGGAATTCATGACTTGTTTGGTAGAAACCATCCCATATCCCCGTCCCAAGGACGCCCGGCTCCAGATTTGTCGGCCAATTTGCCTGCCAGGCCCTGTCTTTCATCATCCATCGACCCTTCCCCGTCTGATGCGACGAGGGTCGAGTTCTCAAAGTCAATGAACTTTGGCCCATCGGACGTGATAAAAATTATTGATTCTGCAGAGGTCGCCGTGGATGAGGAAACGGCGCAACTTGCCGAGAGCTTTGCTGCACGCCTCGAGGTCTGTAATAATTGCAACGCGTCCATGGACAGGATTTACTAGAAACCCGACGACGCGATCAGGACTCTCTTCAAAGACATATCCGATACGTTTTGGCGCCAACCGGGTCCATGCGGAAGCGTGGTCTCCAGGAAACAGGCTCGTCCATCATAGAGCACCCCCGGGACTCGGCAGTTGACTGAGCGACGAATATCGGAGTGGAATATTTCGTAGGTAGGGCACTTATCGAGGACGTACTTCTTCGGCAGCGCGTGCGGATGGGTTGCGGTCAGTCTCGCACCAGATCCGACCACAATGGACGCGGAGGGCGTTGTCCAGTGGCCGCTCCGCTCCATTCTTTCGGTTTGCTGAGCTCTGCGATGACCGATGGACCGTGATGTACGTTTATCTTTAGGAAATGATTGCCGGATTGGTGACCGTGACGTTTGTACACAACCCGATTCACGGCTCCGGAGACTCCGTCTTATCCTGTAGAGGCAATCGAATGGACCAGACTCAAGAGAAAAGCAGGGTATCCATAAGTAACCTATTACTATGTCAGAGACTATTTTGGAAGGTTAGACTGCTGTCATTCCTCCTATGATATCCCCGACTTTTCGCGAGGGGCATTTACTTACACGTTCTGGCCTACCAAGTCGTCGCAGATAGGACATGATAGGTAAGAGGCCTTAGAGCAGCACACGGTTCTTTCTAACGAGCTCACCTGGAAACTCTGCGGCGAGAAATTATAAAGAGCACCCCGACTTCGAGTTGTTGCCAGTACTGTTTACCTACCCACTCGATTGTTTGGCGGAAGAAATAGACACAGAGAATACGCCACATGATCTTTGAAAAAAAAGAAAAAAAAGGTCGAAGCAGAGATGGGCAGACATCAAGAAAACTCTTCTTCTTCTTCGAACGTACGTACGTAGGGTATCCTATGAACTATGAAAAACTGTGGACCTCAATCACACGAAACTCCAGCACCCATATACAACCACAATGAGTGCTAAACCAAGCAGATATTCCTCCCTCTCTCTCTCTCTTCCCCCTCATGGACGCATCCCTGACGTATATAAACCGCAACATCGTACGCTCTGCGACGCGACCTCCTGCTCCATCCCCGTATGCAATAGGTCGTCGGTTAGTAGACGTTTATAAGCAGCTTTTCCACCATCGGATGGGAAGTCCCATCGTACAACCCAGACACCGCTCGCTTCACTTCGGGCCCGCCGCTCAAAAGATCGTCAACCACGTTTCCTCGCCAAGACATTACCCCCTGTTCTCAACACCACCCACTCTCACACGCACGCCTCTACCCCTCATCGACATCCCACGGCAAATCCCTATCGTAGACCCTAACGCACGTGAGATAACTCGTGACGCCCGCCGCCACCTCGACCGCATCTCCCCTACTTCTCCCGAGGCCCGCGATCTCGTGCTCGAGCTCAAGCCCGCTGCCCATGAGCGGGCGCACGACCTCGCGCGCAGCGGCCTTGAGCTCGTCGACGCGCTTCTCGAACCTTCGCAGATTGTCGCGCGAGTACAGGTCCGGCGTCAGCTTCAGGAACCGCTTGCACTCGTCGTGGCCCAGGTACGCGGCGCCGCTCGGCGACCCCAGCAGCCGGTACGTGCGCCCCACGCTGGCGAGGGACGCCGACGCCGGCGCCTGGACGGCGTTCTGGGACCCTCCTCCCAACGCGGAGCCGCCGCCGTCCCGGGGCGATGTCGAGTGGTGGCTGTGGCTATGGTGACGGTGATGGGGGCCCCTGCGGTCGCGATCGGAGGAAGAAGACGGCGGCGGTGGCGGTTGTCTGGGCGGCGGCGCGGGCGACGTGTTGTCGGCGAGCCACTGACGGAACAGCGACACGGCGAGCCAGTCGAGGTAGCTCGTGTTGGGGCCGACGCGCTCGCCGCGGGAGTTGGTGAGAGCGAGCCGGAACAAGCGGCCCTCGACGCGGGCGACCGTCTCCTCGAGCTCGTCGACCTTGTCCTCGATGATGTCGACGACGGCCTCGGGCAGTCCCTGCCGGATGCTCCGCTCGCCGGCCGGCCACTGGCCGACGACGTGGATGAGGGCCTCCTGGAAGATGACCTTGGAGCGCGCGAGGTAGCCCAGCCGCAAGTAGCTGACGGGGTACTTCGCGATCTGCTTCCAGAGGCGCCCCCGGAACTGCAGCAGGTGGTGGTCGACGCGCGGTCCACACACCGCCAGCGCATCGTACTGGTCCGCCAGGGTCAACAACGACTTGCACTGCACGTAGGCGTCCGCGATGCTGATGCCGTCGAGCACCGGCGGGTAGTTGTAGAAGATGCGGAACAGGTTGTCGTAGTCACGGAGCAGATCCACGTCGGCCTGCGATAGCCGCGGGTTGGCGCCGATGTCCGGCACGGGTTCGTGGTGGCGTCGCGAGGAGTGCGTTAGGGAGAAGTTCGCGACGGAGCGGAAGAATGAGCTCGTCGAGTGCGCTTGCGAGTGTGCTGGCTTGTTGCGGACTGAGGGCGTGTTCGATATCGCGCCGCCTCCGCCACCGAAGAGCGACTTTGCCTGCGCAGGCGCATGATCGTCATTGTTGCCATTGTTGCTGCTACTATCGGCTTCTTTCTGTACGAGCATCGGTATATCGTCCCCATCGATCCCAGGATCCAGCACATACCGCCATCTCCTCCGCGGTAAAGGAGAGCGCTCGCCAGGCCTCGCAACCTCGTTCCCGCGATGGTTCGCAGTACCGCTCCCGCTACCATCCTCCCCTATCCTAGCGAGGTCCCTTGAGGCCGGCTCCGGCAACGGCAGAACGCTGGCTTTCGACCACTCCCGACTCGTGCTCGCCTCGAAGAAGCCGGAACACCGTACCAGCGTGTCCCGGTGTAGGAGGTACCTGTTCTCGACGCCGCCAGCGGAGATAATGATCTCGACGTCGCCCGAATGGCTGAAGACGGGGAACTCGTTCTGCGGTACGTAGGAGGTGCCGCCGGCGTGGGAGCGGTTGTACCGCTTGCTGCGTGACGAGACATGGGGGCGCGAGGAGCGGGACGAGACGACGGACTGAGCACCGCGGACGGCGAGGGAGGTCGGATACGGATCAGGTTGCGACACCATGAATACGTGAGTGAAGCTAGATTAGTAAAGTAGTTTGCAGTATCGTGACAGATGGCGTGCGGTTCCAGCGCGACAATCTTCGAATTATTGTGGACATGGACGCCGTCCGACGACCAGCGTGGAGGCTACAAAAACCCGACCGGCTGAATCTTGGTGTTGGCTTTGCGAAGAATGGTTTGGGCTTCTCTCTAGCTCTCTTTCCCTCTCTCCACTCCAGTTGCGTTCAAAACCCGTCGTCGTCCTCAGTGAGGGGCGGCGGAGCTGATTCGATATATGGAACCAAGTGCGGCGGTGCGACCAATAAGTAGCTCGAGCGGTTCCGGCTTCTCGTATTCCGCTTCAAGTTCATGCGCCAGGAAAGCGAGGAGGAAACGGCGAACTTGCGCAGAAATAAAGTCCAATTGTTTTCCTGGCGGTTTAAACAATAAAAAGAAGCAAGAAGATAACGAGTTGTGGTTATCGGCAAGATACCACCAAAGCAAGGAATCAAGCTAGCAGCCCGGGATGGCCACCGCTGCTACCCTGCTTTTTTCCGGCGTTCCCAATACCGTACGTGCAGTGCAGAACGAGCTGAAGATGCAGGGGGCGCTATGCCCAAAAGATGCGTTTCGTCGTGCCTTGTTTCGCCGTTACTCGTGCAATGAAAAAGTGGGAAGCGCTTCTGATGCGGACCTCGTGATTCCCGTAGGCTGATTGGCCTGGTGGCGGTTGCTTGATGGCTTGAGTTGCGTCGAAGGCTGTGCTCTCCCTCGCCACAGAAATGGATACCGATTGTACACGTAGAAGGCAACTTTGGGGGAACTTGAACGCACAGATACCTAGCGAGCAGCCAAGGCCAGCACTATGGCAGGTGAAGCGAAGCGTGTGAAGGCGGCGGTCACTTATATTGCGACAGGTGGAAGACGGCGGGATGCCAGAATATCATGGGGAGTTGACCTCTTTTCGGCAGTATAGTTGAGCGACGCGTGCAGGTATCAGGAGATATAAACAAGCACAGACTCAATCAGTCTGCAACCTCAGGAACTGGCGCGTCCCGCGATCGCTGCATTCTGGTTGTTTATGTATTTTCAAGCAGCACGGGTTGCCAAGTTGCGTTAGTTAGCTTCATTCTGAGGGGTTGCACGACATCGAGTAACCGGCCGCCAATGCAATGCATCTGCTTCAAAACAAATTTGGATATGTTTGGTTACCTCCTACTAAGACAGATACATAGATAGTAGCCGAAAGCGTCCAAGTCCAGCCCACCTTACCTACCTATGGATATTCTGTTTTACAGCACAGAGGAATCAATCAGCTAAGCACGTTATGGTATATTCTACCTACCTATGAACCTATCATCAAGGATTCCCCACTTTATCAACTCGAGAAATCTAGTGAGTTCCCAACAGACCACATCCAATCCCTTCCTTAAATGCCTTGCGCCCCATACATACATTGTCGTCAGATCTGAGAACGCCGAGTGCGGCGCTCGGCTCGGCTGGTCTATCGATAACCAAAGTTCTGACTCTCATCTCTGCCCTTCCCCCACAGAGCACTTCCGCATCGGGACAAGTAGCAGGGGTTGCGGTTCACAGGGCGGCGGCGGCCACTCGTTTCCTGGCCACCTCGGCTGCCTCGAACTCCCGGTATCTCCCTGAGCCCTGAGCCCTGAGCCCTGGGATGTTCGATGTTGGACGCGGTCATCTGCACACCTCTGTTGTTATATAATCCAGTACACACGTTAAAAGGAAAAAGAAGAGTCATTCCCCCATCGTATCATTGTATTAGCCTGTTTGATGTTATGTACGGGGTTAGGGGTATTGCAGAGCTGCTTACGGACAACGAACCATATCTTTTAAGTTATAAGCCTACCTACGTAGTTGATCCTAATAACACGGCCCTCGGTCTCATCCGTAAATCTATGATGATTTGATTACGCTCCCTACAATACGTTCTTATACCGCACGGATTGGGCGGTTACTTAACCTCAGAATCTAATGCCAAATTACCTCTAGTTAACGTTGGCACCCACTTCTAAATAATTACAACACTTTTGCTGCCCAAATAACTATTCTTCTAGACCCCTATACTGACTTCAGTAGCTTCCCCGATGCTTCCCGTCATGTCTGCGGGAGATAATTAAAGGTAAGCATATCTACGTCATACCGCCCTGCTTAAAGAGGCCTCCTTCCACGATACATGTCTACTTATATCTGTCTCTATGCACGATTGCGAAGAAGCTTAGCACCCGGCTTGTGCACAGAAGCGCTCTTCACCGCTTGGGATAATGGATCCTCGAATCCACTTCGTACGAGAACTATCGAACTAGATGGCCAGATTGCCACCCAACTATAAGCTACCCAGGGCGTCAAGACATCGTTGCATTCCACCCGGTCGAGGTATTTAAGAGGACGGAGCCCTCACAGTTCGCACGTGTCGCTGATTCGGAAAGACCTGATGGAAACTCTGATGGAAATTCCGATGAAAATTCAAATTTCTATTGGTACAAAGCTATGCGTTACAGACCCAGCCGAAACCTCGTTCCGATTATCGCCCAGATAGGAACATCTTATACAGCCTGTTTCGTAGCAGTGGCTTCCACTTAACCTGGAAATTGTTTAGATGCAACTGTTAAAATCAGAAAAGATGATAGCGATTTGACTCCGTCCAACCAACTGGCTGCTCACCAAGCCAACGCCCGCATACCCAGACCCGATCGCGTCGAGACGTCTACTATTCGTGGGACCGCTTAGCTCATGTCCATTTCAATATCCCTAGGTACCGCAGGTACTCCCTGGGGTATCACGGGTTGTAATGGCTTCGGGGACTCCGCTGCGCACATGGGTGCTAATCCCTCAAAGACAGGGGGATTCGCCCTGAGGTTGGCGAATGTCTGATTCAGATCCTTGCTCACCAGCTGGCCCTGGCGCAAGTTTTCCGCGAAGAGAAAGTAGCCTTCCGAAGCTTCGACGAGATATGACTGGAGGCCCCTGCTCTCCAGCTGGATACGGACGTTCGTAACAGGGAAGTGGTTCTCGATGTACTTGGCCCAGCCCCGAGCAGCCGCTTGGATGTGTTCATCAGTGCTGATGCGGCTCCATCCGATACCGAGGTGAAGGGTGAAGTTATCGATGATCGGTTGGCTACTCATGTCGGCCGAGAGACCGGACGTGGCGACAGAAGGGTTGATGTCGCGGACTGGGCTATATCGAGTGGTCTGGGCGTCAATGCCGGGAACGGAGACCGCGTTCAGGTCTAGTCGTTGGGATTTGCTGCTGCGCAGAGATGGACGTTGTTGCTGGTTGATTGCGCGAGCCTCTTCGTTTCGACGGACCTGCTCCTCGGCGGCTTTCTCCTCCACCCAGGTACCGGATTGACTTGCGGCGCTGGTGACGTAGGATGAGGGCGACTTGATGAGCGTCATTCCCTCGCCGTAGACCCACTCGTCCTCTTTCTCCTTGACGGGCTCAATGGTTTCGAGTTTAGCCTCGTTGACGTCGAGGTTGATGGCGGCTTCATCTCTGGACCGCTTGCGGCCAGCTGTTTGAGACATGGGGGCAGACAGACGAGACCAGGCGGCAGGAGCACCGAAGGACTCATTGCGGCTGAATAAAGAAGGCTGACGCGAGAAGGTGGGCATGCCAAACGCGCCTTGGTGAGCAGCAGTTGGCGCCATGGTAAGGATGGGAGATGAGGTGCGGTCAAAAGATGACATTGTGAGATGTTAGTACTAAATTATTCAGGTGAGATATTCGGGAACTATGGTTAGAGATCACGGCCGGAAAGCCAAGCTCAACAGAATGGCTTGGGACAATGGCTGCTCTCGGGATGGAAGGGCGTCAATGGAGGAAGGCTGCGAAGGTAAGCTACAAGAGACGAGGGCAGACACGTCCAATTGACCTGGGTAAAATGGGCTTGGAAAATCTAGACGGGGGAGGGCGGATAGAAGGTAAAGGGCTTGATGAGGATGAAGTTAGTTTTGTCAAGGGAGGCTTTGCTGCAAGAGTATGATGGATGAAGTACGGATGGTGCCCGCGGCTGTGAATATAATACACAGCAAGATGGATGGGTGTGACAGTCTGAGACGGACCACAAGATAAGAAGAAGCGGTAGGGGGGACGCCTTGAGCAAAGTGAAAGGGGAGGGGATATGTAAGTGTGTGTAGTAGGTATGGACGGAAGTAGGGGAAGGACACGAGAACGCGCAGGTCTGGTTAGATGGATGGGATGTAGAAATAGAAAAGGTGAGGCAGAGACAGAGAGAGAGCTCACACCTGCACACCCGGGTGTTGGTTGGTTGGCCCGGTGGACTGTGGAGACTTCACTTTGTACCCCTGTACTTTAGACTATAGTAGAGAGTTCTGGTCAGGTTACAAGAGCAGATGGAAGATCGACCTTTGCACTTTCCCTTTTCTGTGGATGAGTAGAAGGGTGAGACCAGTCGACTTGGCACTGGGAGCTCTGACCACATGCGCCCACCATAAAGCGGCCATTCTTGCGAATTTATGATTACCGAGATATAAGCATTTTAGATTAAACGCTTCTTCAAACGGTTAAACAATACCTTAGATGTCTATACTATGAACAGGTCTGAAGATCAATCACTATAGCAAACAAGCTAGTTCACGTTATTATCCTTTAGAAAGGTCAGAATTGTGTTGTGGGATTTGAATGTGTCTGCTTTGTCTTCTCCACTTTGTCCAGGTACTCTGTTCTATTATCCTTCAGAACCGTTCCTTGATGTCTGCCTTCAAAAGTGTAGTAGTGACGCAGGCTGGCGTGTAGGCGGTCCAACCAAGTACATACTGAGTAAACAGACCAGACCAGATCAGACGAGACGGGCAGAGTGCCGGTCGTTGCTTGCTTGCAGGGATCAGCCCGGCTTGTCCGTCTCGCCCGCAAGGCCCGCGAGGCCCGTGCACACTTACCCACATAAAAGGAAAAGCGCGAAAGCACATCCCTCCATCCACGCCATCCATCAATCACGTCAAAGTAAGAAGAAGAAGATCGGGGCCTGCAGGCCTATCCAGGAAATCCGGCTCCGTGGTTGGCCAGCTTCGCCGCTTGGCTGTCCGTAAGACTGCTTGGCATCTGGGGTGGAACCACCCCAAAATAATTCCGGTTACCATTGGTCGTCGCGGAGTCCTGACTGATATGTACAGTAGCGTCGTCTAGGGTCTCCACTGCAGCCCTGGAAAAAAGAAAAAGAGGTGCGCCATCCATCATCATCCGGGTCTCGGCCCCCGTGTCATGGGTCTACGCCGCTACTGCAGCTGAGGTCCTTCCGGAAATCGATCTGCAGCAGTTATCATCTGCTGACGAGCGTATGGGAACAAAGGCCGCAGCTGCGCTTCAAATGTTGCTGTGCTTAACCACCGTGGGCGGGCTTCCATATCCCACTCGCAAGCAGCTTTTAAGACAACGCCTACATATGTAATGCGAGCTTGGTAGACTTTGTCCCGTTGCGTTTGCGCCCCTTTTCGGGCTGTTCCCTATTTTCACATTCATGGTCACCTAGCATCTCTCAAACGAGCGAAATTCGTGGGTATAGAGATGATTATTCTATTCATACATTTCAGCCGCCGTCGTTGGCGTGGTGATGACCAAAAATGCGTAACAATGTTTGAATGGGGAGTCAAGTGAACCGAGTAGTAAAATCATCAATCATGCTTGCCAGCAGCATGACAATACTTACCCCGTCCCGTAGTTCCCACGCTCAATTAGACGAGCACGCGTCCCTACCACTCCGCCTCAACCTCCCGCGGCGTCTTCTGGGGAATCTTGATCATGGAGCCGCGACGCCTCCTCAAACAACGTCGTATCCTCGGAGTTCTCGATGCCACCGTAGAGGCCACGAAACCCAGGCGTCTCCATACCGGCCATGCTGTCGCCGCTGTTCGGCCTACCCCGGACGGCGCCGGATCGGTAGGCAGACCTCGTCTCGACGCGCATTACGGGGGCCGTATACGCGCCATGAAGACGACTCTGGTGCCGCGCTTCTGGGAGGTTCAATGGCGTCTGTGGTTGCAACGACGCTGGGACGGAGTCATTATAGACAGCGAGCCGAGGAGTATCCTCTCCGAGCGTCGGCTCTTCCGCGGTGCTGGGCGTCGGAGATGCAGAGGCGGAGCGCCGCATTCGATGAGCCAATGCCGACGGCGAGGCCCGTCTTGGATGAATGACGGACTCGACGAACCTCACCGCGGAGCTGAAGATCCTCGATCTACTACTATGGCCACTCTGAAATGAGGGTCAGTCAAGCTCTTCGTGTCGAGTGGCACATAGCTGACCGGAGGGCTCGCCTGGATAGTGTCATCGGCGTGGTGGGCTCTCAGCGAGGAGCGTCTCTGCGGAGTGGTCGGGTGTGGGCCGAGATGGTGCTGTACTCGCAGGTCAGTTATGATCTCGGCCTGCCCCCCTGGGGCGATTAGCCCAAAATGGGGCAAGTAGTTGAGAGGTAAGCCATACCGACGGTAGAGTTTGCGTGTCAGAGACGGTGCGCATGTCCATGGAGAAGGGAGGAGGAAGCGCAGCAGGCGGGCGTTCGGGAGCCGAACCCAACTGCAGAGCCGAGGAACCCGACCCCAGGGTTTTCGTCGAATTGGAATTACCCTGCGAGCTGCTCTTGTCAGAGCCCCCAGTGCTAGACTCTCCGGCGGGCGGGCTGGAGGCGAGCTTGGGGCTCTCTTTTCCGTCTGGCGCCGAGGAGACCTCCAGGGGCAGTGGCTCCCAGCCTGGGAGTTCAGCCGTCTGGAGTTGTTCCGAATCAGGAAGGGTATCGCGGTTTACGGAGCCCGCGATCCTCGGGGCGAGAGGGAGGTGCCTCGTGAAGGTCTCGTTCTTGCTGAGATATTTCTTGAAACGACGACGATGCTCGAATTCTTTGACTTCTGCCATGGCCAAGGAGAGTGTTGTGGGAGGTAGACGCAGCATCTTGGCAGATGGTCGGCCTCCAGGCTATGGATGCATATGTGCGAGGATGGTGATCGTTGAGAGTAGATTGTGACATTACTAAGAGGTCTTTTAGCGTCCAGTTGAATGCATATAGTTGTTCTTGTCATAGACTCGCGTAGCAGAGGAGGGTCCTGCCATGTCAAATCCGAGGCCGGTGGTCTTTGGGAAGTAACCACTCGCAAAGTATTGTCTATGCTCTTGTGTTTCGGCGAACACTCCTTGCTGACGTGAATGTACATTATCCACACCTACTATACCTTCTACTGGTAATGACAGCTTCGCTAACAGCTTTGCTCTATCCGATAATCCAATAACTCCGGTCAACTGTCCCATGTAGGAACAGGAATCTAGGAGCCTAGAATATTAAATGCCCGGAGATTAGGTATTAAGTAAACATGCATGACTCTTAGCGAATCTAACTAGGGTACATTTCACATGCAACCTATCCATCTATTTTCCATGCATTGCCTAGCATTTGTTCAATCAGCCATAGCTTTCCTCCACTGCTCTTTTCTCCTACCGCAAAACCCTGCCATAGCCCTAAGTAGCCGTCGTAGAGGTGCCTACACCCCCTAGTCTCATGACAACCGCTGTTAGTCCAAGACAAGGCAGGGCCTGTTCAGTCGATGATTTTCATGATCCAATGGGCCCTAGAAGCTACAAGGGTTCCGAAAATAATATTAGGTGGTGGTGGAATTTGGGGTCGTTCATAATATACCTAGTCTTTCGTAACCCATCTAATGCACGTGATGGGGCCTACCGATCGCCATCCCGTCTTCTGTCGTAGGGGAGCGCCCGGTTCGTGGCCCCCTTATGAACTCTCTCGAAATGTAAAATGCCGGTGCCATGACTTGCAACCTCTCCGAAGATCAAAAGCCTCCAAAAGCCTGCGCCTCGCTTGAACATGCTGCATATGAAAAAAAGGAAACCAAGTTAGGGCATCCCCGTTCAATCGTATGCGTGTGTGTGTGTGTGTATGTGTGTGTGTCTGTGGACATGAACGATGCGTACGTAGGGTGCTCTAGGTAGTCAACGGCTAGTAAGCCCAGCTTTCAAAAAGCAGGGCCGAGCCCTTGTTTAGACTGTCGTTTGCTGAATCGATGGCGCTTCGCCGTAGACATGTCATCCAAACTTCCTTGGCTCTTGCTGAGGTGATTGCGGTGAGATCTATCGCTGATGCTGTAATCCGCGGTCGAATAGCCGCCAGTACCGGCAAAAGTGCTGGCGGGACTCGACATCGACGACGACATATCTCCGAACCCGTTATCGCTCGGGTAAGATCCCGCTTGATTGCGTGCAAGTTCCTTAGCCTGTTCGAGGCATTCGATCCAATCATCGGCTGACGGCCGGGGTGGATCAAGAGAGGAACCTGTCTTGGTATCTTCGAAAGTATAGTGGACGCCACCCTTGACAACGTTAGCATTCGATAATTGCGAACCATGAAAGTTGAGACCAAACTTACCGAATCTACACACCAGACTGTCTGCCCCTTTGCATCAATCTGGGTCTTCCACGAGCAATCTGGCGCCAGAAGTGAAATTTCTTGCTTAGCCTTCTTTTCTTCGCCACCAGCCGGTGCTAGGACGATCCTCCCGCTACTTGTGACCATCACAAGCCTCTGCCTCTTCTTTGTGGTGCTACCGCCGAAGAACCGCGCGAATTTCCTATGTCCTTCGTCACTTTTGTTATGTGGACTGTTAGATATTGGTGCTGACAAGACCATAAGATCACCGAGCTTCAGTATCCTCTCATTGTTTCTCGTCAATACCGGAGACCATTCGATATCTAACTGAGAGGGCGGGGGGATATCTGTAATAATCCTGCCTGGCGTACGCGCGCCGCCATTGACGGCATTTCCCGTCGTGCCGGGCCTGGAGGTGGGTATCGGCTGCGCGCTGCTTGGCATGCCATTGAGCTGGATGATTTTCGGCTCTTGCGAGGGAGGCACATACGGTCGCAAGCGGGGCGCTTTAGTCCGCCACAGTGTCTTGCCAAATTGTTGACCGGCGAAGAATTCGTGATTCTTGATATGCTCAATAGCCAGTCGACGTGCAGGGTCCAAGACGAGACATCGCTCAACAAGGTCTCGAGCCGCCGGAGGGAATCCCGGAGGGAACTCATATTCCAAGTTGACAATCTTTTGGAAGGTCAGATACTCGGAACCAGCCTTGAAGGGCGGCCGACCAGCCAGAAGTTGGTAGATGATGCATCCGAAAGCCCACAAATCGCTTGCTTTACATGCATTTTTGTTGGTCAAAAGCTCGGGGCTGACGTATTCGGCCGTACCCACGAAAGACGCCGCCCGGCTATCGTCTTGCTGCTCTTTGCCCCTCTGACTTGACTCCTGACCGGGTGGAGCCCTAGGGTCCGTCAGCAGCCTCGCCGTCCCGAAATCGGTTATCTTGACATGCATCTGATCGTCGAGCAGAACGTTCTCGGGCTTCAGGTCCCGGTGAATGACGCCGCGGGAATGCATGTACTCAATCGCGTCAAGTATCTGGGCGCCGAAGAACCTCGTGCATTCCTCGTCAAACGTGCCCGTCTTCTTCAGAACACCCAACAACTCGCCACCGCTGCAAAGATCCAAGACGTAGTACAACGAATTCTCATCCTGGAACGTGTAGTAAAGTCGGACAATGCCGGGATGCTCCGTCAGTCGGTTCAAGGTATCCTTTTCGATGTTGACGTATTTGATCTTTCTTTCCTTGATAATGTGTCTCTTCTCGAGAACCTTGATCGCGTATTCCTTGAGAGTCTGCCGGTCGGTGGCAAAATAGACTGTACTGTACGAACCCTCGCCTAGAACGCGGCCAAACGAGAAGTCCCGAACTCCTTTCTTGACGGGCTTCAGGACTGCCTTCCCAGTCGCGTCCACCTCTCTGCGCATAGACACGGCGGCTCCCTTATCCTTCCAGTCATCGCTGCCAGTCGACCCGGGCAGGTCCGGCGCTAGATTTCGGGGTTCTGGGACCACCGGGACGCCAGGGATCGAGGCATAGCCGCCGCCCGTCCCTTTCGAACTCCTTCTAGGAGGAAGGGGACCATTTCCTGCTGACATAGGCCCCTGACGGGACTGGTTATAGGACCTTTCTCTGTGACTCGGCTCTCGTGTTGGTATGTTGCCAGGGTAGCCAGCATGGTTCGACCGCGAGTCACTTCTGACTGGTATATTGTACGTGGACGCGTTAGACGCTTCGTTTCTTAGCATGTTATACGAATTAGCAGCCTGGTCGCGTTCAGAAGCGGAGGCTGCCGTATATACGGAAGCGGGACGGGAGATAGTTCGTTGTAGATGTTCGTTCTGAGCATATGAACCCGGGGGTTGTTGATCTGTCATCGCCCTTGTCAGAGGCACCGGCGTCGGTTCAGCCTCCTCGAAATTGCTGCGTCCAGTGTTTGGATCTTCACGACTCGATACGGCAGGGAAGGACGTTGATGTGTCCTCGGGTTCGACCGACACCTCCCGAGAAGGGTTTGGCGTGACATCGTCCGGGTTCGCAATGCGTAAGCCGCCAAGGGCTCTCGACAGACTAATATCGTTGCTCATGGCTATCGTATAAATGACGGGTAGCAGATCTAATGGCGGATGGCGCAGTAGATACGCGTGTGACTAGGGGCAACTAGGCTTTGAATGAGGGCATTCGAGGCCGTTGACCATCGCCGCAGCCACTGGTGTAGTAGTCCCCTGGACCGGACAATACGTGACGCCTTTAGGAAGCAGCGGCCAGAAGCCAACAGGGAAGGGGAAAACGCGTCGTCGACCGTACCGCACAGGAGCTCTGCTGGTTGCAGCTATGTTATGTATGTAGGTATTGTATGTGTCTGGAAGTGTGTAGTGTAGATTATTCACAGCTCCTACTCTAGGGTCGGGTCTGATAGGACCGACCACCAGCACCGGATTCGATCTGCTGATGTGGGGATGTTTCCGGTTTTCCTGGAGGCTCTGAAAGAATCAGGCATCAGGATTCAGGAAGTAGTGGTTAAAAAGGAACAGAGAAAGAGAGAAAGAAGAGCGTCAGTATTGAAGTCTGAATGAACGACTGGAAGTTTTGGGTAGTCGTGTGCGGTTTGATGTATGTATGTAGGTATGTCGATAGACCAGGTAGATCCGATTAATTTTAATCACAATATGTTGTAGACAGGGTGTACGAAGTACCCGTATGTAAGCAAAATGTCAACGTAGCTCGACCACGTTCATATGTTTCAAATACGTACGTATGTATCTACTGGGAGCCTGGGAGAGACGACATTAGTTATATACTGGTATGGTACCTAAATAACGAGGGTCTCGTAATAAGAGGCAGACACAGATGAATGATTGAATGCAATGTGGATACAGCGAACAACATCAGCATATCATACAATGCAGCATGTCTATCCCCCTTGTAGAAACCAGAACTCCAAATACCTACCTAGTATGCGGCAATAGAATACGATTGAATCCCCGTCATACATGGTTTGGTTAAGTCAATTCGCATAGATACATTGCTGTGTACCTGCAATAGGATTATGTAGGGTGATAAGACAATACCGCCTAATGGCTTATTATGCCACTCTCGGGGTCATGTAATAACAGTCTGCTGTGAATGAGATGCTAAGCTTGTCAGGAGAGGGTCGACCTGAGAGAAATGACTTACCTGACAGGCGTGGCCAGGTGAACCATGCTTAATTGCTAATTAGCGAAGCTATTAATTCCCTTGAGGAAGCTGCCTAAGTGCAGAAAATAGATGTACATAGTTCATTTTTACTCAAAGATACGAGACACATGCCTTGCTGCACTAGGGAGGAAATGACAAAATGCAATTATGCTTCTATCCAAAATTTTAGGATAGAAACAGCAGTGGTTATTGATTTGGGAACATCTCGGTTCAGATACGAATCGCTGTATAAGCCAGTGCTCAAGGTCATGCTCCGCCCCGTTCCTTATAATAGTTCAAGTGATAGTAGAATGCTACTTTTCCCCTTAAGAGGGCCATCGTCATCCTTCAAAAAGATCATCTCACAAGATATTGTCTGTCTAAGTAGCTGTAATTAATTTCTCATGGATGTGCCCTTGTCTCGCTTTCTATCTGTCAGGAACACAGCCTCATGAAACGCTACGTCATTTGGATCCTCCTGGCTCTTTTACATGCAGCTTATCAGTGCTCCGCCAGCAAGACACGAGGAAAACGGCATTTGACAAAAGTCTCCATCGTCCTGCCATAAACCTTATATATAGATACCTCGTATATAGAGTCTTTTCCATGCGGGTTCAGATTCGCTAACTTTCATGAGCCGGTCTATTTTGGCATTATCGTCCGAAGGCCTGGTCTTCACGGCCTCTTTGATGCAAGTGCTGTCGTTTCTCTCTTTCAGGCCCCACCGTTATCATGTAAAGATATGCGCAGTTTACGGTATCACTGCTTGTCCATACGAGTGTAGCAAAGTACCATCCATGTTGTCATCCGTAACATACCCATGTATATAGATTCTCTCCATTGGGTGACCATTTGACATCAAGTTCGTCTACTCAGCCTGGAACACCAATGACAGCATTCTGTAACTCGGGTTGCCTACCTTAGGTATGTAGTGAGGTAGCTTTTATGTATGTAGCTGCTGCCTTAAGGTTTGAAGACCTTGCAAACCCTTCGTGCATCTCGTACTAATAGTGCTTAAATAGATGCATGCCGACCTAGCCGAAGAACGAGCTCATCCAGTGCTTGAGTGTTAAGCTAAGCAGGCAAGGACAGGCGAGCATGTCCAAGGCTATCGTCAATGAATGGAACACGAGCCACAGATATATACATGTATATATATAAGCACAGCCACATATGAACATATCATATCATCCCTGCGCCTTATAGGAGTTAACCTTATTCGTTCTAACCACGTAAGATTACCCTGAGAATAATTTTATGCCAAGTCGCAAATACTATGGTACTCCAACTCTGCCCACTTGCATCCACCACGATCACTTACCGTCCCCAATCAATCAACCCCGTTTCACCTTGCCAAAACTTTACCTAGACGCGGCTGGGTTCAGACCTCGAGCAACCGGAAGCGCGCCTCTCACGACAAAGTCCCAGATTCCCATCCGGCCCAGACCAGATCAGACCAGACCAAAATAACTCGGGCCAACACCCCGTCGACCCCGTCGCACTCGCTACATATAATTGGATACATGTTTAAGTCAAACGGCACAACATACAGCGTCAACATTTGAAGCTCCATATCCAGTGTCGTACGTAGTGGTCAACGAAGCAACCACCATCAAGGTGCACGTTGCAGATTGCTAACGTTGACCACTCATCATCAGCTTAGCAGGTCTAGCTAAGATCGAGTACTAAGTAGGTAGATTGGGGGTTGCTGTCCGTCTGGCAAGAGTCCAACCATACTCCGCAAGCCCATACCAACCCATAAGTAGCTTACATGCGCCTATCACGATCCACACTTGCAATTGCATATCTTCCGTGACCTTTGCAAGGAAACCACCAGCCAATACATACCCGCGCAGTGTGTCAGCATTGGCCTCACCAACAGAGACATAATGCAGCAAGGCTACCGTTCTTACCCGCAGCAGCCGGTACCGCCGCCGCCGGTACAGCGTACTCCCCATCCCCCTGGACAGCGACGAGGAGGCATCGGTATGTGTGCTACCCTTTGCTTTGCTAGTTCCTATATATGCCTTCCCATCGTCGGTCCCCTCCAGCATAGAGCCGCTATGCTAGAAAGATACAAGAGAACCCCACACTCGCTTGCCCACATTCGGCTCCACAGACTCTTTAGCTACTTCGCGTCCCATGGCCAGCGGTTACTTTGTACCATCTCCTTATTTTTCGGTTGTGCTGTGTTGGGTGTTACAACTTATCGTGTTTCTTGACGTCCCAATCTCCTGGTTGTCGCCCCGCTCGACTTTCGACCCGCCATTAACCACCGTGATTTTACAGGTCCCATGATGTCGTCTGGTCCTCATCATCACCAGGTCCCCTTGACCCAGGCCCAGCTCGTCCAGCAGCAGCAACAACAGGCCATGGCGGTCGAGATGGCCAAGAGACGGAGTAGAAAGCCGACTGACAAGAACCTCCCCGATGGCATCGATGATTGCACGATCGGTGATATGGCTGGCAGGTACAGGGAACTGCGCGACTTCGAGAGGAGGCTCGACGCCACAATGACGCGCAAGCGCCTCGATATTGTCGACTCGGTCAATCGCAGTGTCAAGGTATGATAGGACAAGTGATGCACCATCCACGGAAGTGATATAGGTTGTGCTGACCTAACTCTCTTTATAGAGATGGAAGACGCTCCGGATTTGGATAACCAACACCGTCGAGGATCAGATTTGGCAGGGCAACAGCCTCAATGTCGACACCTTCGATTTCAGCTCTAATCTCGAACCAACATACCGTGTCAAGATCGAGGGACGCCTGCTGGATGACGATGATGACCTCGACAAGGACGATGACGGCGAAGAGACCAGCGACGCGGATCGCATGGACGAGGACGGACCGGACAAGGCGAAATCCAAGCCCAACAAGCCGCCCAAGTACCGGTTCTCCCATTTCTTCAAGGCACTGACCGTCGATTTCTCCTCCAGCCGGAAAGGTGTGGATCAGGGCGTCGAATGGAAGAAGCCTGAACGGAGCGGCCCGTCGTCGAACCTGCCTGCCGCTGCCGACTTCGACGAGCTTACGTTCAAGCGCAGCGGGGATGAAAACGCAAATATCACCATCAATCTTTTTAGACACGAGGAGCCCGAGCGTTATGCCATCAGTCCAGAGCTGGAAGATATTGTGGATATGTCAGAAGCAACGCGCCAGGAAGTGGTGATGGGGATCTGGGAATATATTAAGCTGATGGGCCTACAAGAGGACGAGGAGAAACGCAGCTTCCGTTGCGACGACCTTTTAAGAAAGGTGAGCTACGAATCAGGTTCTGGTCATCACCGTTTAACTAACAGAGCTGCCAGGCCTTCAACAACATCGAGTCGGGCTCCATCCCTCGATTACACGAGTATATTACGCCCCATCTCAAGCCCTTGCCTCCGGTCAAGCTCCCTTATACAATCCGTGTGGATGAGGACTTTCACAAGGATCCACAGCCGACCGTCTACGACGTTCGGGTCGCGGTGGACGATCCTCTGAAGGAGAAGATGCTAGCCTTTCTCAACAATGCCGGGTACGCGAGCATGTTGAAGGAGGTTGCATCCCTGGATGATCAACTAGCTACCATCATCCAGGCTGTCCACAAATCCAAGGCCAAGCATGCCTTCCTGAAGTCCCTCAGCGAGGATCCGGCTACCTTTGTGAAGAACTGGCTCAGCTCCCAGAAGCGTGATCTCGACATCTTGATGGGAGAGGCCATAAGAGGTGGCGGCGAGAACGCCACCGGCGACGAATGGCGAAAAGGTGGCAAAGATAGTATCTGGAACACCATCAATGCTCGCGAAAGTGTCAGCGTTATGTTGTCGAAACAGCCGAAAGCATAGGATGCGACGGGGGGATTCAACAATGAATGGTTAGGCGGTGAGCAGCCAAGCAGTGATCAGCCAGGCAGTGATCAGTCGAGCAATTATCGGCCAAGCGGTTCAGTCAGCCAGTCATCCGGCGACTGGCGATTGCGCAGCGAGCAACTCAGATCTAAAGGCCTGTCTACTCAACAGAGGCGCCGTCGCATCTCTTTTAGACGCTCATAGAGAGCGATCTATTCGCTCAATCACGGTATAATTACCATGTATTTCATCTGCATACAACGCCAAAACATTGACTGAAGTGCCCATTAAGCGCGAAGATCACTGGGTTTGGGCATGCAAGATTTGGCGTACGGTCAACGGAATTGGACTTGAGAGACATCGCGAGATAGGAATGTGGCGTACTGGCTACAAAGAGCCTGAGCAGGGAGGGTTGATCGCGCGCATGAAGGTCTCAGGACGCATCGAAGGGAGATGTGGCGGTCGGTTCTTGGTCCGCTGGATCGCCCACCCTTACTCAGTGTCTCGGGCCCGACCGTGATACCATTACGTGCAGTACTATATTAGTATCGTTCGGACCATGATGACGAGTCATGAGATGCAACTTGTGTAATGCTTCGGCTTCTTGATGGAATGGGACAGTTGGGCGTAGCTAGGGACCCTGCTGGCAGAGCAACTATATTTACTTATTGTTTCTGCTACGGTGGGGGGGGAACTCGTATTCAGTTTTGGCGGCGGTGTTCCGAAATGTTGGTCTAACGTTAGTGCTTTGTAGTGAGGTACGCTTATACTAGTAGAAACGGAGACGAAACTCAAGCCCACCAAAACCCGCTTCTTGGCCAGAGCTGAGCTCCCGCCGCTTTAAGCCGAGCTCCCCGGCTGAGCTGCCCCCTGAATGATGACCGTCAGGAACGACCCACCTTTGGAAATCTACAAAGAGCCCTGTTTTAGGCCCCCCTTAGACTCTCCCTCCACCAAGGTGGGAATTCCTCCATTTTCAACCCATGCCATAAGGGCCGTCTACTTCAACATTCACAAATTACCTGTTACCTTCTGCTATCGAATATGGCCAACATTGGGCTCTCTCTCGCGCTATGAGCACGGCGCCCACCGGCCGGCGCCCGGGATCAATGGTCGGGCCGCTAAGGCCTTGGATCCAACTACCTGAAGAGATTTCCTTTGTCGGCTGTAATGCTCTTGTAGCCACAGAACACACTGAACTGAAGCACCTAATTCGGCCTTCGCCCACGCGTTGGTCGATACACGCTGTATTGCAACAACAGCCACCGTCCGGCGCAATGCCGCTGCCGCTGCCGCTCCCGCCGTGGCTGCCATCCGATGTGTATTGTACTGCTGCATCCACGGACGGGGCGCAGAGTCTGGACGTCGGCTGGGCCACCACTCGCAGAGCTACTAAAATGTGTTGCGGTAACGTCGGTTCAGCAGCGTTGCAGCGAAGCACCGGAAGAGAATTTACAGGCGCTCAAGTGACTATCTACCTAGATGCTCAGCACATTGGCGTCCTGTATTACACTTCTCTTTTCCCCTATTGTTTAATTACTCCTCCGACATTCGGGGGTTCATCAAGGCGAGGCGGTTATTCTCAATCCAATCCGCCACCAAAGCCGTCAGAGGCCAGTACTCCCCGATGGCCTTAGATTTATGCATCACTGCAGCCTTTCTCCTGGCCCCCTTGTGTCCGAGGAATGGATCCGACTCCTCGGTTTTGTCTGAAGTTGACATACGTAAAAGGATCGGGACGGTGAAGTTCCGTCGAGTCAAGCGTTCGAGTTCACCTGTTTTTTTTTTTTTTTTTTTTTTTTTTTGTAGCCAGTCTGTGGACTGTTATTGCCCGGAAGGCAACTTGTTATTGGAACTTCCGCTGGCCCGCAATGAAATAACAGAATTCACCTTCACATCAGAAAACCACCAGCCGAAGTGAGGGAAGGCATGCTCACTCCCAGTTGTGTATGTTAAAACACGTGTCGTTCTCGTTGGTGACCCTGGAGAGCACTCAGATTGTCAGGGAGGTGAGTGCGTGGAACACATCAAACTATTATACCTGGTGCCGTGGGATAGTAGAAGTAAGATAGGTAGACTGAGTGTAGCCAGTCACTGGAAACGAGCATCTCTGATCCAATTGGCTGACATATGTAAGTTGCACGTATTGCGGTGATCTGTACAGTTCGATAGTGTATGACACCAAAGGTGATGCTAATTGGACTCTGGTTGAAAATTTCTTCCTGCCGGCGGGCCTGTATCAGCTGCTCTATGGTCTCTGGTAGTCCGCGCGAATCCTAGACATATCACACGTCACTTACAAAGAGGTGGCAAAAGGAATGCTTATTCTATTGCTGGGGACCTAGCGGTGCTGTGGCGTTGACGCACGTACGATTTCATCGCGTATCAAACTTCTAAATACGCCTACCCGGCGAAGTTTCCGACAACCTATGCTGTATACCCTTTCGGTAGGCTTGGGGGTATTGGAAAAAATAGCCAGGACCGCCCATACCACTCTATGCCGTTCCCATCTCCTCAAGGGCCGAACCGTAAGGCCCAAGACCCCGGTGAAGGGTACCCCGAAGGAAAACCAGAACAACAGCCCTACTACATTGGCTTGGAGGGGTCTTGAACTGCCCACGCATGGAATCCCCAGGATATCTTCGAAGAGTCTGAGGCCATTCGTAACCGACTCAATGTTTTCGTACGACAATTGTATTGGTGACGGACACGATAGGGACCATCCACGCAACAGGAACAACTGGTACTATGGGAGGGATTGGCATGATTAGCACGAGCAGCAGGACCGGGACGACCGAGAATACAGGTGCCGTAATCGACACCGGGTAAAATACCGGAGGGGGAGGAGGTGGTGGCAGTGGCGCAAAGAGGCCTGCCGTCCCGGGACGTACTAATATAGGGGGTGCGGTTGCGACAATGACTTGCTGGACCACCTCGCCCGCGTTGACTCGGGGAGTATTGGACATTTCTTAAAAGTCCCTAGACACGCGGCCAAGTCGTAGTGTATAGATTGTCAGTGACGATGACCGTCCACACCGTGTTGTCAATATTTGCCAGGTGAGTGTCGAACTTGAAGCAAGTTAATAATGGTGCTAGGGAATGCTACAGCACTAACCTGTGCTTCAACGACGGGCAAAGCTTCAAGCGAAAACCAGGCATCGAGCCTGCAGGCAATAAATCCTTACTTCAAGAAGCTGATCGAAGTGGAGGCCTTTGACGCGGATGGTTGGACCTGGTCTTGAACTATGACAAAGGGGGCTGCCCGTCTGACTTAAGTAGCGCCCGTTATCCGGCCTAGATGATCCAGGCGTCTCGGTTGTTAGGGCTTGGGCATAGTTACTTTACACATATTGACATGTGAGGAGGATACAATAAAGGGGCTACCGGCAGGATGATTCAGTGACAGCATGGGATCAAGGTTGCACCTGCGAATTACCTGGACATGGACTACTGCTAGCCGATGGATTTAACCATTGACAGCTAATTACGAAAGCAAATTCCTATGGATGGCCCCATTTACCTCGCACGCCACTGAGTTTTAGTCCCAGCGGTGGTAACGTTTGCTACTGGCAAACATACCCTGCTGGCAAACCGTATCGTCTAAGACCATATTGTAATAAGAGTCAGGGATGTGATGCCTTGCGTTTTGCAATACGAATGGGGCTCATTGAAAAGATATACGCCTATGCTGTCTAATGATGTGGTCCGGATCTTGTGGTGGCGTCTATTCGAACTCTTTAATACCCCAGTCGCTGAATGAGTTAGGACAGGAGATTCAGCGACAGATAGTAGTAACACTAATACTTTTAGCGTAATATTCCTCCTATAATCCATAGGATGATTACATAGCCTGTTAGATATGTCATCTCCCTTAAGAGATGTGCGTGTCCTGCCCCTTTCCTTGTTGGCGACATGACTGCTCCCAATTGCCACGCCTGTTCGTCCCAGCCAATAACAATCCACGTCGTATGACCCTCGTGGCTGTACCGAACGACGTAATTCACGCTACTTGCTGAGGCACCTCGCTATACTGATTCTACCTCACCTGGAAGTGAAAAGGGGGGAGAAAACCAGTTGTCGGCGTCATGTTCCACGGTTGAGCCATGAAAATACCCACTGCGGTAGGAACTCTGAGGTAAGCAGAAGTTAGCTTAGAAAATACGTTCGAGCTTATTCGGACGGCATGGCTTTTCATGCAACATCTGTCGTACTTAAGCAAGGCTCTCCGAATATGCTTCCTATCTAACAAGCTAGACGCCATCCTTCGCAATGTAGCTCGACCAGGCGCAATGAGCTAAACGGGCTCTATTGTCCTCACTGGGGCACTAATGGCATATCTGAAGAGTGGTTCCCTAGTGTATCTGCATGAAAGAAATCCCACATATTCCCGGCGATATCCGAACATCCCAGAGACTGAAAGCCGTAAGTCAATGGTGTAAAGGTCTGCCGGCCCTTGCCAACCAGTGCTGTCAACCCGCCTACAAGACCTCGAACCGTTGAGGTCGACTGCTGGGTGCTCACGGCAACGATATTCATAAAGCAAATAGGAACCGCAGCGGCCGTATAATCTCGTTGAGGATGGGGGGAGATGCGTACGTCGAAAGCTGGGTAAAGGATCAGCATGTAACGTGTCCTTCTGGACGGTGGCGACGGCGGAGAATCGTTTACATTCTAGCAATTTGTAAGCCTGGGACCCCAGAATACATTTCTGGCTCTCGATGGACCATCAGGGATCTGCATCGAAGACGCCGGCATGATAGGGTTTACCTTTAACGGCAGAAGAACAACAGCATACCATCACTACTGGAGGGATAACCATCTTTCCCCCTTGCGCGGGGACGAATGGTTAGTCTAAAGACTCGAAGCTATCACATCGCCAGTACATCAGCATAATAAAGCCGTAGACTATTTTCACTTATAACAGCAATATAATTGTCTTAAGGGGCTACTCCCTACGCGACAGGGCCTCTGAGACCCATGCTAAGTACGGTGGCGAGCCCAATCCCGTCTCTACCCAAAGCCAGCCGCCGAGTGTCCCTGCAAGCAAATCTTTGAACATTGCGCGGGTCTTTGAATACACGAGGGGTGGTGGTCCACAAAAGGCCTGGGGCCTGGTATAGACTGGCTCACTGATACTTAGTCTCAGTATTTCGAATAGTGCTCTCTGGAAAGTCACGTACGGTCTGATTCAATACGTAAAGACCTGGACGGGATCTGAATATCGTGTCTGGTGATTCAAGCAAAACCATCACCAACGCGTTCCTGATGGTCTTCTACTGCTGGTGATATTCAAGATACGAGTAACCACTAAGAGGCGAGCCTGGCTGAAAGCGATATTAAACTTGTGTTGCTCCAGTTTAGTAGGACATCATACTATTCCACCTAGCTACTGGCGACTGGGCAATGTGTAGGTCTGCTGGAATCGCTGGAGTCCCACTTCGCTGGTTTGGAGGCGTCGGCGCCCTATTGGTCATTGCCGTATTCGACGTATTGGGTATGTAACGGTGGCGAAGAACCGCTCATGTAAGGGGTCGGTAAAGGAACAAATAGGGAGCTCATGACAACTCGCCAATTGTTGATGTAGGTCCTATGATGTGATAGAAGTCACCACTTTCGAGCGGGAGTAATGCGTACTGCCACCAGCAAATAAGTAGCCTAACATGGTGTGGTTGGGGTCATCGCTTCCATAAGGGCTGTGCCGTCGTATGCGTAGGAAAACGCCTGTGGAGAAGATGACTCGGCTAATCCCACTGCAGCCGACTGCGTGGATACATGTGACTCCGTCGAGGCCAGGGGCAAGGATAGCTTAGGGAGCTGATTGCCGTATTACCGAAAATGACGGTGTTGACGGGATCCGTGGACATGTGTTTTGGACATAGCATGGGGGTGGGGGGTTTGTATCTTCAGTAGCGGAGCCAAGAGCATGATGATCGGATTTGGGTAGAAAACCAGTGTTTCGACCGAGGGCGGGGACGAAAGCTGTAGTCATACCCTTCAGTTCGTCGTGTTTATCGACAACCGAACCGAAAATGGCGTACGAATCCTTCCCGAGCTCTTCGCAAAAACGCCAACACCAACAGAGAGCAAACGACTATAGGCGCGCATTTGGCAATCGAATGCAAGAATATCCATATCGACCATTGCTAGCGCCTCGTAATACGGCGCCTCTCACGCCTCGGATATTTTAGATAAAGCGGCAGGCTGCTGATCAAGGTCTCGACCATTAGTCCCAGTACCTAATGATGCCGTCCATACCAGCAGCAGCAACCTTGCTAGTCTCCTGGGGATGCCACTGCACGCAAGTGATAGCCTGATCGCCGGCATGCAGTTTATGGTACATCTTGCACGTCTTCCAGTCCCAGAAGCAGACGAAGCCCTGGGAATCACCACTGGCCAAGAATTGTCCGTCTGGGCTGCATGCAACATCGATGGCGGTGCCGGCGTTGTTGTGGCCTCGGTAGCTCTTCTTCCGGTTCTGGCGGAACTTGTCGGTGGCGCCGTAGACAACGATCTGGTTATCGGAGCTCTGGTATGCAACATACTTGCCCGAGGGATGTAGCGAGGAACGGGTCATGGGGTACATGTAAGGCTCGGCTATATATTTGATGGGGACGGGGATCTGGTAGTCCCAGACCCTAAGGGACTTATCGTCCGACGTGGTCATGAACCGGCGGTTTTCATCAACGAATGTGATGGTATTGATCGCTGGTATATGTTAGCGGCCCGTGCGAAACAGGCAAACAAAAGGGGGATACGAAAGTGTAAAAAGGAGAAAAAAGAAGGCATAACCTACCATTCAGGTGATGATCGTATTCTTGGACCGGGGACGAAGAAGGCGCACGGGTGTCATATTGGATAATTTTCTTGTCGGACATGCCAGCCAGGAACTCGTGAGAATGCTCGGGGTTTGGGTTGAATTTTATGACATGCGGAGTCTTTCCGGTTGTGAACTTGGCGATGCAGGCGCCCGTCTCGGTATCCCAGAGCTTCATCATGCGGTCGTAGGAGGCGGACAGGAATTGCGTGCCGGCGTTGTTGAAGCTGATGTCCGAGACAGCCTTGGAATGACCTGAATAGCTTCGCAAGAGCTCCCTCTGGTGGTAGACATCCCATATCTTGACGGTGGTGTCGGCGCCTGCGGACAGGAGCAGGTGACCAGAGTTGGGGAAGAAGCGTAGAGCAGTGACGGCCTTGCCGCCGTGGTCTTTCCACGTATGGATCAGCTTCTTCGGGATATAGTTGGTGATACTGCCGACTTCCTTGCGCAGATCGATGTCGAGATCTTGCGGTACGTGCATGTATGTGCGGCCCTGGTAATCGTACTGCTGCTCGCCGTGGAAAGTCGTTGTCTCGTCGCCCATTTGCTCAACCTCTTTCCTCCTTGCTAGGGCGGGCGCAGGAGCCGAGACGACGGCGCCACTGGCGACAACGTCATTCTCGTCCTCGTCTTCGTAGACATATTCGTATTCCTCGTCAGACGCGAGCTCTTCCGGCCGAACTTCCTCGTACTCTTCGCGCTTGTATCTTGCCCAGGGGCCGATATATGCGCCATCTCCATCAGCGATCGTGGCATCGCCTTTACTTTCACGCGAAGCCTTAAGAGCTTTTGCCTCTTCCTTGATTGCTGCCGCCGATTGGTACTCTCTGTCAGGTCCGCCTCTCCGCTCGATGGCTCGATGTTTGCTGCGAAATGTATGCTCGCTGATATACGTCTCTTCGGCGCTCCCCGTCGGGACGTTCTTGCGCTTCAGTGAGTTCGCCTCGTCCTTGAATGGATTTTGAGGACCGAATTTGGGACGGGAAAGTTCCTCGCCCGAATACGGGACTACGGCGTGGGTAGGACCAGCTTCTTCTCGCACGATGAGAGCATCTTGAGGCGCCATGTTGGCCGGGTATTGCGCGAAGTCGGCCATTTTGTCTATGCGGTAGTGTACCAGACGGATGCAGGTTATTGTAAGAGGAAAGTTGAAGGCATAGGGATACTTTTCCAATGCAAGACCGCCCCTTGATTCTGGAGTGCAGTCAGTAAGTAGGAAGAGAACCATGCGCGCGCAACTTGGTAGCCAAGCTCCAGACCCACATACGCGAGCCACAACCTTGGAAGCTTTATCTACATACATATGTATATATGTATAGCTGCTGACTAATATTCCCGAGAGATGCATATCCTGTAGAGATCAATATCCTATAGATACATATCCTTATAGAGATACACATCCTATAACGTCAAAGTGATGAGTCCATAATTGCATAAACACAGACATCCCGAGATCAGAGTACAGACATCAATTGTCCTTGTCTAATCGCCTGAGGCCTTTTACTCTCCTTCTCACAAATGGTATAAGCTACCAATCCATACCCAGAGCTAAGTCGGCATCTGGGAGTCCGGAATCACTGCCTAAACCGCCCGCCCCCTTGTTGCCCCTACGTCCGCCTTCGATTGGGATAAATCCATAGAACAACACGAAGCTGTTCATGCTTGGGGTATTATTCGGAATCTCGTTACTTGCGTTTCTCCGTTCAACTACGTCAGAACCCTCCAAGGAGCACATGCAGACTTACACCATCAGCTCCCCACAGACCTTCCAACTCCCCAATATGCCCTTGCCCAGTCCTTCCTCGCTAACCTCGACAAAATCACACCGTACAACCGCCGACTCTTTTGAGTTTTCGACTTTGATGGACCATGGTGACGGTCCGGCATCGCTGTCCTGTTCTGTGCTATCCTGCCTAGACACTTTCACCCCTACCCCTCAGAGAGCGACTCAAGAATTACCCCTCTGGGACCTGAGCTTCGTTGAGCCTCCAGTACGGTCCTGCTCCGCCAGCCTCGTTTGCATCGGAACTAGCCGGCCGTTCAACCGAGCCGAGTAAGGCCAGCTTCCCTCCGGCTGTTGAGCCGTTGCTGCTTACTTGGTCTCGTCCCGGATGAGAGCGACGATCATGCTGTACAGGTAGAAGAAGAACATGACGAGATGAAAGCCGAGCTTGATGAATGACTCCTGTAATATTGGTTAGTCGAAACCCGAAATTTCAAGATACGTCCATCTTCGGCTCGCACCTTCTTATGAACATTCAGCTTCCTGAATATCTCGGTGGCGTCGAGGAGATGTGTGTTTTCAACAATCCTAACAGCGAACCATGTTAGCTAGGCATATGGCAAAACCGGTAGTCAAACGCCGTCTGCATTATCTTCCTGGGCAGCCAACGTACTTCTTAACATTCCAAACCAGTAGAGGCAGGTTGAGAACCAATGCCAGCCAGTATCCGTTGATCAGGAACAAGAATGTCAGGAAGCCGTGCACCGCTGCCTCCGGGATGATGTAGGTGTTGAGTCGGTTGCAGAGATCGATAGGGTTGATGTAGTCACTGTTCAGCGTCAGCTCCAGTTCAAGCATCTAGTTGAAGGTGCTCGATATCCACGGGCACGGCTTGTTCGGAAACGATGACGTAAATCGCGACTAGAACAGGCAGGCAGATTGCGGAGTTCTCGCATATTCGACGATACTCCCCAATAAAGGACATGACAACCGGTAAGGGAAACGCACCACTCTAAATCGCTATACATGATGGTGAAGAAGACTTGGAGGAACAGGTTGACGGCATTTATAAGCACGGCGAAGAGGTATAACCACGCCTCGCCCGACATCTTGACTGTTCTTGTTGGGTTCGCCCAGGTATCTCGTAAGAGCTTGGTCCGATGGGGGTTCGATTGGGTTGAGCAAATAAGGCTCGAGACGACAGGTGGGATTCACTTCGGGATAGACGACGGGCAAGAGTACGGACGTAGCCAAAGTAATAGCGGTGGTCGGACAACACGGGTTTGATCCTGGTTGTGATGACAAGAACGCCGGATTGACCTGGTCAGGTTGAAGAAGAAGTTATCCCCAGAATACCATATACTTAGCAACTTCTCGACTTGATGATCCAAAAGACGACCGCTATAGTCTAGAGATTTTGCTTGGTGGTGATAAAAGTCGTCGCAAGATTCGATTGACTAATGATAACGTATGAACAAGGGTTTGTGTTTGTCGTTTTGTCGAGCTGTGCGGTGCGTTATCGCCCTCGAAAGCAGGAAAATCCTAACTCTGGACTAGCTTGCCAACCTAACCGTAGGCAGGTTAAGAACCCCCAGGTAACGTCAGAGGAGGTTGGTTGGCTGGCTCACCTACCTCTAGGTAACTTGGAGGGGACTATGCGTGGTGGGGAGCGAGTGGGCGGGCAGTGGGCGGGCAGTGAGTGGGCGGCGGTGGTAGCGGAGGTTGGTCTTAGTGGAGAAATAGGTAGCATTGGCAGCGATTTGTGCGCGAGCATGATGAAAGCGGCTCAGGCGTAAAAATCCAGAGCATTGCATATTTTGTACAGTGCTTACATACATATGTAGGAAGGTACCTGTAGCCCCACATCTATTCGGGTGTTTGTATTGTGCCGATTTGCATGTGAGCCAAGAGGGAGGTACCTTGAGTCGTTCTTCAGGGTACCAACCTACATAAGCACGGGTAGCCTGGGTCTCCACCCGACCGGCCTAAGGGTACTTCGGTCTTTAGCACACACAAAGTACAGCGTGTATCTTGGTCGAAGACCCCCGATTCCGGGATGGGTACCATCAGGGTCCCTGAGAATCGAGAAGGCACTTTGACGAGCCACAATTCTAAAGGTCGAGTGTAGTCCAGATCTAGGCGAGCTTTTAAAGACAATCTAACAGTACACACATGCATGCAAATCAATAATATCACGGATCTTGGATATGCACACGGGATGCGCGCTGCTATTCTTATCCGCGTGCTACTGTAACATTTGGAATTCCTCGGGTTGTAGACTGGCCAGGCTGACATTTTCTGTTGCGCTCGCTGGTGGTAGTATTCGCTACTTCGTCCCCCATGGATCCTATAACATAACGTATTCCAAGGACGGCATAAGCGAGACGCGTCTACGATCACCTGAATCCATCTGCAAATGCTTCTACCTATCTCCAGGTAGCGTCTTGAAGCCTGAACCGGACCTAGCTTCTTTCTACTATCTACCTCTAGGTATTGCTGCTCTCAGCCTATGCCCCGTTTGTCCCATTTTCGACGGTCGGCATAGGCACGGGTCCGCCAGGCGAAGTAGGCGTCCGCGCAGTCAATACCTCCACGCCAGTCTCCGTCACGAGGTAAGTATGCTCTGCGCGTCGTCAGTATTTGTTGGATTTATGATGGAACCCGGGCCCAGAAGACCACAGAACGACTTACCAAACTGGGCCGTCCTCTTGCCGTCGATGGTCGTACTCGTCCAATTGTCCGGCCAGGTGACGTCGCGGTACTTGCCCAGCGCAATCATAGGCTCGATCGTGAAGGTCATGCCCGGTTTACATTCCCCTACCGCCTTATTCTTGGCGTAGTGCGGCACGTTCGGCGGGCAGTGGAATAAGGTGTTGACGCCATGGCCACAATACGTCCGGATGACGCTGCAATTCCTTGACTTGGCATGCTTCTCTATGGCATTACCGAAGTCTCGTATCAGTGCCCCCGGCTTGATGAGCTTAGCCGCCTCGTCCAAGCATTCTCGAGCTGTCTCGACCACCCTGACCGAGTCCGGGTCCGCCTTCGCCTTGTCTCCCACGTAATACGTCTCGTTCAGGTCCGCATGGTAACCTTCGTGGTACAAGGAGACGTCTAGGTTGATGATGTCGCCGTCAACCAGTGCGCGCTGGTCCGGGATACCGTGGCAGATGACTTCGTTGACCGAGGTACAGAAAGATTTGGGGAAGAAGTTGTAATTGAGGGGTGAAGGATACGACTTCGGTCGTTGGTCAGCAACTATAACACTGTAATCTTATCGCCACATGGACAACAAGGGGAAAGGACTAGCTCACCTTTCGTTCTATACAGGCATTGTGGCATATCTCGTCTAGGTAGTCGGTGGTCACACCCGGCCTGATCTCGGCCGCCACGATATCTAAAACTTCTCTCCCCAACCTGCACACCTTCCGCATGGCATCCTGCCCCTTCGCGTCTAGCAGATCAAACTTGTTCCTATTGATGAATCGTTCGCTCTTTGGGATTCCACTCTCGGCATAGTCGGGATGCGGTATCGACTTTGGAACGGTACGCCTTTCGGACAATGGGTATACCGGCCGTAAAGGACCAGTAAAAGAGAAGGCAGGGAAGGGATTGTATAAGCCGGTTGCTGGATCAGGTTTAGACACGACCTTGGGAGTTATGATGTTACGAAGGATACCATTCTGCTTCTTGCCTTGAGCCGTCTTGTGCATAGCCTTGTGTTCACCCTAGAGTACAAACCTCGTCAGAGCTGCGAATCCACGATCCTTAAGACGGAGGGCAAAAGGCGAGGCATACGAACCCAATTCTTCTTGAAGCAATCTTGAGAGCAGAAATAGCTGTCGTTGATGCCAAATTTCAAGCACGTTGGGCATTGCAAATCAGCATCCTTCTCACATCCTATTCCCAGGCATTTCTTTTTTGCCGGAGGTTCAGTCATGATCGCGGTTTCGTCGCGGGGCGGGGGATAAGAAATCGAGGAAGCAGAATCGGAAACGGAGAAGTTAATAATAGTAAATAGTAGTGTCACAAGCCCACGAGGAACGAGATTGAGTACTCTCCAGCACGATATGTATGCGATTGGGAGAAATACCACCCGGGTTTACGAGACGGGTCGGATTTATAAGTAATCGTTTCTATGGAAAGGCATAAGGCGCATTGCGTTCCCTTCACAGTTCCAAAAACTTCAGAAGTCCGCCGCCATCCTTCTCGCTGGTTGGCTCGCTCCAGGGACCCTATGTTAGTTGGTGGCATCGGTGCCCATCCACTTACTACATATGTATGTATGTATGTATGTATGTATGTATGTATGCACGAGTACCTACCTCTTGGAATGTTCCTACGAAGCCCATTCGCTCTATTTAGAGGGTATATATGGGTATACCTATGTGCAAGGATGCATAGTTCTGTAGAGAATATATATATATATATAGATAGTATATATGCATTTTAGGCGTACATGTATGCATAGTATGCATCAAGTCGAGCATTGAAAAGGAAGGTACCGGCAGATATGGGAATGATGTTGGAAGCATTTCCCATGTGTGTACTAGTCAATTAGAGCTTAGGACCCACCAATAACCGTTTTGCTGCATGAGCATATCGAATAAATTTTTTTTATACATCAGCTGAACTAATTGTCTTGAAAAGGTTGGTGATTGCCCGAGGCAAGACATAATTCATATGATAGAAGTTGACTGCTTCGCCTCCATGTTGGTGTCGGCGCGTGCCTACACAAGCAGTAACATGAATCCCGAAGAAGCCTCTGTGGCCGAGGATGGACCTAGCTAGGTAGTTAGAAGCATAATACCCAGACATAGGTAGTTGCAATATACTTGCTGATATGTATTAAAGGGGGAGCCTCCCCCGACCTTTCAGCAAGCACACTGTCCAGGAACGTGATAGGTACGGCAGCTCTTGCCCTACCAAGGTCGATTTAACGCTGACCTTACCCGGGGCTTTGGAATAACTCCGCTGATCTTCCCTCCCTCAAGGACGACGACTACATGGCTATCATCCCTGTCTCGAGGCAGAAATACGTCGTGGTCGGCGCAGGTCCCGTGGGATCCCTGGCTGCACTGTACGCCGCGAAGCGCGGCCACGATGTCGAGATATATGAGCTCCGCGGTGGTGAGTCTTAGCATTCATCCAGATATGCAGCGAATCCATGCTTTCATATCGCCTTTTATAATAGTCTTGCCGGTTTAATGGTCTATGACATACGAAGCTGAGTGAATCTAGATCTTCGGGACCCGTCCACCACACCCCTGAACTTTACAAAGTCTATCAATCTTGCGCTCTCGGAACGAGGCCTCAATGCTATGCGTCATGCAGACCACCCTGATCTCCTTGGTCACGTCTTCTCGGCGACCATCCCCATGCGAGGCCGGATGATTCATGGCAGGCGCCCCGCTGGCGAGCTCTACGAGGAGCCCCAAGACTACGATGTCCATGGCCGGGTAAGGCCGCCCAAAAGCGCTCTAAGGTTCTCCTGTTGTGTTGACACCTAGGACACAGACGATATTTGCGGTTGACCGAGCCGGCCTCAACAGGCAACTCTTAGATATCCTCGAAGCCATGCCTAATGTCAAGTTTTTCTTTAATCACAAGCTTACTGGTGCTGATTTCAAGCGATGCAAGGCGTGGTTCGAAGTCCGCAGATCCACTGACTCAACGGATCGCCCAAGGGAAATCGAGGTTAGCTTTGACTTCATGCTGGGAGCTGACGGGGCCCACTCAGCTGTTCGATACCACCTCATGAAATTCACGAGAATGGACTATCAGCAAGAATACATCGACACATTGTGGTGCGAGTTTCAGATCAAGCCGGCCGAGAAATCCCGTTACTCGGGAATCGACTCTCGTTTTCGCATTTCCCCCAATCACCTCCACATCTGGCCTGGGAAGCAATTCATGTTTATCGCCATCCCGAGCGAGGTAGGCTTTACCGCTCGTTTCCGGGGTATCATTACTTACATAATCTTAGGATGGCTCATTCACCTGCACACTTTTCTTACCGGGTGCCGAGTTCGCGTATCTTGAGGCAGATACGTCAAAGCTCCCAGCATTCTTCGATCGTCATTTTCCAGGCGTTACATCGCTCATACCACCGACTGACCTGATCACCTCCTTCGAGACTAACCCACACCTCCCTCTTATTAGCATCAAATGCAGACCTTATCATTTCTCCAGCTCCGTGGTCATTCTCGGCGACGCGGCACATGCCATGGTCCCCTTCTACGGCCAGGGCATGAACGCCGGGCTAGAGGACGTTCGTATCTTGTTCTCCATCCTCGATAAGCATTCCAACGCCGAGAGTAACAATCCAGAGGATCCTACATCATTCGATGCCGCTATCCAGAGAGGCCTGGCTCTCGCAGAGTATTCGGCGCTCCGTATCCCTGATGCTCACGCGATCAATGATCTTGCCTTACAGAATTACGTCGAGATGCGCGCGTCGGTGTTGTCCCCGACCTACAGGCTTCGTAAGCTCCTGGAGGAACTCATGTCCGTGCACATACCTAGCCTAGGCTGGCATACGAAATACTCCAGGGTCAGCTTCGGAAACGAGCGATACTCCGAGGTCGTTAGAAAGAGTGACCGCCAAGGCAAGATTCTGCTACGCGGTCTTGGTGGACTCACGGCCTTGCTTTGCATCGGGGCCTATGGGCTCTACCTCAGGCAACAGCGGTCTCGTCCGCGACTGTCTATTTTCCAATCCGTCATCCGGACAATCACCGGATAGGGAGGTGTCGTAGAGCAAACACATTGAATAAGCTCTGGCGGCTTTGGTATCTTGTGCGATCTTTCCAAACTCCGTTTGCGAAAATTCCCAACGTCGCCGTGAGTCAGTAGTCCGACTTCCCAACCATTTGCGGCTAATAAAATACGGCGCGTGAATATTCAAGCTCGTCGTGTACGTGCCCCGACGGTCTTAACCTTTGCCAGCTCATCCGCTTCTCCGGCTCTTCATAGTTGGCGACCTATGCTCTTTCTACCGTCCATTGACCGCAACTTGCTCTCCAGCAAACAAGCTTTGGCTCATATTCCAAGCACCATGCTTTTCAACACCTTCACCTTATATGTAAGACTTCGCAGGTCACCCGAAGGGCACGGTGACCAAGGGCATATTACACCTAGTGGTGTTTCGGACAATGTCCTTGTCCAGGCGTGGCGTGACGGGACACCCATGACCGCCCGAGCTATACAGTCGATCGAGTCATCTTAATGAGAGCGGCAGCTGACCGGGGAAAGATGTCCCAAATCGCAGCAAGTGAGTGACTGTCGATAAGCACCTCAGGCTAGTTCTGAGACGTGACTCCCCTTAGTCTCGAGCCATTTAATGATATTTGCTTCTTCGTGGCGTTGAGACCAGTGCCCAGCTACATGGACCAATCGGCAGCCAGCAACCCTGCCAACCGACATGTAAGCCATGTTGCCGTGTTTGCTATCAAGCAGCCTGCAGACAGACGGATATGGCAAAGCGCCAATAACAATCGTAGGCTCAGGTACTTCCATGCACCGGATAGAATGGGCTTTTCTCAATCGTCCTTGCTATGGACTACTCAAGTATCCGGCAGTCCCGGGTTAGCATGGGCCTCGCATCTGTCATGAGGCCTCGAGGTATATCCAGTTGTTGGTGCTGTATCAAACTTCCACAATCAGGTGTGGTTATAAGACGTTGTCTACGGGTTATGACTAGCCATGACAATCCCTGTGTTCTTTCACTGTCAATCCCAAGAGATCCCCTTTACCGACTGGGTATCTCTTCCTCCCCTCTGTCTCGCGCCTTTTCTCGCCCATGTAGCTTCCGGAGCCCCTTAGCCATCCGTCTTAACTGAACCTCAGCCGAAATGGTACGATACAACGTATCTATACAATCCGACGAGCATCCTATGGCGTTACCTGGATATTACTGACCGCCGAATCCGTACCAAGCACTGAGATACCTATTATATGGTAGCCTCCAACGCGTTGTTTTGCATTCGTGACGGGTGGGACGGAAGCGAGGCAATCCTCTAGGAGAGCAAGCCGTATTCCACAAGAGTACCCGATACCGCACGAGTCCAGCTGCTGTCCCGGTCTTCGATCGAGATTCTCACCGTCATCTTCCAGGGAATGCAAGCCCTATACCTTTCAGCAAAGGCCGTCAATGGAAATACCTTCTTACTGTCCAGCACTTGGTCCGTCGAGCATGGATTTATGCCTCTTGCGCATGAGTCATCAGTCTCTTCAGGCTGTGTGCTGCGTATTGGCTTACTGACGACTTCGCCCATGCCCCCTGTGCCCCCTTGCGGGCGGATGAACGGAAGTACCCGTCGACAAAATTCTTCGCACAGCATTCCCATGAATCGGCCGAGTCACTCAAGTCATCGGCCTGCTAAGACTGCTCGATTCTCCTCCGAGCATGGACGCAATAGCGCTCACACAGGGTCGCTGTTGGTCCTCCAATATTTGGCCTTGTCGTGTTTTCCGCGCAGTTTTCATGGCACCTCTGCTCGCGATTCTAGTGCTGTGTGTGGTGTACGCGCTACCGTGACTGGAAACGAGCGCTACTTGTTTCCTCATCGCCGTACTATACACTCTCCTCCTCGTTGCCGTGTCGAACGGCATTTTCGCCTATTATCTCATTGACGACCGGTGCAAGTCGACCATCATCCCTTGCGCCCCTTTACTTTGGTACAAGGTCTACACGATTGCATTGACGGTAATGATGGCTGGGCTTATCGTTGTCGTGGCCCTCGAAACAAGACGGAGTCTCTACGGACTATATATGCGGTTTCAAAGTGAGGGAGATGAGGGGATATGCCATGGTTTCATTGTTGGCCCTGAGGGGGGGGCGCTCTAAGCAAAATCGACATCATTATCAAACGGGACCGACGGGTTCGGAGTATTGGGACCCGAGGGATTCTGCGTGGGGAGACTCGGCAAGTATCACTTTACTACGCCGATGTAGAGTGTTGGGAGGTCGCTGCTTTATCATAATCATATGACGAAATGACCTACGCTATTCTACAAATCAAGATCATGAGGTGTTGTTCATATGAAGGAAGATGGCTAGTTAGGTTAAGGACGGGCAATGGTCCTTTTCAAGGAGAAAATTTATAGTATGCTCCCCAGGGGTATCCGCAACGCTTTATCATATTGGGGATCGAGTCCCCATACCGCCCACTAACTACTTACGGGAAAGACTGAGATTGAAGCGAATTCAGATCACTTGAAGCTGCGGTAAAGGGGGGGTGGTATCGATAGTCGATCATCTCGGATTCCGGGTCGCATGGTACGACGTTATCCCTAAACAACATCACTCGGGAGCCAGTTGACCATCTTTTCTGGCCTTCTCGCATTCTTACATAGAGTCCTGTTAATTTCTTGATAATAGCCCTGGACGACGGGCCTCTATAGTATTAGGGTAGATATATGCCGGGTTCGCATACGGGGGAGACTTTGAAGGCTATCTTACCGTGCCATCCACAACGATGAGAAACATTGTGCAGTCAATCCCGCAACCAATGCAGCAGTCAATACTGGCACCACGGCCGGTGTAATCCATGGACCTTTTCCGAGAAGAATGCCGTAGTTCGGGGACCTCGGGCGAGGCAAACGGACTAGGTCCCCATAAAGAACCAAATGACGACTCTCCTTCAGTCATGATCTGACCTCCAACCAGCTCGTCCGAAGTAGACTCATGCCAAATATCCCCGGGTAACTGCCACGAACAGTCATAGTGGACCCACGCACAGGCCGATTTGATATATATACGACCCTACACGATCTCTCATGCGGGGCGTAAAACAAAGAGCGGCAGCTGTGTCAAGATGGAAAGTATCCTAGATATGTTAGCTGTTTTCCATCACCCATTACATGCTCCTTCTAGGCAACTCCCGTCTCCTATGGATTCCCCTATTTTGTGACTTTGACGTTTTTCCCCAGAGCCCCTAGGACACCGACCGTGGGTTATGAGGACACAGGTCGACTATTCGAGCCTACGCCTGGTGACTCGCTGTACCACTCCGAAGTCTTGGCCCGGTTCGGCCGGCTTCGCTGGAGCTTGTCAAGCCCATCCTTAGAATTACTTTTGCAACAAGGACACCGACATAGCCCCTACAGATGGGTACTTCAGGACGAGAGCGGAGATCATAGCATTTCTAACCATCCCCCGAGTCTACCCGGCCTCCGAACTCAGCGAAGTTCGCTCCCATCTTCACCTGGTTAGTAGAACAGGCGTGATAAATCCACCCTCAGAGAACAGTCGCAGGAGGTCGAAACATTGTGTCCTACGGGGATGGAACGGAAGGCTCGATTTCATGCAATGAATTCCGGTAAGGCGTCTTCGTTCCATACTATGCCAAACCGTGATCTATCATTATATTAGGAGACTTGAGCGCACGTGTCCCAAGGAACTTCCAGCTTGCTCATTGGTAGGTGGAAGCTTGGAAACGGGCCAAAACCTGCATGCGAACTGAAGTGTATGCGATTCGGCAAGCGCTGCGAGTGCCCTCCGCGCGTCCGGGAACTCTTGACGGGCTAGGAGTTCTGGGATCGTCTACAACAGTACCGTTGACTCTCCAGAGCGCGCATAATTCCTGGCAGTCGAGAATTCCGGGGGTGCCGTCAGCTATTGGTCCCGGCCAAATATCCTCGAAGGACGTAGGTGCCTCGACAGATTTTCCGTCGATATTATTCCTAGACACAGAAGCTTGTCCGACACCGCTGTCTTCCCATTCTCCGTGCGCGCCTCTTATAAATAACAGGGACCCGTCAAGTTTTATTGGATATTCACGCCTCTAGGGATATGTCGTCCTCGTTCGAGTATCATTTCTCCGCCATTCATCCGTGGCTACCAATCCTGAGCTACAAACGCATCCGACGAAGCCTGTCCGGTGTCCGGCTAGGTAGTGGCCCCGGGCATGTACTTCTACTTCAATGCGTGAGGCTGGTATCGAGACCACATCCCCACTTACATTTAGTTACTGCATCCCCTCTGTACCTCGAAGCGAAGGAGGCGTTGTTTCGGCTGGGGAGTGCGTGCCTCCCTTGCCTTCGTCTCCTGCAATCAATCATACAGTTGGCCACCTACGAAATTGGCCATGGCATATATCCTGCCGCATATCTGCGCGTTGGCATACTTGGGTGACTGAGACCATGATGGGTTTTCATGACGGCAGCCATTCAGTCCAGTTGTTTAAGGGCGCAGACACATGGACGGGACGCGAGGAGGAAAGACGCGCCGCAAGCGACCCTATTGCCGCTACCCCTCGACTCGGTTCCCAGGAGCATTTTTCCTAAAGGTCTCCTCTCCTGTTCCCAGTCTCCGTGTTAGATATACGTGGAGCAACTATTAACTCAATGCTGTAGTGGTGGGCCGTCATCTTGCTCGATAGGCAAGTGCATCAGCATTGCGAGTCAGTGAGAAAACCTGCTTATTTCAGACCAGAGTCGTCAGCCAAGGGACTAGAGGTCGGCCTCTTGCTGCACCGGAGCCAAATACAGGCGAAATACTCCCATGTTCGGAAATCCCAGTTAGCAGCTTCTTGACTTGCACTTTGTCCCTGCCCCTGAGTATGTACTCTACCTCCTTTACGTCTAAGTGCCCGAGGCCTTCAGCTTCGATCTCCCCCTTGATCCCTCAAAACAACAAACAGGCTCGCATCCCCGATACAGGAAACGTTGTCCGTGGATGGCCAGCCCATCTTGGTTTGTGGACTTTCATTGACGCCAGTGTACCTCTGTCTGTGGTGTACGTAACCCTGCGTTATTGCGAACGTGGGCAACTGATGAAACGTTTGCAGTGGGATGAAGGGGCATAGGGATCAAGGAGCCGGTATTCGCATGGTCATTCTCGGCTAACACGCATGTGGGAGCATTCGCTAGCACATGTTAATCAGCCCACGTCCTCGGCCGAGTCTTGCATCGCCGCAACAGTGACGGCGGTCCCAGCCTAACTCTCGACCTTCGTCTAGTGGGAGCGGGACAGCTGCATAAGATACTCGTCACCTTGACAACACAGGTGTTGGGTGTGACTGCTCAAGTTGATTGGAATCATTCCTACGTCACGTCGCTTGCGATATGTTTTGCTGCGCGCTTGATGCTCTACGAAAGGTACGTCTGCGAGAACTACGCATCCGGCCAGGGCAGGTCGGCTCGGAAGACGGAGTTGCAAAAGGACAGCCCGGGACGGTATCCGTGATGTTATCGGGGGTACGTGGGAGCTTGCGCGTAAAATATTGGATTCGGAGGTAGACATAGCCAAGCCCACAAAATTATAAACCCCTCCGTGTGCCACTCCCTATGTGTCGCCTCGGGAAAGTGCGAGTGGTACTTCCTTGAAAACGAGGACTCTCAAGCGGCCGAGTGGATAAGAGACATTGTCTTGTTGCCCGAGCGGATTGCACAGCGGTACTAACCCAGCGCAAGGCTAAACGCACCAAGTTACGACGTGGCTTAAACCTGTGGCGGTCAAAATATTTAAATGCTTCCAGGAGAAACTAACGACAAATCGAAAGGCAGAATGTTATAAACCAATGTGTAACACATTTACAACCTATCTACCTGGCCGTATAAGAAAACGAAAACGGAGGAAACTCTCTCTGCCACATCTCGAGGGCTTCAAATGGGAGAAACGATACGAAGGAAATGGACAACCGAGATTGGGACGAGACCCGAATATGTCTCCTACTAGACACATGGATATATACGCTTGATTACCGATTCGATATAACCTTCCGTAAAATTGTCGAAGACACACAAGGAAACACAAGTACCTACATCTGGTGCAGTTTACTGATAAGCACCAAAAGAATATAGGGGGTCGTTGCAAAAGAACCCCTTTAAACGTATCTGAGAGTAGATTGGCCTGTGTAGCTGCACTGACCACCCAGCGCTAGGTAGGTACTTGTACTTACAGGAGGCCCGACGCCCTGTAACGCCGCTAGCGCTCTACGTAATACAGTGCTGTAACTGCCAGTACGAAGAAATTCCGTCACAGTGGAAAGCTTTACGCACTCAGCCTAGACTAGACCATCCGTTCATCTCCCCAAGCAAATTCAGCTACTCTTACAACATCGCATCGCGTTGAACAACGTCGGATTTCAAGACGATGCCTGCACCGCCGCTGCCCTCTAGAGGGACGCCGCCACCGGGACGTCACCGCGAGCCACCACTACCTCGAAGCCTTCAGCCGAAACGGATCGACCAGTCCAGCTCGGCGTACAAAAAGGCCGCCAGGAAATATGTAAATTTCATGGTCGCGGTGCCTATCCTCCTCGTAACGTCCTACGTGCTTTTCGACCGCCTCGTCATGGGTAATCCGGTCAAGACACTTCACCCGAAGCCGCACGTCAAGGTGGAGGAGAAAGAGCAGGGTTGAAATCTCAAATTCCGACATCCTTCGCCTCGCCTCGCGCTTGCAGATACAGCATGGCCGCTCCTCGAGGCTTGGAGAGAAGGCGCATACTTCAGGACAAATACCACGAGTCTAAGCCGGCAGGATCCCATGGAACGGTCACTCTCTGGCGGATTCTCTGCGTTCTAAGTCCCGACTGTTGACGAGCACGAGCATCCTCTTCACTGATCATCATTAGCCGGGCCGTGTAAGGTCCAGGCATTTCTATAGCAGGTCAGGGGAGAAATGCTGTTCGTGTTAATGATATTATCTTAAAATCAACTGGCTCCACTCTGGTCTATGGAAAATCGTCTACCTGTTCTGTCCCGGCCCGGCCGCCACGGGAGATCCCTCGATCTTTTATCGTACCCGCGGCCACCTTCCCGCACGCCCGCAACAAATCAACAGGCCGACAAGGACGAGAACGGCAACGGAGCCTCCTGCGATGCCAATGATGGCCCACTTGCCCAAGTACGTGCCGGCGGTCGGATCATTTCCATACCGCTTGATGATACCAAGCCAAGCACCTATGTCGCTGGACGGGGACGTCAAGTCGAGTCCTTCAAGCGACCCGCCAACGCTGGTCGGCGCGGCCATCGCCATGGTGGCGAGGAGGAGGAAAACCATGCTGAAGACGGCGTAGAGTAGGGTAGTCATGTTGGCTTTACCTGTGTTCTATCTCAGATAGTTCGCAAGATGTAGTTGTTTAAGTCTGGTCGTACTTGGGGCTCTTGGGGATAATGTAGTACTGGATATTTAGGAGCGCTTGTATTCGTCATGGGGCTATGTCGAGGCCAAACGAAGCATTTATATCGTAGAACGGCTACGAATGGATCCCTCAGTCGAAAAAACTCTTTGGTCATTTGGGCACAATGCGGTTGTTAGCGCATGTAGACAAAGGACATCTTGAATCAACTAAAGGCTAAGACCCGCTCCTCTTCGCCCACTCTTTGACCACACTCTTCCGCATAGTTAGTACAATACACAGGACTAGGGGCACAGTATTCATTGTATTGCATCCTGCCAGCCCCGAGGAGTCGACTTGATCTAGTCTAAGCGATTGTGCGCTTTCTAGGTGTTCTCCCGGCTTCTGCCCCAAAAATATATACATATATATATACATATATATTAGAATATAATAATAACAACAACAATAAAATTAAAACTAATCATTTGCGCATCTAAATGGGAAGCGGAGATGAAGAATCGGATTGGCAAGAGGCCACAAAAAGGAAGGTGCGACACGAGCAGGATTTGAACCTGCGCTCCCGAAGGAACAAGATATCTTGTGACTTATTCCAGAATGCGAAATATTCTGTCACTTCGAGTCTTGCGCAATAACCACTCTGCCATCGTGCCGTCGTGCCATTGGCTCAAACTTCGGTTGCCATGCTATCGGTTGAAGGTTTGGCCGCTTAGCTTCCTACATGAGGAGAGCGGAGATCCTTGGCTTGTCGGTGAAGAAGATGTTCAGTTACACGCCAAGCCCTGGGCTTCAGTTGAAATACCTCTCTTGTACCGTGTGGCAGGCTTCCTTCCGAAGTACCCGCCACCTAGTCCACCATTGCAAGTGACCAGGGTCGGTGACTTGATGGGCAGCCAGAGGTGGCAATTCGCATACAGTCAAGTCGTTCTGATGGCGAATAAAGGTGATATTGATGTAGGTTGATTGCAGCGGGGCTGACTGCCATTTAAGTAAAGGCAAGGCCATTCAGATCGTCGGAAATCGAAAGCTTCAAGTTCTCTTGAGTGGTATAAGTATGATGAAGAAGTTAGATACAGCCAAGCCCTAGGCTCCAATAGAAGAAATATCTCTCCTCATGCACTGTATCGTTCCTTCCCTCAAAGTACCTGCCATCTCCGCCCAAAGCCATTTACGCGTTTTCCCGATGGGTATTGAAGCCCAGCTTGAATATGTCAAGCCACAACGAACGCCTTCCTCTTCCCTCGCCGCTCCTTGAAGCTGCCAAACGCCTTCAATAAGTGGGATAGGATAAGCGCTGCGTTGAGTGGCAGGAAACAGCAAATGAATTGATGGATATATTTTTGCATACAAAATATATGCGAGTACACATACTAGCTGTTTAGGGAATCTTGCGGGCCGGTGGAGGTAACTGACTGAAAATACCCTTGCGACCTGTATCTAATTAGCAAATGCACCCCATCCCAACTCGCCATGACCTGAGTACTAGACTTGGCTGTAGCTGGTATCATGGCCTATCTTGAACCCGGACTCTTATTCGAACGTCGCATGATCTGGTTCCGAAATGCTGACCGTAAGCGGTAAGAGGGCCTCAAGATTCGTTACAGGGCGCGCCATCCCAATAATATTGCTTCTTCCTCTGGGCCCAGCCCGGTAGATGGTGTAGAATGATCACTTCTTGCATGTGCGAGAGAATCCCGATCCTCTAACTGAACCACTTCCGCGTATCTTTGATAGATTTTAGATGTGGCTGAGACTCGCCCGGTAACCCCCTTGCCACGGGCCTGGCAATAAATGATATATGTATCTCAGTTGTACGCAGTACACCACCTGCGCATTCGGGCACGACCTCAGACCATCAGCTCAACGACCGGGCCGAAGTCTCGGGTAATAAACACCAATGCAAAGTACCTAATCTGGGTTCGACATACGTTCAATATCCAATACTCCATATTAGGTGCACGCACGCAGGGTCTACTTGGCCGAGTCACCGAAAAACCCGACGTGCCACTTGCCCTAGGACTGTCTTGCCGAGTAAACCAAAATATGGTAATAACCTTTTTATTTAAACTAGACGGTCGTGATCGCTTCTATCTTTCTATATTAAGCATATAACAGCCGGTCTACACGGCAAATCCACCCGAGTTCTTCTGTCTCGGCTCCCCAGCCGCCTCAAACGTGCCGTTAGGCAAAAGGCGCAGACCCTGGGCGGTGCTTGACCCCGGCTGCGTCCACGTAACGTTGTGGCCGAGAGAGGACAAGTACGCGGCAGTGCCATTATCATAAGCCCATTCTAGGGTCACCTGGTTTGGACTAAGCTGATCGTGCAGTCTAGGTTCCGCCAGCGCGTCGGCCGCGGTCATTCCCCTATCGATAACATAATGTATGTTCTGAAGGGTGGCGGTAATAATCCTGCTTCCGCCGGCAGATCCGATCACGTAGTAGAGCTTCCCATCCGGGGTCTCGACAATAGTCGGAGAGATGGAGGACAGTGGACGCTTTCCCGGGCGGATGAAGTTGGCAGGACTCGGTATGTACCCGAAAGCGTTGCTCGAACCCGGAATGGAGAAGTCGTTCATCTCGTTGTTCATGATAACGCCGGTCTCGGGAATCATAACGTTCGAGCCGAACAAGAGGTTGATCGTCGTGGTCAGAGTCACTGCCATCCCGTTCCTGTCTGCGGCAACGATATGACTTGTGCCTGGCGTATCCAAGCTTTCGATCCCGTCGGGGTTATAGTACGACACGTTCTGTGTGCGATAATCTGAGATCTTGGAACGAACTTCCGCGGCAACTTTGTCAGATAGCATGTCCGTCTGGTACTCTGCCAGGCCGTCGACGAAAGACGGGTCACCTAGCTCAGTACGTTGGGCGTAGGCGAATCTCATAGCCTCGTCCAGCCGATGGGTCGACAAGTTGACCGCGGCGGGGTCATCGAATCCCTCGTAACCGTCCAGTATTTTCAAGACACTCAGCGCGACAGCGCCGCTGGCGGGGGCACCACAGCTTGTGGCTTTGTGTCCGCGGTAGGTAATCTCAGCGGGTTCGCGGATGGCGACGTTGTAGTTCTTGAGGTCGTCGAGCGTCATAGTTCCATTTTGCTTAGTCAACTCGGCGATTGTGGCCTCGGCAATGGAGCCCGTGTAGAATGCGTCGGCCCCCTCGTTGGCGATGACTTCCAGTGTGTCGGCGTAACGCTTCCGCGTCATCGTCCCGCCCAGTTGGACCCGAGAGCCTGTTGGAGCGAAGTCGACCGCCCAGGTGGGGTCATCCGTGAGAAAATCGTTGGGAGAAACAGAATCCATGTATTTCACAAGATCCTCGGTGACTTTGAAGCCATCACGAGCGACTTTAATGGCGGGGGCTAGAACTTGGTCCCAGGCAAGAGCTCCGTAGTTCTTGTGGATATATTCCAGGCCCCGTAGCTCACCCGGCACGCCGCTGGCGTTAAGTCAGCCACCATACTCTGTACGGTGAGGAGGGTAAGTAACAGCTACATACCTAGCAAGACCCCCGTATAAACTAGCAGCCGTGTTATTCTTGTACATGTCCTCATAGGCAGCTGCCGGGGCCGTCTCTCGGAAGTCGATGTACTCCTATGATGTTCGAGTTAGCAAATGGCTTTATGAAGAGGGAGCGAGAAGAGAAAGTTAGGAGCAATGCGCCAACCGGGCGAGTGGACGTACATATTTACCCTCGCTGCTACGGACGAGTGCAAAACCACCGCCGCCGATGCCGCTGTGATACATGCCAATGACGCCGACGCAGAAGACGGTGCCGACCATCGCGTCGGCGGCATTGCCGCCAGCCTCGAGGAGGTCAGTTCCGATACGGGAACACTCGGCACTCTCGGAAGCCACAGCACCAAGCTTCGGTCCGTAACATCCGGCCCTGGGCAATGCGAACGCCAACTGCGCCAGGACTGAGAGCTGAAGCCCAGCTGCTGCGATCCTGCTAAGATACGGCATGGTGCACAAGATAGAGAGACAGACAGGTGAGGATCGAAGTTGACCATGACACGGGGCCGCGTGTTGGTTTTATCAAGGCTGCCAAGGGAGCGGAGGCTCAAACCCTGGTACAGTAGCAGAATGTTGGTCAGCGCAAGTGCTCCTGTAATAACTGACTCATGAAGCAGTTATATGTCAACCGGGTCATCCTCATTAAAAATCCTGGCAGGGAGAAGCTAGCGAATGTTGTAGCTCGGTGAGCCCAAGCACATTAAGGCAGTCTCCCCAACTTAAAATTTCCACTCATAGATAGATAGCAGGGATGATGAATCAAGGGAGGTAAACCACTAAGGTTTTTCTTCCTAGACCATGGGACAGTGCTGGCCGGCAGCTGCAAGAGATATCTGGCCGAGCTCCTTCTGCTTACTGCCCTCTATCGCATCTTCGATATGCGTATGCGTGTAAGCTTTGCGGGGTCTTGTCGAGACCCGAGCCGGGACTTGCCAAGAACGTAACTCCAAGATCATCTTCTGCCGCTCTACCGCTCTCCTACTGCAGCGAGTGCCTCTGTCGTCTATGCTTTACTGCATGCATGTCATAGATAACCGTTCCTCGCCCGGAAGGGAGTTCAGACGTGTTGGGAGCTGTTCTGCTTATTCTCCAATACTCAACCTTAACGACCTTCCGTTTTGGGGAAGTTAGAGTGGAGTGCGGGGGCCTGCATGACCTGGTACTGGGTAGGAAAGTAGACGCGAGGTGATCTTCTGCGATGCGAAAATCGGCTTCATAAGAAAAGAGTTAAATGCTAATAGGTCAGCTTCTGGATGAGGAATCACAAACATCTATGGTCTAGACTCACGCAATTGATTGCCCCCCTTAGCACTTGTCTGGATAACTTAGTACGTTGCTGTAGTACTAGGGTGCGTTATGTAACACGAACCCGGTCCACCAGCACAGGGAGAAAGAGTCGGTCAAGATGGGTTCGTTACTATTACCAGTTACTATTCCCTACCACGAAATTGATGGGGGGGGGGGGGG